>VZTH01013872.1:62300-158115 GCA_013397815.1 Aleadryas rufinucha
TTTTAATTGCCTATGGATCTATTCAGATATTTTTCAGAGGGCTAATCCAAGCAGAAAATCTTCAGAGTCTGTCCAGATCTGGACAGAGAGTCAGGGATTATGAAAAGAGTGACAGCCACAAAGCCTGCAGCTAGCAAAAACTGTAGACTTTGATGCTGGGACACAGCCCTATTTGGTGTCTCTTACAGCTATTGCTAGGACTGCTGATGAGTTCCCATTTCTTCAGTGAGGAAGAAGTAATTTTAGCCACAGCAATTAGCAAAATAGCTGGATATGGACTTTCATCTGAGGAGCACAACAAAAAAGGATGTAGTCTTTGGTCACATGTTGAAAAGAAAGAAATTCTAGCTGTATACACACAAAAAGGGGTCAGGATAATCACAGAGGGAGTACAGACTCTGTCCTTTAAGGTTGTTTAAACTTGATGGGGAAACACTCTTTATTTAACTTTGAAGTTGGCCTGTTCTGAACAGGAGCTTGGACTTACAGAGATCCCTTCAAACCTAAATTATACTCAGGTTCAAATTTTAATATTCTATAGAAACTTAGCAAAGCAAAGCAAGGTAAGTATTAACTAGATATCATCTGTACCTTTATAATCTGCTTTATTTATGGTAAATACTATCTTCACTTCATTTAGAAGCATAGAAATCCCAGTATTAATATTTCAATATCTACATAATTTCTAGAAGTCATCCAGATATAGACATAGCTAGATGAAACAACTTCAATTAGCATTTTACTGGCTCCAGAATCTTTTTAATATTTTGTGTGGGAAAACCCACACAACCAGGTTTTCTAAATTACATATATTGTAAGGTAAATCACACCTAAAATGATGGAAAATTATGCTGGACCTCAGAGAGTTCCAGTAGCTTTTATACTACACACACTATGAATTTCTTTTTCGGCTTGAACCTCAGATTCAGGTTTCAGCAAACTCAAAATCCAAAGGAAGGTTAAGGAAAATTGCAATGTTTTCTCTTCTTCTTAGTCAAAACCATTAATGCCACAGAGGTTTTCATGGCTACTGTGGTACAACAGGTGCTGCACTGAAAAGAGAATTTATGAAATCAATGAAAAAGTAAAGAAATAGAATATGAAAGAAAAGGCTTCTGCTTCAACAAATTTGCAATATAAATATTAAGATGAAAGAGAACCACACACAGGCAGAAAGCAGGCTGAGTTCGTACCACAACAAGGCATTTCTGAGCAGCTTCATTAACAATTGCACTTCATTTAAATGGGCTTCTCATCCTCTCAAAGCAGCATGGGGAAGTTCAAGTTTAAAGGTGGCCCTAAGTGATGGTGAAGATTTCTCACAGTGAAAAATTAAAATAAACCCATAGTGACCAGGGCAGGCACTTATTCATCAGGTAAATGAGGGGACTTAAAAGTTCCCTGTCTCTCATTAGCATGGCAAGAGCACTGGCCTCACACCACAGCATGACCCAGGCTTTGCAGACAGAAAAGATTTTGGCTGTGTTTTGTGAAGGAATCCAGTCCTTTATCATGAACAGTCTTGACACTTTCTGCAAAGAAAAAGTTATCTTTTCTGGTGCCATGTTAACATTTAAGAGACCTCTGAAATGTAAATGAGTGAATGTGTCTCTGTGTGAAAAAGGTGCAGGAAAAATACATTCAAAGGAGAGGGTGGATGCAATTGGATTAAAGTACTTTAGGTTACTAGGCAAGTATACGTATGTCGTCTTTAGCATTGCCCAGTCACTATTTGTTGCAACACAAAATGCAGCTCTAGGCTTCTATTATAACAACTTTGGTTGTAGCATCTATAATTTGACTACTTATTCCTGCTAAAAACCAGGCCCTTATTAATTTTAACATAAAAAATTTCATAATAATTTTCTCTGCTCATTGTTATGTTTAACTAGTGACAAATATATTTCTTTCTTTCTTCTCTCCTTTCTATAGAGCAAGGTCAGCTTTCTGTATGGTTCGTGGCCAGCCAGCAACAAAAGCAGTATCATCCATCATTTAGGTGTGTTTCCTCAAAAGCTGCATGAGTATGGCTGTTGTTGGCTTATATTTACCCTTGAAAATTTCACCTGGTTAGGTTGGCCTGTCTGGTTCTACCCTTTTAAATTTCACCCTCACTTGACTCCTTGTGGAAATGAGAAATATTTACACTGTTAGAGAATATTAATATTTTACCTTTAATCTTTATGCTCAGCAGATGCTTCCATTTGTAACAAAGCATATTCACAGAAATTATGTTTCTTGTTCTGATGCTTTGAGGGCTGATATAAACTGAGTGAGACTCCAAACTGGCATCTTTTTCAGTGAGTCCTCTGGTTTTGGCAGTATCAAGCTGTTTCAGAATGATTTGATGGTCTTCCTCAATTGCTTTAGTGTAAGCAGAAAATAATTTTAAAAAATTGTAATAAAATAATGGCATTTTGATTTTTCAACTGGAAATATATTTATTGTTATTATTAGTTGACTTCATTTAATTTTTTCATTTCATTTTGATTTTATTTTTAAAACTTAAATACCAGTTTCTCATATTCAAGGTAGACGTTGTGGTTCAGGTGAAGCAAAAGATCATTTTTAAGAATCTGGTTCTTAGAAAGTATTTTCAGCTATCTTATTTTAAAGTAATTGTTAGTATTAAATTTACTTTTATTTTCCTTAACCGAAAAAAAAGAAGCTGGCAGCACAGCTTTAATCTTAACAGGATCTTTAGTAATGAGGGCAGCTGCTCACTAGATAAATGGCTTTCATTTATTCACTCATTTCATCTTGGACACCTAATGTGATTGACAAATGTGTCTATTCAGGTTTTTCACTTGTTCTGACATCCTAGTGCTGGCAGAACTTCATTGAATTACTTGAGAAAATCAAACTGTTGCCACAAATCAACAGGTGCAAACTTATGAATGTCTTTCACACCAAGCACTGCGGAAATAATCTCAAGAGAATAATTATGTGAGAAGTGATGATGGGTTTTTCTAATAGAGAGCCAGCAAACAAACATATATAGTTTGCAATGAATTGCTGATATCTGACTGTCTGCTCAAAGCTAGTGATGGAGTATGATAATTCTGCTGCAATGTCTCTGATACTCAGACTTGAATGGACCATTTAATTTACTCAGACTGAGCTGATTAGGTGCCTTAATTCTCAGGCTCTGAGCCCCTTACTGGTGCAGTACTTCAGAGCAGTTTGATTAGATAGCCTGTTAGTCCTTCCTCCCTGACCACTGGCAATAGTCCTGATGATGTTCAAAACCTGTGGACTGGTAATCTATGGAGTGAGAGGACGTAAGTCTGAGTATTTGAATGTAAAATTCTAACTACATCATTAAAGTTCTATTTTCACAAAAATTGCTTCCTGCAAAGTAAGCTCAACGTATCAGTCATGCATTTTTCTTTATCCAAGATCTTCAGGGGCCCCTGTACTCCTTATAGGATTATATTTCACAAGCCACCTGCTGAGAATCAAGGAAAACCTTTATGCTTCCATCATTCTACCCTTCCTCTTGCAGGATAACACAGGCATAGTAACAGCTGAAAAATCCTAGAAAAAACCTTCCTGTTTTCTGTTGCTCTTCAACTCTTTTATGACCCAGATGTCCTCTGATACTTGACAATGCATTCACGGGCCATATTCTAAAACAAAAATAGGTGACTAGTCAAGCAGCGGCAATGATACCCCTTTTTGACTTTTGGATAGCATGTTTTACTCCTAGAGATTGTACTCTCCCAATATAAAAGTTGTAAGAATAAATCTGAAGGAACACTTTTGCTAGGCTTGTGAAAAATACAAAATTATCAGGAAATGAGCTATTACTGAATGGTGTACCTAATGATAGAATCTTTTTTGATTTTGTTATTACTAAAATATTTTTTTCCATACTTGATCTAGAAATTGTAGAATCATTGAGGTTAAAAAGTATCTCCAAATTTGAGTCCAATTGTTAGTCTAGCACTGCCAAGTCCACCACTAAATCATGTCCCTAAGTCACTAAAGCATGTCCCCAAATGATCCATATTGCCTGCTCAGTGCTCTCCTACATTGTATTTCTGCTTCTCTTGATTTTCATGGGAAGTCTCTCATCTGCTCACCAGACAGACCTGACAGCAGGGAATTTCTATCCTCACCACTGTGGGAGCACTTAGACAAAGTCTATGAGCTTGAAAAACATAGCCATAGTTACAGATGGTGTTACCAGTGATAGGCAGTGCCGGAGATGATAAAAGCATTTAAATCAGAAGAGAGAATGAAAGGGCGGCACTCTGTGTTTATATAGTGGCATTAGTTTCTTAGGAAGTAGATGAAGCAGGAAAGAAGAAACAAGAGACATTAATCAGAGTACCAGCGCAGCCACCACACCTTGCTGAGGATAAGATTAAGCCCTTCATCTGTGCCTGTTGAGGACACACACACACAGTATGATGTACGTGTCTGTCTGCAGGAAAACGTCCTAACAAGGTCTGAAGGTTTTTGTTGATTTCTGGAAGGAATGAGAAAAATAAGTTGTTTTGAGTAGCAGAGAACCACCTGTACTGAGTGGCTATGGTGCAGAAAAGCCTGGAAACAAATGGTGAATGCAGCCATGGAAGGAGTCCATATACTGTTGTCAGGTGTCTGTATAATTACTTGCTTGAATTAAGTCTAGTGAGCTGTATTTCTTACAAAATCAAGCCAAAAGGTAAATGAACAAAGCAAAAGATGTCCTTAAAAATTACTGGTATCAATGTTAAGGCTTTGTGAAGGGTATATACATCTTATATAAACAGTATAAAAAGGACTGTCTCTAGGATAAGTAGTTTACATCATGCATATTAAGCATTTTCTCCTTATTCATATTCCTATCAAAGCTATTATTCAATTTTAAACCATAATGTTTAAGTAATTACTTATTCTAATTACTTTAGGCAATGAAATGTATTTAGACCTTTTTAACAGCAATTTATTAATTTGCATATTTTCATTACTTAAAAAAATTGAATAATTTAGAAGCACAGTGACAGATGAGTTACACTAAAAGACATTTTGTCTGTGAAGAACAGTTTACCCATTTTTCCCATATATAGTACTGGGCACCAGCCCAAGAGCTTTGGTGTCTGCACTATGGAAACCAAAGGGCTGCAACATCTTTTAGTTGGCTCCTTCGCTGTGGATCTGTTAATAAAACAACTTCTGCTGTTTCCAGATTACCCCAGCTATGACTGATCGAGGCCTGGTGCAAGTTAGAAAAGCCTCAAGGCTGCTTTAAATTATAAATGTCATATGGTCCCCAAAGAAACCTATGATATAGAGTAATGCCTCATTTGCAAGGAGCCAGAGCTCTGTGAGGCTGTGGACGGTCTCTTCTGCCTTTGTCTTCACTGAACACAGTGATGGCAGATTCAGATCTAGGCCAGGGAACAAAATCTGGATTCTGAATATCATACTCTTTGAGGTGGGTTTTGTTGCACTTACCACGCTGAAAGTACGTAGCAACTTGCATTATTGAGGTGCTGGAGCACATTCAAAGAAGGGCAATGAAGGTGCTGAAGGTTCTGGAGCACGAATCTGGTGAGGATTGGCTGAGGGAACTAGGTTTGCTTAGCCTGGAGAAAAGGAGGCTCAGGAGAGACCTTATCACTCTCTACAACTACCTGAAAGGAGGGTGTAGCGAGGTGAGGGTCTGTGTTCTCCCACATAACAAACCATAAAACAAGAAGAAATGGCCTCAAGTTGGATAAGGGGAGGTTTAGATTCGATATTAGGAAAAATTTGTTCACTGAAAAGGTTGTCAAGCACTGGAAAAATCTGCTCAGGGAAGTGATTGGGTCAGCATCCCTGGGGGTATTTAAAAGTCGTGTAGATATGGCACTTAGGGGCACGGTTTGGTGGTGGACTTGGCAGTGCTGGGTTAATGGTTGGATCTGATAATCTTAGAGGACTTTAGGAGGAAAAAATCAAATCAGAGAAAACAAGACTCTTTGGACCTGATGTACATAATAAAATAATCTTGTGGCAGGTTTGGTCACTTATTGAAAGTTTAGGGATTCACAAATAAAACATCTCTGGGCGACAGCATGCCCTGGTATGGAGCATGGTGTGCAGCTCTCTGCAGAATTGGTACCTTCATTAACTACCACACATCAGTGCTGAGCACTGTACTGGAGTTAATGCAGGGATTTCTACCCCACTCTCCTCTGCATACTGTAAACCACTGCTCGGAGTCTAAAGCAGCAGTTAAGCACTGTTTAGATCAAAGGAATGGCAGGATTCAGCCCCATAAATACACAAATTCTGTTGCATAGTATATGTTATTCCCAAATCTGTTATCTCTACATTTTAGCTGTAAATCATATTCCGTTTCAAGAAAACAGATACTCCACATGCTTGACAAGATAGTTCCATAGGAGAGAATGAGAGCACTGTGAACACACAGCAGGATCTGTTATAACCAATGCCAGACAGAAATCAATGCAGATTTATGCCATCCGAGAAGCCAGCCTATAAAATGTTATGAAATAAAAATTGAAGAAAAGTGGAAACACAAAGGTGCAGGTTCTAATTAAACTACTATATTGATAGTCTTGCACAATGTCATTGTTCTTGATTTCTCATTTTTATAGTTTTAAATAACCAGGATAGATCATTGACCCAAAGTTACTGCAGATTTACCCATGTATTTTTGGAACTGAGAGTTAAATAAAATTGAAGTTCATCTAGATTTACAAGGATCAAACTTAAATACTCTGATTCAGCAAAGACTATTTTTTTTTTCCAAAGAAACTCAAAATAGAGTATTTTATATGCTGAGATTGTCACCCAGTCAGTGCAGCTGCTTGCTGTTAAAAGATCAACAGTGAGATGCTGTGTATCAGAAAATAAATGTTGATAGAGCTTCATCACCTCCAGGACTGGTATGACACAAACTGACGCAGTTCCTTGATTGCTGCAGTTACATGCAAGCTGCCAAAAGTGTTTTGACTGGGTCGTTTAACTCATAGAGGTTTCTTGGCAAGGACACATTATTGTAGACAAATGTTCCGAAGCTTTGTGTCACTGCTCAGTTGGTCAGTGTTAAGCATTACAGGAGAAAGGTGGTAAAAGTTATTATTCTTCCACATTCTAGACACTGAACTGATTCTAGAAGCTCAAAAAGCAGATACATAGGGGAAGAAGGGCACACCATGTTTTCCTTTCAACTGTAGTTCAAATCTAGCGAACAGACAAAATGGATTATGTTTGGATTTAATGGAAAAGTAGCTTACAGACAGAGAAAGAAGATACAGTGATCTTCTCCTCCACTCCAACCAGTGGAATACCTAAACAGGAAAATCAAATTCGGTCCAGAAATTCCTCAAGCCAACAGTTTAAAGATCTCAAGTGAAGAGCTTGGGCTGTCTCCATTACAGGACAAAAATAATTTATGTAATATAAAGAGAATAAAAATTTGTCAGATTTATTTAAAATCACATCTGTTCATCATGCATTATGTTTGGTAACAGAAAGAGCAAACTGTAAAGCACTATATGACAAAACAGAGGAAGCATGGCTTCCAGTTTTGGTACCCTTCTGGTCCTGCATCCAAGTCATTTATGAAGCTATTGAAGAGCACAGGGCTGAGAATGGAGCCCTGCAGAACTCCATTAGTGACAGGTGACTAGTGTGATGTCACTCCATTCACAGTAACCCTTTGTGCCCAACCTGTGAGCCCATCACATGATGTATTTATCCAGCTGTGTGTAGGACATTTAATCCTGAAGGATACAGTGAGAGACAATATCAAAAGCTTTACTGCACTGGTAATTAACAGAACTGGCTTGTTGATTGTCATCACATTCTCCTGTAGGTCTTATGAACCTGTGATGGCTAGCAGTTAAAATATCTTCATGTAGAAGCTTATATTACATCATCTGTTTCCTGTTACTAAAATGGTGACAGTATTGTCACATGATTATACCATAATAAAAGACATCTATGATTCTATTATTACTAGAATCATAGAATCATAGAACCATAGTTTGGAAGGGACCTTAAAGATCATCCAGTTCCAACCCCCCTGCCATGAGCAGGGACACCTTTCACTAGACCAGGTTGCTCAGAGCCCCATCCAACCTGGCCTTGAACATTCCCAGGGATGGGCTGTCCACACTTCTCTGGGCAATCTGTTCCAGTGCCTCACCACTCTGACAGTAAAGAATTTCTTCCTAATATCTAATCTAAACCTACTGTTTGAAGCAGGCTTAATGGCTGCTGTTTGAAGCCATTCCCCCTTTTCCTGTCACTACATGCCTTTGTAAGTGTTTTTTCTCCATCTTTCTTGCAGGCTCCCATCAGGTACTGGAAGGTTGCAATTAGATCACCTCTAAGCCTTCTCTTTTCCAGGCTGAACAATCCAAAATCTCTTCACTTTTCCTCATAGGAGAGGTGCTCCATCTCTCTAATTACCATGGTGGACTCACTCCAACACGTTGATGTCCTTCCTGTGCTAGGGACCCCTTTATAATACTTATTTTCTAAATTACAAACATAATAGTGTCAAACTATTTGTATTATTTGATGGGAGGCTATTCTTAATAACTTGTGGATGCAGGGAGAAATTCTTATTTGTCATTCTGTCATTCGGAGTGGTGTGCCACTTGCAGTAGTTTATTAGTATGGGTAAGATTTTTCTCCAACAGTTTTCACACAGCTTTGCAATTCTCCTTGCCTTGCACATCTGTATAATGAGAGATTAGAAAATAAAGGAAATGGTAGGGGAAAACTTAAAGAACTTTAAAATAAACATGGATTCTTAATTGACTTACTCTTTTTTTGCATGTTTTGTTGTTTTTTTCAGTTCTGTGGTTTCTCTTTGAGATCACAGTTTGGGTGCTTATTTTTCCAGCTGGTTCCAGGCTGAATCCCTCTACACAATACATAACTCTTCTCCTAAAGCGTGGAGCATTCTCAGCATTTCTGGTTAATTGTACATTTTAAGGGTGTGTCTAGCAGAGAACCAAAACCACTGACATAACTGCAACATAAAGCTCCTCCCTGTAACTCTGAGTGCCAGTATTTCTGTTTTCAAAGGTTTTTAGCACATTTTGAAATGAACACTTAGTTCATTTAAACATGGAATCATAGTCCTCTGTTTTCAGACAGAGGTGTGCCATTTTTCTAAGCCACTAACCACTTGTACTAAGAGGTGTTCCAAGTCACACAGAAATTGGTGTGTTACCTACATGCCGTTGTCTCGTTAGGGTTAGAGCTCACCAGCTCATGAACCCAGCTCCAGTGGTTGAGACGCTCATCCTTCGGCTTAGAGCTGATTATCAGACACTTGGTTATCAGACAGAGAAGTCAAACAGGCTGACTTCCAGGGCAGACCACAGAGGACATACACCAATTTTTTTAAAGAATAAGGGAAGACAGATAATTCCAGTACAGAGTAAACAGATCTTCCCTCCCCTCTCTGAAAACCTGGGATCCTAATGTCCCTAACTAACTTATTAACTGGGCCAGAAAAACTCACAAAATACCCTAGCTGCACTTTTCCCTCAAAACAATTCTATTTGACAGATGGATTTTTGCTCTCAACACATATGCTAATTTTCCTTCACTAAAGGTTCTGTAAGCCATAAAGGCAATTAGCTGTCATTATTTTCAGGTCTCCTTCAATCTGTCATTACTTTTACAACTCCAAAGTTCCTTGGTTTGCGAGAGAACCTCTCAAATCATACCTCTATTTGATGAACACACTGAAAAAATAAAGGCAAACGTAGACATGTTCCAAGCTTCCACTCCAGTTTTCTGCTGGAGCTAAGAAGATATTCTTGCTCAGTCAGGAAATAGGCGCAAGTTAGCTGAAGCCTTATAGCAAGTACAGGGTTAATCACACACCTCATCCTTATTCAGTGTAAACCAGGCCTTGGCATTGTAGAAGGGACTGTGCGAGGGAAGGGAAGTTACTTCTCTGCAGTGTTGGAAGAACACAGAAAAGGGAAAAGCTCTGGAGATTAAAGAGTAGGGCCTATCGTGGCACACAGAAAAGGGCAGGGAAAGGAGGAAGCAGGTTTTAGATTTCAATTGAAGTGCAGGATAATTCAGTGATCTGTGAGAACGTTTTAGCACTTTTCATGAGCCTGATAATTTTTGCAATTTGTGTTTGCTACTTTACATCTTATTGGCACACATGGTGATCTCTGAGCAGTGAGAACATTAGTCTTTCAGGACAAACACTTTATGATAGGTTTTAAGGTGAGGGAACACTTGTTTATATATTGCTTGTACAGTCTAGCCAGTTTGAGTGGTTTCTGGAGCAACTGAAGTGAATGATCCTATATATGTAGAAAATCCAGGAAAAAATCTGACTTTATTAATGGCTTGCCTGGGAACAATTTTCAAGTACATATACTCCACCATAGTCCTACTATCAAAACACTTGAACCCCTACGTTGCAGAGGATTCAGAAAGGCCTCCTGCAAATGTTTTATATCTGCATTGAAAGGTGTGTGTGTATTTGCATATGTTTGTATGTTTATGTGTGTCTGTATAACTCAGGTTCTCAGCCCTAGAATTATTTCCATCTTAATATTTGGTCATTGACTACTGTATTTGTTTCTCATTTTAAGTATTTGTCATACTTCTCTTTAGTTCCATCCTTTGCACTTCCTGGGAGAATGAAGTTCTAACCCTTGAGTAGCAAAAGAGCAGTGTACCATAATGCTTGCATGAGCAAGAAATTTTCCCCAAGACCACACAAGTTTAATGGAAATAAAAGTCGAGTGAATTTTTGAGAGCAAACATCAAGGCTGCGAAGCAGTTCTCAGAGTATTCTTGGACAACTGACAGTGTAAGTGAAGTTCAAATGGCCTTAGTTGGAAGAATGTAACAAATCTTTACTGTTCACCTCCAACACATAATCTTTTGAGATATATATGTTTTTGCTTTTACAATTTATTTTTTATAGACAGTCATAATGGGTATCCAGGCTATAAAGGACCCATTTTACACAGGACTCAGTATGAGAGCCCCCTGATTGCAAGAGTAACTTCAGCGTGCAAATCTTCAACAGTTTATAATTTATGTGGCTTCAAAGAGCAGTCCAATTTGCTTATGCAAACAATTATCTCCAGATTGTTGAAAAGGCTTCAGCTGTCCTCTTTTTTTTTTTTTTTTTTAAGACTGATAAACACCTTGTTCTGATATCTGAAAGTAATTTTTTATTAGGCTATGGATAAAATAACCAACCAAGCACAAATACACCAAGAAACTAGCCCATCAAAAGACCATGTTTTAATTCGGGTAAAATCAGAGTCTTTTCAGAGGATGCAGAAGGTTACTTTATGTGGGTTTTTTTAATATATTTTGCTTTCTGGTTTGAAATGAAAACTTTTAGTATGTTAAAAATGCTTGCAGTTACTATCTTTCCAACAAATTTCCTGAATCATTTATATTATTTCTGCTCCACTGGACAATTAATGTTCAGATTAAACTAGTATGAAACTGGTGTAAAGCCATAAACATAAGAGTTTCTAGAAGCATTTTCCTATTTTAGTATTAATGAGAGCAGAATTTTGTCATATGTGGGTATTTGTTACTTCTTTGGTTTAGGGTGATAAGCATATGTTTCTCTCTGAGAGCAAGAGAGAGCTGAGGATTAGGAAATATGAAAATTCTGCAAGGAATTACTGAGATACTTTTGCCCTGCTCTGAAATTTCTTGATCCCTAAGCTTGGGGGAGGAAGGGGAATCCATCAACTTTCCTGTTACCAAAAAATCCTTTATACCTTTTATCTCTTTTGTGTTGGCTAAGACTAGTCTAGCCAGCTTTATGTGCTGCAAATTATTCTTTGCTTTAGGTTTGGGGTTTTTTTTAAGGAAAAGTAAATTCAACATTAGTTTGAAAACCAGTGCAGCAAGGGTGTAATGAGAGGTCAAATACAGAGGTCACACAGGAGCTACTTGAAATACAATCTTTTTTATTTAAGCAGTGAATTTGCTCTGTAATTTAAAAACCTGTAAATTTGCCAGTCACCAACCTGTATTCTTACTATTTGTGTTCCATCAATGTTCTTTAGGATATGCAAATATTTCCATTCAGAAATATGGTAATTTCTACATGCTGCTTCTAAAATGTTCAGGTTCTTACTAGGAATTGATGATAGTGTCATGTTGTGCCAGGTTGTACCACACCACACCTCTGCCTGCCCGGATGTGACTTAAAGTAACGTCCTGGACTGTGTGTGTATCACAGCTGTGTTAACTCAGTGTGACCAGGGCTGAATACTGAAACTTGTTTTGACAAGTACTTGTCCAGTGAACATCCATTTGCACGTAACAAAGGAATGGCACAAGCACCCCCATTTCAGACAAGTTTTGATGTGCATTTGATGGGGCCACATGAGAAGGGTGGATGTGACTCGCGCAAGGCAGGCATAGCCTTCGAGTGTCATCATTTTCTCTGCTGGAGAGCAGAGGATGGTTGAGGCAGATGCCTTTCTGAGATTGCACCCAGCACCCGTCTTATGCCACTCAACCATCCTCCTAATTTCTTAGTGCCTCCATTCAGTGCTAGGTGTATCAAGAGCATGATAAAGTCTACCGTGTCAAAATCCTCTAAAATGCACTCTGGGATTGTTCTGAAAAATGAATTGTTCTGCAAGCAGTGGAACTTCAGGCATTTTGCTGCCTGACTCTTTTCCATGTGGCTGCTCTTGTCTTGGACCGCCTCGCTTTTTGTTCAGTGATCACTCTAATTTGTCTGCCTCTCCTTCCTCTGTATGGTATCTACTTTTAGGGACTAAGTAGGAATTTAATACCCTTGAATTTTTTCCTTTTCTTTCACAGTTTGTTGAAATTGGCTAAAAGGTCTGAAGCAGGAGACAAACTAAGAGATTGACTTGAAGAGGTGTAATCCCATAGTCGGGGTCCTGGCCGGTGTGTCTGGCATCGACAGGCTGGCCCAACATGCCTGGCGGTATGAACGGAAAGGACTCCGTGTAGATTCCAGCAGACCTTTATTCCATGCCGAAGGGCTGAGGCGAAAGAGACTGAGCCCGGGAAGATTCAAACTTTTCCCGGGACTCCAGCAGAGGATTCTGGGCAGGGGGGCGGGACATAGGCGGGGCCCCAGCACACAGGGGAGAGTAGGGCATTCTGCCAGCCAGGGGAACAGAACCGAGGGTCTGTCCCTTTTAGGGGACTCATGGATCCCACATCCCATATGCTTTTTTTCCTAAAAAACAGGTTAAAATCAGCTTTTTTATTTTGTTCAAAACAAGCTTTTCGGGTTACTTTAAGTTAAGGTGGTGAGGACATTCCTGAATGTGTAACTGCATATAATTGAGGTCTAAACACAGCAGAAATTAAGTCAATGTCATAGTTTTTCCTGATGATTTAAAATTGCAAGTACCTTTGATTAAATCTTCAACATCAGCAACAACAAAAAAAAAAAAAAAATTATTACAAAGCATTAAAAGGAATTATTTCTTCCATTGAAGAGTTTACTATAAAGCAAGAGATAAATAGTATTTCCAAAGAGGATGATAAAATGAAGTGTAACATTGAGAAGTCCTTCCAAGCACAGACAGCTTTCACTCTCAAGTAATTAAAAAGATTAATATATGGTATTGAAATTGTCACTAGTGCTGCATTTCATCGCCAGTGTATGAGGTTCATTATGAGCGAACAATTTTAGTGTAAAATGCAGAAATTTGCATAGGAGACTTAGTTCTTATGAAGACTACTTGGAAAACTATCTTTCAAAGTAGTAGAGAAGAGGCTGGTGAACAATAACAAAAGAGAAAATGCCATTTGTTGGTCTAAGTTTAAATTCTGGACAGTCAAAGAAGAAACCAGAAAGGGGGATTCAGATGTGGATTTCATACACCACAGTATGCCAGACTGTTTTCATCCAAGTTATGGTTTCTTCAAGTGAATAGAATACTTTTGTCAAATTTAAAGGTTTGAGGGCAATACAGTTTTCACATTTAGCATTTTGGCTCTGACTCCAGTCAGTTTTACATTTCTTGAAGTTGCAACTCATTCTATTGAAGACTTTGGGCTTTGTGTGTCATGTGTGCAGTATTTCCTGTGTTCATAGGGTGAGGAGAAGTGCTGGAAGGGCAAAGACTCCTTAGCTTTACCAAGATGAGTGTGCATGTTTGGTTATGCATTGTCACCACAGAAGTTTATTGACAATAGAATCACAGAATCATTTAGGTTGGAAAAGATCTTTATGATCATTGAGTCCAACCATAAACCAATGCAAAAGCATGATTTCATGTACCTGTGAATACTCTTAGTCACTGAATTGAGATATGCTGTGGGAATACTTTATTTTTGCTCCTGCCTTTGTTGCTTTCAACAGGTAAAATTTATCCTGCCCAAAAGGTACAGACAAAAACTTTTTCAAAGTGTGTAAACCACAGAGGTGAGTTGGGGTGGAATGGGTGAATGGGGGCCCTCCATCACAGCTGGGGAAGGCTGCAGAAGAGTAGCATGTCTGTGCACTGGTGGGAGGACACTTAGTATTGATGCAAATCCTGTGGCTCCCCACTCAACGCAGTTTGAAGAGAGGCTGTGGCTGCTCTCTGAGAACTGTGACACCCCCCCACTTAAACAGAAAATTCAATTTGCTGTTACTGTGTTTGTGCCTGTGAGAAAGTTGGATTCCCACCTCACTCCATCTGCTTACAGGCACAAGCATAGCTACAGGGAATTCAGTTTTTCATTTAAATGAGTACTGGTGGGAGCTCGAGGTATTCACTTTGCTCTGGTGAAAGCCTGGAAGCTATTAAAAAAATGGAGAAAAGTAAAAGACAGGGTCTGTCTCATTTGGATTGCTCTTCAAGGAAACAGGAGCTACAAGTAGATTAAAACTGTGATGGTAGGGTAGGAGCAGATGTTCACTCTTGAGGGCAGTGATGGAACAATAATTATAGCATATGTTGATGTCCTATAGACAGCAGAAGACTTGTACCAGTAACTGTAACTTGATAGATCCAGACAAATATGTCAGTGCTGCTCATCTGTGTGTTCTAATGTACTGGGAACAAAAGAGAAAAAGAGACACATCTCCTCTCACATATATGCAAGAGCTCTTAAAAACAATTACATGTTTCAAGAAAGGAAAGACTGTTATAATTATTTTTTTGTTGTAACAGAGGAGAAATCTGATAATTAGTGTTGAATGGAGAGCAGAAGGGGAGGCTTTTGTGAAAGTTTTACCTTTCAGTTACCTGGGCAGAAGGGAACTGGATGAATCACAGAAGAGGTTAAGTTGCATTCCAAGTATATTAAGACAAGTGTTGCCTGTAAGTAAAAAGCCTAGAACTGAAGAACTGGAGAACAAAAAATTGTAAAGCCAGAACATATAGTCTGGAGAAGGAAATCCACACTGGTTAGCATGCAAAACCATCTTTACAATACAAGCCAGGCTGAACATACATAGCAGCAGTTTCTAGGCTTCTGCTGATAATTCCCACTTCTGGTTGAGGTCCTCGCTTGGCTGTATTTGACCCTTATTTTCAGAACTACTGATAGAGTGATGCTTGATGTGTGCCTGATGCAAATCATCAAGTATGTGCAAGTGTTTCAGTTTGCAGTTTGTCATGCTTGTTCTAAGATTTCAGCAGATGTTATTTATTTATTTAATCAAGAGCAGATTTTATCTAACTTTGGTGGGAAGCCTCCAAGTACACATATATACACTCTCTATAAAGGAACACTGCTTTCACTGGGGGGCTTGAGAAAACCGTTCCTGCTGAAGGCAGTCATCTTGCTTAGCAAAAAGGTAATTTAGAAAGTTTGATAGAAAAGGTAGTAAGCAAGAAGCATTGCCCCTGGCAAATTTATTTCTAATATCACCATGTTTCTCAATGGAACTGAGATTCTGTCTGTTTCCTTAAAAACCATCTTACTTTACAAAAGAGGAGGTACTGAAAAGATTTAAAAAGGCTAGAAAGCACAAAAGTATTACTTTGATTTTCTTGATACACCTTGCCAGAAACCTTTCATTTGTGTGTTTTTTTTTTTTTTTGTCACCTTGCCCGAAACCTTTTTTTTTTGTGGTTTTTTTTTTTTTTTTTTTTTTTTTTTTTTGTCTTTTTTGCATTTTAATCAATGTGGGCCACTGTGGCAGAGCTCAGGATTTATCTTGGCCATGAAAGACAATAACAAAAGTGAGACATCCAACTTCATATTGCAGGAAAATAATACTTTCCCTGCACTCTTCATGCCAGTTGGCCTGCAGCTCTGGCATGAAGCAGTTCAACAGGGAGTAATGAGAGAGATCGGGACGAATTGAGTTTGAATCAAAACACTATCAGGAATACTACAGGATGACAGATTATTTTTAAAAGATCTATTTGCTTTGGTTTATAAACATATTATTCCATGTGCACATGGAACTTATAAAGGGACAGCAAATGATAACGTATTTTTCTTTAATTGAAAATTATCAAGATCCAGTTTATTATAACAATGAATAAAAAAATAAGGAATTTAATCAAAATAATTGAAAAAAAGAGAACTGTATATTTTCACTGCAGTGCTAGAAATTTTATGAAAGTGTTTAAATCTATTCCTGCCTCTGATTCTTCATTTGCTCACAGGGTTCATGTTATAAAAGACAATTGGGATAGCTGAATTATTTCAAGGTTGGTAAACACCCATAGTTTGTTTCACTATAATGAAGACTTGATGGTTTGAACTCCTAAATTCTATTGGGTGATATTACAAAAGTTAATTTCCTTCTACTGATTTCCCCACTGCCTTCTCCCTCTTGCTGTTCTTTGTAACTCTACACAGCATATTTTCAGGACACCCTCTGCATCCCTCTCCAAAAATGACACTCTCCTCACTGAAGGCCAGAAAAAAAACGCCAGCCAATTGAGCAACAGCAGGATTACCCATGCAATCTTCACCTACATCTGGCACAGAGACAAACAGTGATAAAAAGAAGGCTGATACCTGTGGTTCCTGTTGCTTTTGTGGAATTAAGTGTTCTGGGGCTTTGTGGACAGGTAAGATGCTCACACCTATTAACTAAAAAACGGTAATATATACTGGTGTGGAAAAAAAAAATATTAAGTGTTCTACTCTTTGCCTAAGCATTGAAGAATTACAGAGAACTGTTCAAGGCCACTGAACTCTGATTACTGCAAGACCTGACCTGTTGTGCCAATAAGTTAGCAGCACAATGATTTTATCTACCTGTTGGAATAGAGAAGTGTTTCACTACCTCTTGGATTTGGATTTTGCCTGCAATGGCACATACGTCACTTTAGATCTTCGTTTGATATAAAGCCATGTGTAATCAATCCCTGAATCAATCTCCATCACAGAAAATAATAAAGGTTTGTTTGGGTTTTAGGTTTTTTTTGAGAAAGCAGCAGAAAAAACTCCAGTCAGCATTAGTCTGACTGGATGTACTAGCATTAGCTCAGCTCCAACCAGGTAAACACTGCCCGGTAAACTCTGCTGGCTCTGCAAGCTTCTGGCAGCTCTTCAGAAAAGCCACCCCTGTAGCCACCCCATTAGCAAAACCTTGCATTATTTTAGCCTGGTCAGCAATGATACTGCACTGTGTTTGACTGCCCACTTTATTCTGGGAACAAAGAGCTCTGTGTAAAAGTAACTTGGATCAGGTAGGTTTCATCCTGTCTGGTTTTCAGGACCAGAGAGCAGTACAGCTCTCAAGGCAGTACACCTTTACTTATGTAGGGTTGTGCTTTAAGCAGAAACACTTTAGAACTTGGTGGTCACCCTATGACCTGGATAATCTGCATTGATAATCTCACTGCCGGTAAACTACTGAGGACTACAGTGTCATTAAATGAATGAAAATATTATGAGGTCTGAAAATATTCACAAATATGGGGTTTCTACGCATTTTGTAAATCTGGACCAAAAACATCCTTTGCTTCACCCACCTGCACCCATGGTTTAGCATTTTATGGTAACTTAAGCACCTTCCCAGGACGTGGTCATTTAGGCATGTGGGTGGCATGAGTGAAGCAGGGCTGGGCTCAGCACCACGGCTCTGGCCACAGCCACCTCGGGCCGCCTGGGAACAGAAAGGGGCAGTGACCACTCTGCTTTGGATCTGAGAAGGATTTAACTGCATGAAGTGAGCTGGGTCATTCTATCTGACTTTGGAGGCAGAGAACAAAACACTAGCACACTAGCACAAACAGATCTCTAGATACTTCATTTTGCTGCTTAATTCCAAACTGGGCTAAGACAACATACAGAAAAAAAGTATATCTTTCTAGACATCTTTGTTCTTTTTTAGCATGAGAAGTGCACAGTTCTGTAGAAAACAATGAGCACACCTACAGGCATTTCTTTATTGCAATTTCCTCTCAGCACTCCAGGAGTTTTGACCAAAGGCAGCATCCTCTCATGATTCCCTGACTCCTCTTTCCTATAAATGTTTTCCTTTCCATTGAATCATGTCTTTCACTCCCTCCCTTTGTTGTAGATTACTTTACTTTGATTTTGCCTGGTCCTGCATTTACAAGAGATTATTTTGCTATGAAAATATGCATTAAGTTTACTGTCTCCCATTTAAAACTTTCTGACCTGCTCTTTGAGTCTCTAAAAATTATATCTATCTGTGATTATTCTTTTGTTCTGCCTTTGGGGATTTTCTGCTCTCAACTTCTTCTTTTTCAGCAAAAAATTTTGAATTACTCTTTCTCTTAGCCCAGTTCAAGGGAGTCATCAAAATTAGATGTCAGTAATCTAAATATTACCCTGTTCTTCAAGACCTCTAATACAGCAATGACAGTAACTGGCTGGTTCCACTGTGAAGTAAATTCATAACCAAAGCCAGAAGTAATGCATTGTGTTACTTCCTGTAAAAAGCAAACACTGTCTTTTGTTATATTTGATATATTTATGATATCCCCAAATAATCAGTTTATTCACAGTAGGTGAAAAATGAGGCCTGACATTATAGGATGAAATTATAAGCTTTTTCAAGGGAAAGAGTCTGAATATTTAAAAGAAACCTAAGAATAGTTTAGAATGTTTTCAGAGCTCTCCAAGTCTCCATAAAGATCTGATCACTGCAGTCACTGAAACCTAGAGGGCAATTCAGGTGGGCCAGTACTATAGGGTGAGTTGAGTTCCCCTTTCCTCTCCATTGACCACATTGACTATATTCCCCTTGTCTACAGCTGCTTGTAGCTCATACAGAAAACCATGTTAGGAACAGATAAGTTTAAGGATCTGGGTTACTCACCTATGCTAAACTATCTGGTACATTTTGAGATCACATGGGCTGCTCCAAGAGACATGAGACTTATGCCGGTCTTGTCACATCTGTCAGCTCCCCCTCAGAAATATACTATAGCTGGTCAAATGGATAGAGACTCCTATCTTTAGGCAACTGAAATATAAGCAGTCACACACCGGAATCTGGAAAGAAATTTCACCTCTTCCTCTGACTAGTCAAGCACTTAATTCTGATGAAATGAAGGGTACAAAATTCACATCTATTTCCTGTTTCTGCTTGTCCTGGAGTTAGTACAGATTTCTGTTTTATTGAAGGCATGCTTGGATAACTAATTGATGTTTGTTAAATTTTTCAAGATCTTCCCAGGAAAGAAGCAAAGCAAGGTTGATATGGCTGATTGAGAGGAACTGATGGAGCAAGGCTTTCTGTCTGTTTTTCTCCTACCCTGCCAGCTTTTCCAGGCATAACACCATCTCATTTAGATTCTCTCACCTTTTTTTGGCTAAATGCATATAAAGTAAAGATAATGAGTCAGTTCTGCCCTCCCATTGACCTGCTTGGCTCTCCAGGGCCAGTAGTATCACATTTTTGCCATTCAAGAGAGGAAAGATAAAAGCCATCTGGTGCTTTGTTACCTGAGGACTGATCATCTGAGAAGCCCCTTAAGTGGGATAGAATAGAAGTGGGGACCAATATAAGTGTGAGGTAGAACAGAATGTGACATTTTACTTATAAGGAAAGGCATCAAGATAGTGTAGGATCAGCTTTACCTATTAATTTCTTACATTCATAACTTACTCCTTCTGCTGAGAATTTGGTTTGAGTTATTTGTGCAGTGAAATAAATGCCTTTAATTTATGAGTAGAAAATCTTATATTTATGTAATGCTGCACTAAATGTGTAAGAAGTAGTTTAGCTCCTGAAAGGTGTCAGGACAACTGGGAAGAGGGGATACAACACTCAGAGATTCATCGTAGTCTTTCAATCCAATCATTCCTGAACTTGCTTTTGCTTTGGTTCAATTTTTGTTCATCAAATTGGAAATTGTCAGGAGAGCAATTAACGTTGTGTCTCTAAATCTTTATGTATGACGAAAGGAAATCACTCATCTGTATTGCCAGCCCTGGGGGAAGGGAGAGGAAAATCCGGAGAGAATCTAAATTCTCTTGAACTGCTATAGCAAAGACTATTGGATCAGTTAGTGTGACTGGGGCGAATGTGCAGCAGGCCCTCCTGGCAAAGCGCTGCTCTCAGTGTGGGGCTGGGCTGCAGCTCGGTGATGCAGTGCTGCTCTTGGAAAACAGGACTCATCCTGCCTGCTGTATCAGTATGGAATTGCTTTAACAGGACAGAATCCCAGCCCTCTAACTGGATGTGTTGTTCTCTTTTCATTTTTCTCTTTACACCTAGCACCACTTCTTTGACTGGAAAGGTCCCTGCTACAGTCATTACTGCCTTCCTACTGATGCCATTCTGCATTTAACATTTCTTTAACATGGACAGAATTTTACTTGCAAAACACTGCTTACATAATATGCACCATTGCATCCAGTATCGTGTTTGGAAGCAATTACTGTTTCTTAAGAGGTGCACTGTAACAGGGCATGGAATGTCTGGTTTGGCTCTCAGCACTGTACTGCAACTCATTTATCACTTCATCTGCCTGAAGTTTCAGTCATTCCACTTACACACCACTCTCATACATTCTCAGCAATGCCCTTGCTTTCACCTACACGTTTCTATTAAAGTCAGTAGTAGAGCTGATAGGAATAAGTCATTGAAATATTTTTTTCTCTGGAAACTGCCGATTTAAAAAAATATTTTTTTTACAAAAAAATCACGTTGGTATGATCAATACTTGTAAAACCTTGCATGTTGTTTTGATAGAAATTCTTTCAGCTTTCTCCTCAGACATCCCTAGTAATTTTAATTCCATCACTTTTTTTATGACTATGTTGCTCTTTGATATCTGTTGTTTGCGAAGGTTTTTTCAGTGACATTAGTAAATCCTTTCATTTTGGTTAGCAAAAAGAATATTTTTAAACTCTTTTTCATAAAGAAACGAGCTCCAAATATTGACTTCTTACCTATCTGGCTTCAGGCACTGGACATAACTGGATGCTGGTTAAGGTAGTTCAAGCTCTAGACTAATCAGACTAGGCTTTTGCATAAGGTGGAAACATAGGAACACTTTGACATCCAGCTTCAACCTGGATCTAGATTTTTTTTAAAGTTAGATAGACCCAAATGATTTAAATTTCTGGGGTTTCAAATCTAAATTCAAAGAGTTTGCATCTTGACTCATCCATGATTTAGCATAACAAATATTTCATTTTTGAGTGATCCTTAGTTCTCCTTTTGCGAATTTGCAAAGTGAAAACCAAGCTCTTTATAATTATTGTTGTTATCAGTAATGTAATAATTAAATACATAGTAATGCATGTTAATTTATAAAAATTATATAATAATAATGTCTTCATTTATGTGGTGGAATTACACAGAAACACCAGTCACTCTGAGGTCCAAATAAAGGAACAGAGGAAAGGTGCAAGCAAATATATACCATTTTTCTAGGTATTGGTAAATGTTATCAGCAAATAATTCTCAGCAGCAATTCTCCCCAGCCTGTTTAGTACTAGTAGCTTGGTTTCTCACAAACATTCAGAAATAGGAAATATAAAATAAATAATAATATTTATAATGTACATTATGTGCCTTGAGATCTGGCATTTTATTTATTTAAGTCTGTTTTCAGAAATTTACATGTGAAAGAGTATTATATAACCTTCAGGTATAATGATAATAATTCTTTTTTTTTCCTTGTGGGTTATGCTCAAGGGTTTGTTTTTTTGTTTGTTTTTTTAAGTTGGTTGGGGTTTTTTTTAATCTGTTTTGTTTTGGGGGTTTAGTTGTTCGTTTTATTTTTAATTTCTGAGCAAGATAAATCATTTAAATAGTTTTCTGTTCATGGCACATGGTAGCTTTTATTTTTCTGGACTGAAGCAAGTTGGTTTTAGTCTTGAAGCTATTTAACTGCATAAACAATACACAAATGATGCCATACAAAAGAATGTGGAGCATGCAGACTTGTCTAGTAGGCATGTCTGAAATAACACATGTCCTAAAAGTCAGCTTGCCATCACTGGGGAAATGGTGACATGTCTGAGGCAGTGCTGCTGACATTGCATGAGGTTAATGAATGACAGTGCCAAAATGCCAGCACTTACCTTGTCACCACCAAAGAGCTACAATTAAATTGCCCCTTAAAGAACTGACAAGTGACGAAAGGGGTTTCAGTGAAGGTCATGAGTATCTAAGATTTCTATTCCTTTGAGCACTGCTGTAATTTCTGATTTGCCACAAAGAAATCACAAGACAAATATCCTCTATAACCCAGCAGTCTTCCCACAGAATTATTAAATTACTGGGGCACAGTTAGTATTAAACCTGCAATATTAAGACATATTGTATGGCACCACAAGTTTACACACTCAAACTGTTCTGTGTCCTAAGTTATATTTCTTTCGTGGCTGGCAGTATCCATAAAAAGGGGAGAAAGTCCTCCAAAATGTATTAGACTTTTCTTTTGAAAGAGCACAGAAGACTTTTTTCTCATGAGAAAGACATGATTTGTATCGCCCATATGAAGGGAGGATGGGTACCATCTAACAAAGGTTTGTCTGTCCATCCACTGAAAACAGAGGATGGAATGAATGTACCTCTTGTGCTGATATTAATATGAGCAAAATATTTCATTCTTTTTTTCTTTCATTAATCAGGCAAAAATCCTATCAACACAGGTCATAGAATCTGGTTTCCAGGGTTTAAATGGACACTTTCATATGAATCTCATTTTTTAAAGCCTGCATCTTTCTGACAGCATGGCAAAGGTAAAACACATTCCCAAAGTGGGAGTCAAACTGTATTTACATATTTACATTTCAGATAAATGAGTGAAAATGTTTACAATAATTTTATCAAGTGTAGGAGTCCTTGCAATACTGTAAATTTATTTTATTTATTTGAGGGAAAGGTAATTTTATTTATGTTTTTAGATATTAATTGGGAGAAGACTTTGGAATTAAATAATAATATAAACTCAAAATGGAAAGAGAGAAGAAATAAAGATAGTATTAAGCAAGATGCCAAGAGAAATATTTCTGTCTGAGCTTTGAAAGTAATGTATGTGGAGGGTCTCTAAAATGGAGAAAAGTAGTTTTTCTCCCCTCAGATTGCAGAGGTTACAAAAAACTGATGCGTCCACACAAAAGCAGTGGGTGGAATGAGGAGGTGGAGAAAAGCCACTGCCAGATGAGCGACAGAATCAGAGAAGAAGGCAAATCAGGTTTAACAGAAAAGAGCCAGTCCATGGCAAGATCTGAAGTGGGAAGAACAGCTTTGTATCTTCCACAGGGCCTCAAAAGAACACTGAGTATGGTGAGCCTAAATGCTGAGTTTCCTGAAGCTGAAGCACTCTGCTTCAGGAGCAGAGTGTACATTTATTAATTTTAGTGATAATACTCTGAAATACTGGGCATTCTTTTGCTTGGTCTTGGGGTCCTGCAGCAGCCTTGCAATTAGAAACCATGGTGAACTGCTATTGAGGGTCCAAATGCCCATTGAGGTGGAAGCTGCAGTCTGATTTCATTCTAAAAAAAAGTGCAATATTCTTTTTTTTCAGACTGGACTAGTGTTTGCTGCATTTCTACCTAAATTAGAAGTCTCCCCTTCTCATACCCAAAATTCCTCTTTTTTTTTTTTTTTTTTCTTTTTTTGTTTTTTTTTTTTTTTTTTTTTTTCTTTTTTTGTTTTTTTTTTTTTTTTTTTTTTTCTTTTTTTTTCCTTGTTTGTTTGTTTTGTTTTGTTTTTGTTTTTATTTGTTCAGAGTCTTTAAATGCTAAACAGCTAAGATTCTCAGTCAAAGATTTCAACTTAAGATATCCCACTTTTGGAGGACTGCTCCCACCTTTGATTTATAAAGCCAAGCTGTCACAGCATCATGGAATAATTTAGGTTGGAAGAGATTTCTGGATGACATCTGGTACCACATCCTGCTCCAAACAGGGACAATTTTATTCATGTTGCTCAGGATTTTTCCACCTGCGATTTTAGTATCTTTGACTGTTGATCTGCTTGAGAGTAGGAAGGCTCTGCAGAGGGATCTGAACAGGCTGGATCAATGGGCTGAGACCGAAGGTATGAGGTGCAACATAGTCAAGTGCTGGGTCCTGCCCTTGGCTCACAACAATCCCTTGCAATGACAGGCTTGGGCAGAATGGCTGGAAGCTGACACGTGGAAAAGGACCTGGAGGTGCTGTGCAACAGTCAGGTGAACATGAGCCAGCAGTGAGCCCAGCTGGCCAAGAAGGCCAATGACATCCTGGTCTGTATCAGCAATAGTGTGGCCAGCAGCGCCAGGGCAGGGATTGTCCCCTTGTATTCAGCACTCAAGTCCTGTGTCTAGATTTGGTCCGTTCATTCCAAAGAAGACATTGAGGGGCTGGAGTGTGTCCAGAGAAGGGCAACAGAGCTGGTGAAAGGTCTGGAGAGTAACTCCTATGAGGCACAAGTGGGGAAGCTGGGGTTGATTAGCCTGGAGAAGAAGGAAGCTCAGGGGAGACCTTTTAGCTCCCTACAACTGCCTGAAAAGAGGCTGTATTCAGGTGGATGTCAGCCTCTTCTCCCAAGCAACCAGTGACAGGACAGAGCCTCAATCTGTGCCAGAGGGGGTTCGGGTTGGACATCAGGAAGAATTTCTTCACTGAAAGGATTGTCAACCATTGGAGAGGGCTACCCAAGGAAGTGGTGATATCACCACACTTGGACATGATCAAAAAAACTACTCAATGTGACACTTACTGCTATGGTTTAGTTGAAAAGGTGGTGTTTGATCAAAGGTTGGATGGACTGGAGGATCCTGAAGATCTTTTCCAACCTTACTAATTCTATAATTCTATTATTCTATTTCAGAATTTCTCTTGGTAATTTGTTCCAGTATTTTACTCAATTGTCCTGAAGGGTTTTTTCCCAATATTTCATTTTGATTTATTTTGTTGCAGCTTATGTCCACTGCCCATTCTTCTATTGATGAGCACCTCTGAGAGGAGTCTGGATCCATCTTCTCTTAACACAGCCCTCTCTTAAGCACATGTGCGGGCATTGGCATCCACACATTATTTGTGTTGTACCTCTCTAGGCATCTCAGAGTTGCATAGTCCTGCAAAGATACCACTATGAGTCAATTTTGTCCTTTCAGACCACCAACATTCATTTTGAATTCTGATCATCTCCAAATTCTTTCACAGTATCAGAACAAGTCACTTAAGGTCACTGCAAATGTAGAGATGTAGGTGGAGGCTGCCTGGGTGAGGCACCAGACACTGCATCCCACAAGCAAGATGGGGAAATCTGGGTACTTTCAAAAAGCTGGTGATCTGTGGCCTCCCCTGATAAATGTTGACAGACTTGACCCAGCAGTGAGCTGAATGACTCTCTCAAAGCTAACTACTGTGAACAATATCAGCCACGACCTCAGCCATGCCCTCTGAGCCACTGCTGTAAAGGGGCAGGGATTCAGCTGTGATACCACCATAGAATATTTTGAGCATAAGACACAGGAATGTAAGAAATTATCCAGCTAGTCAAAATTAATGTTATGGACACTGTTTATCACACCTAAAGCTAAGCTGCAGTTCTGTCTTTGCTTTCCAGTCAATCAGATTACCCCACTTAGAATATACTGTCAGTCTTTCTGGGCCACCCTTGGAGTAAACTAGAACTTTGCTTTAGAGAATAATTTATTTCTTATGTCTCATATGTAGGAAAAATGATACATATCTCCAAATTAGACTAACCTTAATTTCAGAATCTTGCTCATTAATTTGCAATAATGAGATGTAATGAATATTTATAGAAGATTTTATGTATGCCTATTAATTTACCATAAAATGCTACTGATATCACTGCATTTTGAGTTAATAGCACAAGGCAGAATAAAATGGAAAGCTGATAACTCTTTGCAATGTGAGGCTTGGATATTATGTTTAAAGGGTAATATGTTCTGTAAAAATGTGAGTTCAGTGTGTCCATAAGTAGTTCACTGGTTACATTATTGAGAACTGAGTGACTCCACAGATGTAATCTTACTACTAATATGGGTCCTCTTGTTTTGCCCTTGTATTTTAGGCATTTTAAAAAAACCAAACCCAACACCTGTATTTCTGCACTTAGTAGAAACTGAATGATCTCACTCACAGTGATCATTGTGAGACTCTCAAAAAATCTTTCACCTGAATGGAAGATCAAAGGAAAAAACTGAGATTATAACTCATGGTTTTCACCATCATTTTTCATAAAAGGTTTCAATCTCAGTCACTAATCATTATATAACAACTGCATGAGACTAGTTTGGCAGTATTCTCTCCTCTTTAGTTGCAGCTTTATATATTATTTCCTTTTTTTGTGTAGTTTCTAAAAGGAGGAGTGGTTGACTAGAAAGTTTCAATTTAATTTTGTTTTATGAAACAGTAATTGCAGAAAATTCTTTGATGTGCTCAATTTGTTTCATGAATGACTTCCAAATGTTAAAATGTGAGTAGATGTATTCATGACAAGAAAGAAAAAACATGATCATAACATCTTTTTCTATTTTATTTTTTCCTTTTTTTTTCCCAGGGTCTAAATAGATTTTCATTGGGATTTCTAGTGAGAGGAGATGTGAAAGCAGCTTCTGGTCTTCAAAGTTCACCGTCATTTTATATTCTGTAGCTGTGCTTTTCACATGAGGAGGTAATACTAGCTAAATCACTTAAGCTCACTAGATCAAACACTTTGTACGGTATAAATTTTTCTGAGTTTGAACACATTTACAAAGCAATTCTGCATCAAAAATTGGTGTCTAACATGGTTTATTCTTGCTTGAACAAATTAAATAATAATAATAATAATAATAATAATAATAATAATAATAATAATGGTCCTTTACTGTAAATCTAATTCAAGGGTTTTGTCTCTTACTACAAAAATACATATACTGAAATGTCCAAATATAATGCTGACCATCTCCTGCTTTCGTTACACTAGAAATTTCAGTCCTAACCAGGGCTCTTTGTGTTATTTTATTAATTGTCGGATTAATTCTTTACTCTATTGACTGTCAATCAGTGCTAGCAGAAGAATTTAGGTTCCATTAGACAGAATTCTGAGAAGGGAGTCCTCTTGTGAGAGCAAATGCCTTTCTCTTGGGAGCTCTGGTTACAGAAGCCAGACAGAAGGACCTGAAAAGGGCCTCCTGGAGGCTGGGGCTGGAGAGGGGGGCAGTGAATGATGGTTGGCTTTTTTCCACACAGTTTGCAAAACGAAATAGCTTCAAAATCAGTTTTTCTGCATGGGCAGCTACACTCTGTCAGAATTTTGAAAAACATGCTATTTTTCTCTCTGAAGGCATAGCTACTATCAGAGCAAAAATAAATATACTTTTCCATCAAAAGTGCCTGTACTGAAGCTTTGAGTTCAGCTCAGCTTCTCAAACCCTTAGCAAAACTTTCTGAATATTGATTTGGAATATAAATGGTTTCTCATATGTGTTGTATTTATGCCTCTTTGCTAAATGCCAAAAACTTTCACAACAGTTTTTTGCTCACACAAAATATTAGGAGTACCTCTACACCCATCTTTACCCGCAGACTTGAGTAACAGTATATTGAAAATGAGAACTTCACTATTCATCCCTTGTCTTTTGTTCATCTCCTGTCTTACACGTCTAATTTCTCAGACCAGAAAGCAGAAAAAAATATATAATGACCAAGATAACAAATCATGCCATCCAAATCATGGCAAGCAGTCCATAGCTTGGACTATGAACATGAACAGCCTACATGCTCAACATGGGGAAATTCAGCCAATGTCTAGCTACTATAATTCAGTTTTGTTAAAATCAAAATTGTATTACCCTTCTTCTTCCTTTCTACAGTATCCTGTAATGCTGAAATTCTTGTAATAAATCCTGACTTATGCAATCTTTTCCTGCCACACTTCAGTTTCCTTATACTTGTACAACTCATGGACATCATTAATCCCTGCTACTTTTCTGATAGAAAACCAATTTAAAACAGCTCCACCTTGGTTTGGGGATAAAGATATTCAAGGCTATGTCTCATTAGACAGAAAGGCAAGACCAGATGCCCTTACACGTCAGGACCATACCAGTTGTTTGATTAGAGGTATGTGTCTGACACTGTGACGGACTGCAACTAGGGCAAGGACTTCGGCTTAGACCCTGATTTATTTATGACTCTGGTGGTGCCCAAAAATGATGCACACTGGCATGCTCAAACAGCAATATTGGTTTCAAGTGAAGACATAAATAATTTCAAATTAACAAGAGAATTTTTGGGGTTTTTAACCGTCTTTGAGTGGTGTGTTGTGTGCTCGTATGGAAAATGCTGCAGAGATTGGGGAAGCTTAAAGGGAGGATGAAGACATCAGCACTAAAAAACACACTGATAAAGCCCTTGCAAACTGACTGGAAGAAGCAGAAAGCTCCATGGCTAAAAGAGCATTTGGATTCATGAATAAACAGCATCCACTGAATTTTGCTGCATTCAAAAAATAAAGTTTCTTGAATTCTTGAAAGCAGATAATAGTTCATTCAAGCTACCTTAATCCATGATCACTCCATGATCAACTTCTCTTCCTAATGACACTAAAATTGCTACTCAGGATAAAACATCATAATGGTATTATTATGAAATACCAGGCTCTGTTATGAATGAAACAGTCCTTGCCACCCCCAAACAGAACTCAACAAAACAAACCACAAAAACAACCAACAAAGCAAGCAAGCAAGCAAGCAACCAACAACAACAAAAAAGCAAACCCAAACCCAAACAAAAAAAAAAAAAAAAAAAAAAAAAAAAAAAAAAAAAAAAAAAAGGAAAGAAAAAGAAAAGCAGGTGCCAAGATGAAGCACATGTACTAAATGAAATAACATCTCTTTAAATAATACATTATGTCAGACTGATGTGCTTGGGCCTAGCCTTCAAAATTGACTATCTTGAGCAATGCACTTCTTGAGCAATTTCATGCATTTTCTCAGCTCATCTCACATCACCAATATCAAGCTTGTCATATTGATTTTAAAGGGGAGGCGAAAAAAAAAATGGGAAGGTAGTTTGCCTTTATCAATCCTGAATACGGTTGCCAGGCAACTTGATGACCTGACTTGGGATGGATTGTTACAGTGACCTGAATAAATACCCGCAAAGCACCTAAGAGTTTGTAAAGAAAACATAGCAAAGCAGAATTATTTCTGCAATAAGTATTAAATTTCCTGTTTGCCTCTATAAAGAAAAATATATACAAGGTCTTATTATTATATAAGGCAAATAATACTCTTAGTGTCAGTTAAAAATGGATAATTATATAAAAGAGAAAGAATGGTCTATTTGGCACTGAAAACTCTTTGACTTGACATTGTTTCAATTTAGTGTGTTAAAAATGAAATATATAATTAATTTAGTATAACCTTCTTTTTACAAATGTGGACTGTTCCTTAGATTTACAAATGTTTCTTACACATGCTATTCCAGAAGGCTGAGTAGGAAAGATGTGTGCAGATTAAGGTAAGAAGTTTTAAAGAATATTTTTGAAGTGCTGACTTATTTGAAATTATTTTTCTTCATTTTCCTGCAGGTAACACTTTGTATTTTCAGACTGACATTCTAAATTAGTTAAATCAGGTATATAAAATCATTACTAATATTATTTTTTTGTTAGAGCCTGCTTTCAACCAATTTTTAACTTTGTGAAATACTAAACACATTGATACTATGTGAAAACAGGTGATTTTTTCCTGAAACATCCACTGAAATAGAAAAGATGAGAGGCAACAGGAAGAAACTGATGCACAGGGAGAGCCACCTAAATATGAAGAACTACTTTACTGTTGGTGTGACTGAGCACTGGGACAGATTGCCTAGAGAGGCTGTGGAGTCTCCCTCACTGAAGATGTTCAAGAACTGTCTGAACACAATCCTGTGCAATGTGCTCCAGGATGGCCCTGCTTGGGCAGGGAGGTTGGACCAGATGTCCCACTGTGGTTTCTTCCAGCCTGACCCATTCTGTGATTCTGTGAAATGATCCAACCATTGTCTCATACATCTATCATATCAACAGTGTTTGAATTTCTGTTTTACCAAGTGCAAACAGAAGGAAGGCACTCAACCCTTTTTCTAATAACTTCTTGTTCTGAGGCACTTGATGTTTTCTTAGTTTCCACTAAGTCATAAGAAGGCAACTCTGAAACTGTATTTCAGAGTTGTGAAGGGTACTGCACTTTTTTTGTACCGACAGAGATGTTTCTTACCAAGAGACACACATAACAGCTGAAAATATAGAATTTGTGAATTAGTTGAAGCTGAAGAGTATACTTTGCAATTCCATTAATTCATAGAGGCCTTGATAAGATTATAGTTAGGTTGTGAAACAAAACACTTTTAGAAAGCACATGGAAGGATGCAAAATTCACCAGTCCTAAACTCAGATAGCAATTGCCATGTGAGAGCATTCCAGACTGAAGCTTCCCCTGAACAACTTTCACATGAGCTTTTTACAGTCAAAAATTTATGAAAAGTGATCTTCTACAAAAAGACATACGGAATTCAGAATGATAATTCATGAAATGACACAAAACCAGTATATGGAAATGCACATCCTGAGGAAAAAATCCCAGACTTTGAAATTAGGTGAAAGTATCATAATGGGCTGTATTACTTTGCAGTAATTCTTATTTCAGATGTTAGCAGGCACTGGAAAACTGTGCTTGAACTCAGCAGGTGATTCTTTGCTAGGGAAGACCAGTGGATAATGTTCTATGGATTTACGGATGAAACACTAGTCTTAGAAGTAACAAAATTTCTATAAATGGAAAATAATGTGAATGGGTTGGTATGGCTGACTTGGTGCCACTAGATCTCAATAAGGCTTAGTGGTCTTTGTTTCATATTGAGTTTCTCCAGACCTAAGCAGACAAAATGACGATTAAGATTAAGCACTTTAGTTGAGGGTGAATAGGTTTAATGTAAGAATTGTAACAAAGAACTGTTTAGGGTAGGCCTCAGTGTACTGTACTGAAAAGGAACTATCAGAAAATACAGGTGTCCTACAGAGAAAGATTCTGGGACCATTGCCTATTAATATTGCAGAAGTGACTAAAGCAATGCTGCAGGGTAAGCTTCACCCACTGGTTGAAGGAGAGATCATGGCCAATATGATGGCCTGCTCTTTGTTTTTGGTGCATTCTGATGGACCATCCTAAAAAAACAGAGACTGACCATCTTGTGAGCCAGAAAAAGACAAATGTGGTGAAGTGTTTCAGGAGAAAATTGAGAAGTGAAACTTTTGCAGACCAAGTACAAGAAAAAATTCCATTTCTAATACTGAGAGAGAAGAAAATAAATAAAACAAAACAATCAAACAAAAAGCAAAGATTACAAAATTAGTCTTGGAAATTAAGAAATTTCATAATCACAACATATCCACAATTTTCAGCAACTTTTCAAAAAGAGTGCTGAGGACCTAAATCATTTCAAGATGAAGATTGGTAGGTGTATGTAAATGACACACCACAGGGGATTTGATGTTCAAAATAAAATCTTAAAGATGAAACTTTCTGATATTCTTGAAAAGAATTTAAAAGGAATGTAATAAACATTCATAGCCATATATTTATCTTGAAAAAATATTTTAGTCGTATTTTGAAATAACTATATACTTTAGATGACATGTAAGAAAGTGAAGAAAAGTGAAGAAAATAGTATTTTTTCCTCTCCCCATAAGTTGGTTTCCTTCCTCAGAGGCAGTGAGAATTAGTCACAATACTATATGCTGTGTGGAGTGTTCTGAAGTGCATTGTGATACTGGGAAACTCACATTTAGCTGGTGTGTCCTCCAGGGGCTTGGTGTTGAAATGATTGCCAGATGCTGGAGCAGGAAGATTTTTCCCAAGGTCAGAGTCTTAGGAACCACTTTATTTCCTCAGTACCATGGGCTGTAGTTCATGTGTTCAATCATATCTGACGTTCTTCGGTGGTGTGTTGCGGTGGACGTGGCTGTCTTAAAGGCAGACCAAAGTCCAGAGTCCTGGTGGACAGGCATCAAGGTCTAAGGATCAGCCCCTTACACCCAGTTTATGCATGAGTTCATGCTTATTAATCACTCCTGTTTAATATGCATAAATTCTAGAAATTTCTTCCGTATTCGGTAGCCCATTGGCTCCCTGTCTTAATTCCCTCCTCCTTGTTATCCCCATTGGGTGTCGTATTGTTGACTCCACCCCTGTTGTTGTACCCCATTGGTTGTTTCCCTTTTCTCCACCCCTTTTCCCTGCACTATAAGGATCTCGGACGCTTCCCTCAAACTGTTCTTCATCCCTAAACCCTCCTATAAACCTGTTGGAACCTATATGGGGAACCCCTCTCATGCCTCTTTACCTCTGCAGACGCGCTGACCACCCGGTCGTTTGGGGACTTGCTCGCTTAGCTGCGGAACCAGCCCGAGCTAACCGAGGAGACCCACTGTGACATCCTCAGGAAGGACGCTGTGCTTCCCTGGGCAGATCCCAGACCACAGCATCAGTGGTGTACTGTGAGATTTTTGAACTTTTGTCATTCACTACCTAAGTTTGTAAATGTGGTGAATGCTGTTTGTCTGTTATGGCAAAGGAATGCAGAAAAGGAAAGTTTATTGTACAGGGACTAATATGATAATGATCTGAACTATGTGGTTTAGATAGCTTTTATTTAAGGCACTTTGTTTGTGTTGCTGGATGGGCATGAGTTGAGATGGGTTTGTTGTCACTGTATGAGTGACTGAGCACTGGAACAGATTGCCCAGAGAAGCTGTGGAGTCTCCCTCACTGGAGATATTCAAGAACGGTCTGGATGCAATCCTGTGCAGTGTACTCTAGGATGGCCCTATTTAAGCAGGGAAGAGACACCTTATCCATTCTGTGATTCCTTTCCAACTGATACCTGATTCTGTGATAATCAAGGTGAGTGTCATTCATCAAGAAATGTCTGTGTACAGCATACATAGTTTCTTAAGGTAGTTATTCTTCAACCTATTAAAAGCTTGAAAGGTTTTTAGTACTACTTGGATCTAGAGATTTTCCTTTTCCAATTTTGTCTGTGTTAAGGAGTAGAAATCGTAAAGCTCTACCAAATAATTTCAAGTTCTTTGTGGAGATTATTTCTTTTCATTATTCCTGTGGACTGTTCAATAGCAATCTGGCATTTGCTTAACAAGACAACATCTTTTCTGTTCACAGGTCTTTTTTCAGAAATTAGCAGTCTACAAAAGATAATGAGCTCAGTGAATCTTATTAACACAAGTTACAGCTGACTGACAAGTAAGTACATGACTGTCATGTAATGTAATCATGGTGTTATAATTCAATTAACTATTGATTTTAGTAACCCATACTATATTCTAACTGCTGAAGAAAAAAAAATTCGATATTTGTAGAGTTTTATGATTAATACAAATTATATCAGTCCCAGACATTATTGACCTCAGATATTATAGAAATGTATGTATTTTGTGTTTAATAGAAATGATGTTTGTTTTCATGTATTACTAAGTATTACTGTTTATGTATTGGCTATGAGCTATGCTGAAGTTTCTTCTACTCAATCAAACTGATTTTACTTGGAAATAAAGTGGGGACTATTTGCTGTTTGTTTAACACCTATGTAGATCTGATGCTTTATCATTTGGCAGTTGTGCAGTTATTTTTACCTATGCAAAATGAATATAAAACAGGCATGAAGCCTTATTTTCCAGACCATTGATTTATCTACCCCTTTGGACTAGAGTAGATGGCTGCACAAATGGCAAAGTATTTTGCTCTCAGGCATGAAGAGAGAGTCATGAGTCCAATTACAAATGTTAGGCTGAATTGCCAGATGCACTACTACTTCAGTGAGTCTCAGGCCACCCTAATACTTCTTTTACACCAGGGGCTTGGAAAGGGGAAGGTGAGAGAGAATTTCTCCTATTTTCTCAGCTATGGCTTCATTAATTTCTTATTGATGATAGTAGTCAGCAGTTAGACTGGTGGAGCCATTGGTGCTTTGCTCCCCCAGTCTTACCCGTAGCTGTTTTAACAGGCAGAAGCATAGAAAGGTAGGTGAAGCTGTGTTTAGTTTTTTTTCCATCAGAGGTAGACATTATAATAGATTTGACTCAGTCTGAGGAGGGAAATAAAGAAACACCTAGGCCACTATGTACTCCTTGCACCCTGGCCTAACATTTTAAAAAGAAACAGTAGCTGTTGCTTATTTTATGATGATTCTTGATCTCATATTAGCAATTGCGTATTTTCAAAAACATCTACTATAATGATTACTTAAGGCCCTAATCAATAACATTTCTCTACTGAGTTTCCTAATTATGTTTAGGCAGGAGCAGTGAGTTGAGAATGCAGTCATAAGAAGGTATAAATATATTGATTATTTTCACTTGATTAGATCAACCCACTCTATTTAAAGCAAAAAAGTCTGGTATGCAGGTAGGTCTTCAAGAACCATGTCATTTTGAACTTGTGTGCCAGAAGTCCAATTTCAGATTTAGGTGCTTAATTCCTACTTTTTGGATGTGGTCCATCAGCTAGTTCTTGCACCAGTGAGTGCTGTCACCAGAGCTCTCCTACAGCAGTCCTTCTGACTGCTGGTGCTTGTACTATGCTAGGGGCAAAAGATTTCACACCCACTTCCTATGTTGCAAAGGATATACTTTCTTAAAGGTTACTGATGCCTTTCTTTACTTGCTTGGATTTCAGCTCATGCTGCATTCAAATTAACTGTATGTATTTTACTTCAGAATGTATTTTTCTAGTAGTACAAAAATCCACCACATCCTGTACTCTGAATCTGGTTACATCAGAGGCTTCAAAACCTCAGGGTCTTTTACTTGACAGATTTATCAATCTACTTAAATGACTGTGGCTTGCCACTTTGACTATATACCAGTTATACTAACAGCCTGAAAAGTCCAGCAAATAATATAAGTAATTCAAGACAAGAGCCTTTTATGACTATACCACATAATTTACATGTGCAGAATACTATATTAAAATGACTTACTAAAAAGAAAAGCCATTGCAGAGAATTACTTTTTAATGTCATTGTTTACCTCATTTCTTGTTCCAATATGGCTCAAGCCCAGGCAATTTTCTTTGTCTCTGGCACTGCCACAAGACACAGGCAGCAAGTTAAATGTAATAAGCAGTCTGCCTACTTTTGGGAAAATAATACATTATCTCATTCCCACAAATGGGCACCTGTCACCAGCCCGTGTATAACCATTTTAATATATGTGGCATCTTGGCGGAAGAATGCTTCTCATATGTAGTCTTAACAGAAGCAATTCTTCAGGATGACTCAATTTTGCTACTTTCTCAATTCTTTTCCAAGGGATATATCCCTATAACAGATGAAAGCAGTACAGGTAGGGAAGCCTTCTACAGCTTTCATTTTGCTAATGTGACTGACACTGAAGAATTGGTGGCAGGGGCATCTGTTTTGTCCCATAAAAGTCCTCATGGGATGCCTGCTAACCATGTTGACAGATTGCTAGCCCGTGAAGTCATTTTGCTGCAAGTTTGTTCCCTAAGATACATGTACAAAAGCAGGTAGGACATGTCTGTAGCTTTTACTGTTTTACTGCAAGTTGCTTGTAGAGCTTTTCATTGATACTGTCTGTAGAGGGCTGTGATCCTTTGGTGGAAGAAAAGTGAGTAAGAAAAGGATACATTTTGGTTACATTCAGAAACTGATATGTTTTCTTTATATCTGTTTACTCAGATTTTTGAGTAATAATGAAATACATACATCTTCATTCAACTGTTCAATTTATTTAATATATCACTCCAACCACAACAAGTAAAATAACATTATAGAGTGTAAATAAATACAAAAGCTGCTTTTTAGAACAGTAGGGTGAAGAAATATCCTCCCACCTCCTGCGATGGCCCTACAATATTGTCAGCCTGCAGTCAGTCAAAACCAATGTTATTACACAGATAGCCAAACCTTGTTGAAAGTAAATTCTATTTAAGTTACTAATAATGACACAGAATCATTACAATTATAATATAGGAAAAATCTCTGATGAAATAAAGCTCTCTAATTCTTGATACACATTGCTTTTATGTGTTCCTGAGTAGATTAAAAATCTCACTTCTGGTTGCTGAGAACTGTAGTCTCAAAGATGGCCAGGCATTGCAACAGCCCTCACTCACCAAATCATCTTGTCTGCTGCTTCAGTTACTACCCAGGCTCTCAGCACAACCTGGCTGCTTCTGAAGGGGATTTTCATGTCCCAGTTCACTGAAAAAGGACCTGAGTTAATCAGGAATGGAGAAGCAAAGGAGCAAAGTTTATATTGGCAGGCAAGACATGCTTATGGCCAAGCCAGCAAGATGAGCAGGCAGCCCTGTGGCTTGCCTTGAATCCTATTGACTTGACCTGTTTGCAGATAGCTTCAAGCCCAGGAGCTTGGATTTCCCTACACTAGAAAAGCAGATGTAGACCTTTTTCAGGCTGTGTGCACTCCAGCAGTCTTTGTATGGGAACATTCAAGGTCAGGAGTGCATTGTCCAGGATGCAACACAATTTTGTCCACAGATAGAAGCACAGGTCCTTGAAGCAGGATTTTGGGAGACACCTGAGGCATTACTGCTCTTGTGTGGATTCACCTAAATCTTAATAGGATGATGTTTAGCATCCTTATCTAAGAATACAGAATGGAGACATGAAAACTCAATAAATACAAAAAGACTAGCAAAAAAAAAAAAAGAAAAAAGAACAAAAGAAAAGAAAAGAAAAAAAAGAGGGAATGGTGTGTCTTTTTGTCTCTCTAACACAAAAGTAACCTCCAAATTTATGTGTCTTCCCAGGCAGGTTTTATTTGCAGGAGAATCACCTCAAACCTTTTAGCACAGAAGGCAAATTCTGTGAGACCATGATTTAACTAAACCTGATAAATCTGGTATTTCAGTGGAGCTTCCCAGGGGGACTGCTCTTTGTACGTGATGGCCCTGCAAAGTTTGTCGCTCAGCAATGTGTGGCACAGCCACACAAAAGATGGGGCCACATGTTAGGATGCCAGCTGGTGAGGATGGAGTCCCTGCAAGGAGATGTTGCTGCTCCCTGCATCTCTCATTCTGGGCAAGTGTTCTCCTGTAGGTAAAAGTCCTGTCTATAAGGATTCACAGTTTCTTCTCATGACAAATACTGTCAAGGCACTATGGTATTTTGTGAGTTAGCAGGTTCTGCTACCTGGGAAAGAAAGAGGTCAAGATTTGAATGCTGATATGAAAATAATTTAGAGCTAAACAACTTCTTGCCTGAATGTGCCATGTTGTGGGCATACTATTCCAAAGAGCCTAAGAAGTGTAAGAGAGAAGCCCCAGGCAATGCTGCAAGGGGCACATGTGTTACTGCAGAGATTTAAAACACAAAGCTGACAAGCAGACTTGCCTAAATTGGTTGGATTGGTGCTTGCTCAGAGTTGTCACTAATTCAATGCAGATGGTCCGTGTAATATAAGTGCTTAATTCCAAAAGAAACAGGGTAGAAAAAGTGTGTGCAATCCTCAGGAGATTCTGATTGCAAAAGGCATGGTTGGAGCTGATCAGCCTGTTTACCCCGACAGTTTTCACACACAGACAGATAGGCAGTCTTGTGCATTTCCTCAAGCAGACTCTGCAGAAGGCTGAAGAAGAAAATGAAATCCAGTTTCAATTCCATTTTTTACTCACCCTCTTGTTGTAATCAGGGATAATGCTTTAGCTGGAGATCTCTTATCATAAGTGGGAAGAAATGGGTAATTTTTGGGACTATCAGTGTAGCAGATCAGTAGTTCCTGAACTTATTATCTCATCTTTGCTTACAAGGAGTAAGATTTATTAATAAATTGGTAATAGTGCAAAACTCACCTGCTTTTTCTTTCAAGTATTTGGTTCTGGGCCACAAAGGGACTAATTTTTTCACTGTGTCTTAAGTTACTTACATCATTTACATTACTTACAGGGTCTTCTTTCCCCTTTCATACTTGCAGAGTTTTTTATTTAATGACAGGAATAGTCTTCCTTTCTAAATGGTTCCCTGTGCTCCCATGATTAGAAGTCACAGCCTGGCTGCTTCCTTGGGCAGTTCTGTGGTGTCTTCTCCAGTCTGATGTTTCCATAAGCATACTTGTATTATTGGCATTCTTTAACTGAAAGAGGATTTTTCTTTCCTTACTTTTATATCCCTGTTTCTTTCTCTTGAGGATAAGACCATCTCAAATGCATGAAATTTTGAGTTTTGAATTTGGTTCAACCTATCACATGGTTCCAGGGATTCAAAGATGTTGTAGGGAGAACCACATCACCTCTGAGGGATTCCCACAATTTGGTCTGATCTTCTTGACAATACTTAGGAAAATTTTAGGAATACAATATTTAGGGTCCTTAAGTATGCTGGTTTTGGCTGCGGCAGAATTAATTTTCATCCCAGCGGCTGGTATGGGGCTATGTTTTGGATTTGTGCTGAACACAGGGCTGATAATAGAGAGATGTTATTGTTATTGCTGATCAGGGCCTACACTGGGCCAGGACCTTTTCTGCTTTTCATTCTGCCATGCTGGTGAGGAAAGGTGGGAGGAGATACAGCTGGGACAGTTGACCCTAATGACGACAGGAATATTCCAGACCACGTGACATCATGCTCAGTTTGTAAAATGAGGGGAAGAAGGAGGAAGGGAGGGACATTCAGAGTGATGGTGTTTGTCTTCCCAAGTCACCCTTACCGTGATGGGGCCCCTCTCTCCTGGAGATGTATGAACACCTGCCTGTCCTTGGGAAGCAGTGAATTAATTCCTTGTTTTGCTTTGCTTATGTGTGTGGCTTTTGCTTTCTCTATTGAACTGTCTTCATCGCAACCACAAGTTTTCTACCTTTTACCCTTCTGATTCTCTCCCTGATCCTGCTGGTGGGGGACTGAGCGAATGCCTGTGTGGTACTTGGCTGCTGGCTGAGGTTAAACCATGACATTGGGATGGGTAAAAAATGATGTTCACTTTCATTCTGTTAATAATTGGTAAACAGTGGTAGAGAAAATACATCAATAGGGTACATGGCACCAAATTTCAGACATTAAAAATTTGGGTGTTGGGTCTAAGCTGTTTTAATAAGTTTCCACTCTAAGTTACAGAGGTGGGTACCTTCAGAGAAGAGGTTTTTACCTCCTCTCAGGATGCTTCTTTCATTGTCTCACTGCATCTTACTGGGCCTTAGGAAGGAAAACTTTGCCTTGAACAAAACATAAGTGAAGAATTTGAAATGATAGAAAAAGCCATCAGTAGGAAAATAGAGCAGACCAAAGAATCAAGCTGTTTAGCTAGGAGGTCTTCAGATATTTCACAAAAGCAAAAGAGAATGGCAGAGCAAGCACAAAACCAGGAGGCTAAAAGAACAGCCAGTTCTGATTACACTAGACTGTTCTGGCACAGTAGAAAGGCTTGGTAGATGGCATAAATAAAATTTATTCCTACAGGAAGGACCTTTTATCCCTGTTTGTTTCAGATTTCTTCCAACTCAAATGGAAGTGCAGTAAAACTGAAAACTTGGAAAGATGTGTCTTTTTAATGACAGTTTATTTTATACACTTGCTACATGTTAAAGAAAAGGATTTTATTTTTTCCAAAACAAATCAGGTCAAGACAATTTTGGTGCCTCTAACTGATAGTTTAGAACAAATTGGCAGCTACAGATATCTTGTTGGCTGTGTAATGCATCAGCACATTTTCAGAATGGTATTTACTTAAGCATAAAAATTACCCTTTCTAGAAATAACATTGTTATGCAAATAGTGTTGTGCCCAAGTTTTCAAAATAGCAATAAATTTTATGAGTTATTTATGTCAGTGATAATATTTGGAAAATATCTCATTTCTAAGCAAAGAATTTTAGGGCTAGATCTGTAGTATGGGGACTCTCTCATAGCACAAGGGACACCTTGGGGGGAACTCCAAAATTTTGATTTGTAGATGCCTGTTTGCACCAAAATCTCCCAGTGTGGTTCTCTGCCTCCTAGAGACTGGATTACGGGATTATTTATATGTCTCTGAAAGTGACACAAAGTCACTTTCTCTGTAGGGAAATACCTAGCTAGAGTATAACCAACATGCAGGCATTGTCAGCTAGGGGTAGGAACAACTTCAGCTATGGGAGAGCCATCAACTCTTTCTAGTGTTTTAGTAGCAGACTGGGGGCTGCAGGGAAAATTGCTTTTCATTCTGGGTCGTTTTGTTGATCTCTGCAGTTAGGACTGGTGAAAGCAGGATAGGGCATTGGTTCCACCCAGGCTCTTCTAGAACAGGCGTTTCCAAGTTCTGGTGGCGGGATGCCACTTAATCTGTTGTGCCAGATGATGTAGCGTCAACATCATTAACATGGAATAAAGTAACTTGTAAAACAGTAGTTCTAAAAGATCATTTTGCAAGCCATTTTATAAGAGTAGGGGAACAATGTATAATTCATAATGCTCTCTTTTTTATTAGGCCACATAGGAAGAAAAGAACAGACAAAATCCGGACAGGAATGCATGTATTCATGCTGAAATACCACTGTACCTGTAATTACAGCCTAGTGTATCATAGAAGTTTGAGAGAAGTATGTTTTCTAAATTCTGATCACAGAGCTGCTTTGGACTTTTAAAAGCAATAAGGGCAAAGATGCACATTCTGGTTCACAGCTAGATAGTTTAAGGATGTGCCAAATGCCTTCTGATCATCCTTTCCGGGACAAAACTAATTCTAAGCATCTGAAAATGTGTACCTCTAAGGTATTTTGGGAAATTAAAAGAGGAAAACGCAATTTGTTTTAAAGTTCAGACTTCTCAGACTTCAAATGGCTGTACCTTATGTTAGGATTTTCATACATCTCCTTTCCATTTTAACTATCAATGTCTTCTCTGGTTTAAATTCTTAATTGTTTTGTCCCAGCATGTTTGTTTAAGATCTGAGACACTGCAACCAAATTATTTTAAGTTCTATAACTGTATCGAGCAGCTAACTGTACTAGGCTGTTTTGCTAAATAACCTGTGCAGTTTACTATGAAATATTCTTGTGTGGAATGTATCTGTGCTGCACATCTAATTAGAAATGCCCAGACTAGCAGTTTGTTCAGTTTTGCTCAGTATCCTCAAAAGGTACAGAAGATGCTGATGCATGATGTTCAAATACTTTCCCATAGGCAGAGGATGGCAGTCGTCTCAGTATTCCCAGTATGACATACATTTACAATTCCCTTACATCATTCCTCCAAAGGTTCCACACAGCACTTCTGGCAGGTAACAAGGCTCTTTGAATATGATCTTTTGCATTTCAGTATTATCACTGCTTTCTAATAACTAAAAATGGGGGATAGCAAGCACAGAGAATTTTTAATCACATTCCAAAACATTCAGAAAATAATCTCATCAGGAACTTCAGCCTGCCACTACAGATGCTTTTAATTTTTCTGATCATCCGGGGTTTCAGACGTAAGTGTAACTGACATTTTCTCAATTGAGAACAAAAGTACTTAGCAGTCTTGTGACTTTGTTACTATAATATCATCAGGTTTTTCAGAGCCTCTTTCTTTTCACTATTCTTTTCAAATAAGTAAGAAGGGACCATAATTTGGATCTTTCAGAAGCCTGTAAGCTTAAAAAGACAACCAGAGCAGGTCCAGCAGGTGTAAAAGAGTTCATGTACACTTTGCATTCCTATATGTAATCACAAAAGATTTGGAACCTCAGTAAATACAGTCTGACCCAGCCATGACACTGGTTTGTCTGTGGCCCATGCAGCCAGCAGAGCTGTCTGCTTTTTTGGCCTTCATCTGACAGTTTTGGTGGGACCACTGAGGCCGTGCCTAATTCAACCAATTTTCTTGCCCACCAGAAATGGCACAAAACAGATGAGATAAAAAGGGGAGGAAGCTAGAGCTGGCCTTTCCAGCCCACTAACTCAGTCGTTTGTTCACGCAGAGGTCCAGGCTCCCACTGAGGTCTGCACCCAAAGGTAGTGGGGAGTCTGAAGGCCCTGTCTCACAGCCAAACAAGATATTGCCATTTTGGCACTTAGCAGAAAGTGCTGAGGTACATCACACCTCCGTGAGAGACAGAGACTTTCACTAGGTTCCTGTGGGTATTAGTAATGCAGTGTTTTCCCAAATAAATGTTGAGGTGGTTGAGCTGCTTTTTCTTTCAAAAGAACTTGTCATACCATATTTTCATTATATGTTCTTCTTCTTTAAGCAATGAACATTGTTGTCCTTGAAGGGACATGCAATCCATAAACTAAAGATTTGTGGGAGAAGCATTACTGAAATGTCATCTCCCATCTACAGATGCCGTGACCATAATAAAATCTACTATGAATCTGGAATTGTTAGGATGCTACCATGTCATCAAACACTTCAGAAGGCCTGAAAGGGTCTGGAACAGGTTTATCTAACTATCTGGCAAGTGTCTGAAGTTATCTAGAACTGCACGATTTAATCCAAATGATCCTATTTTCTGAAAGCTGCTATTTTCTAAGGAAAAAATAATTTACAATAATTTCCTAGAAAGGAAGAAAAAGTAAGGGCAAATGTATTTTCTTCCATGAGCAACCTAGATATTGCTGTTGTCCTGGACACAGCAGTCCAAAGAAACACTGAACTCTATTACTAAGGAGATGTGTTTCTTTTAAGTGTCTAAAGAAGTTTATGTGCAGTTTAATAGGATCAGTATTAGCAGCATTAGCACTGATACTTAAATGGGAGCTCTAATCCAGCCTTAAGCTCTGTGACTCCTGAAGACAATACTTATTACAGCAACATAAGTATCATCTTCAATGCCATTAAAATTAAATATGAGTACACATCAATTTCAGTGTCAGGAGACATACTGTAAAGATCAACAATAATTCTAGCTGCAGATCTCTCTGGAAGCCCATAAAGCTTGAATACCACAGTGTGAGCTATACAGAATTTACAGCTGTTTGAGTAGTACTTACAGATATAGAATGCTGTTATTTTTGTCTTTCAATTTTATAGAGCATTCCTGCAATTTAGCAATTTGTTATAGTGAAGTGTATCTCATCATTGTACACAAATGAGAATACTTGAAAAGTCTTTAACAGTCCTATTTGTGATCTGAACCCAGGTACATCAGACATCTCTGTGTCATATGAATGTTTTCAAATCGGTTGTGAAATTGTGCAGTTCTGTGAATACTGAAAAATTCAGAACTGGTGTAGATGAACTGAAATGCTAACATGACTAAAGAGTGAGATTAACTGGCAGGTCCTGACTATTTTGTGCCACTCCAGTGGTGCAAGGAAACAGTAAGTCTGTGCTGTCTGTTGTGCTCTGACTGGTCAGTAACTGCTTTATGACCTCAGGCTATCACAAAGTAGATGAAGAGTATTCATGAATTCAGCTGAAACATTCAAAATTATTCTTTCTTGACTTCATTCAGCTTTGAAGAAAATATACTAACTACATCCAGAATATAATAAAACTAACAGAGTTTCCAGTGCTGAAGCATAATTCTTTTAATAAAAGGTCTGGCAATAGTTCTTATCTAAAAGTGGTACGCAAAGTGTGCACTTAGGTTCATTAAGGGACTAATGCTGTGGGAAAATGAGTTGCTGCAAGTCAGCTGGTTTGCAGGAGATGCCTGTGTTCTGTCTTATTGTAAACACTTCTGAATGTGAGCCCTCAAATCTTCCATACAAAACTTTCCATTGTTCAGGGCCTTCCAGGCATTGTTCCTGCAATCCTTCCAACATGGCCTCCAGTGGGGTCCATCCCCAGCAGAGGATCTCTGGATGAGCCCATCATTCCACCCTCTTTCTTTTCTTAAGAACAACATTCCTTCATGTGCTGGGGAATGCAAACAGATAGAGCTGGCCCTGACAGCATTTTCGGTTTAATTTCCCTAGTTTTGTGGGTTTTTGCACCAACTCTTTTGTTCTCTATTGATATTTAGATGTAGGATTAATTCCTAAAAAGGTTGTGTTTGCATAAGATCACTAATTCTGCCAGACTTCAGCTTTTGCAGGTTGCTCTCCTAAGAAAGGAACATCTTGAATGAGTGAAATGGACTTTAACCATATGTGCTCCTTAGGGGTATCAGTAGCAAGCCTCATTGTGCTATAAGAATGAAGAAAGGTTAAACCTGTGGGCTAGGAAAGGGTCTGGAAGATCTGTGGATACTAGTGAGGATCTTGATGAACTCAAGAATGGTGTTACTGGAACAGGAGGATGGGGTGCCACAGATTTGAAGCAGGAGTGCAGTGCTTTTAACAAAGGTGTAAGTCCCTGGGATGGTAGTTATTTTAGAGTGGATCTCTAAGGTGAAGCATAGAAGGTCTGGCATGGGAAAGGTTTTGGAAGATAAGGTAATGATTAAGGAGATCTTTGAAAGAAAAATGAAAAATTTAGTGTAGAGACTTCATAGAGGCAAAAGCAGAGTCTGGGGACACTAGGAGAGGACCAGAGAGCTTAGCTCTGGCTTAGTGACTTTATTTTTCAGGCAACCTATGGACAGGAAACAGAAAGGTTCTGAATTACCAGGAGCTTGAAATCACTATGTTGTGAGCAATATATCAGTTTAAAGCTGGGGACATACTCATTGACTGGTATTCCTCTCTCTTCTGTTTCCAGTTAAGTGATTTGCTACACTCCTACCACAGTGTAATCAAGTAATTCAGCTCAGAAAGCAAAAAACACAACATAAATGTCTTTGATATTGGTTCCAAGGCAGTATTTAGATGAGGAAGGACTGCTAATGTGGTTCAGGGTTAACCCAGATTGTCAGATTTGTCATTGTTCAGTGAGGAACTGAAAGGAGATGGTGGCAAACTCAATAGTAATTCAGAACAGCTCTGCCCCCAAGTACTCCTTAATACTGACTGCACTGTTTGTTTTGTCCTAGGTATGTTTTTTCAAGTATCTTTTCTTTATTTGTCTTTTAGCTGTTAATAACCTGTATTGTTACTAATGGGAAGACAGGAAAAATACCTCAAAGGCCCTGGGTGGGCTGGAAAGCTGAAAATGAGAAGTTCTTCTTTCATGGGTCTTATCCACTTCTTTATGCTGTAATAGGACTTGCTTGGCTTTTTGGCATGGCCAGGACCTGCCAGCACTAACAGTGTCAGGAGATCTCTGCAGGTGGTTTCTGCAGACAGACCACCTCTACCACCAGCCTGGGTTTGGAGAGGATTCAGAGTACTTATCATGTATGGTGTGAAAAAATGCCTTTGCCTACAGGGAATACTTTGGCAAATCCCTTCTCAAGGAGAGTCCATTACCAGAGTGAACTAGCTGTTTTCATGGATAGCCTTCTATCATATTAGTGGTGATTGGGGAATTAATCTTTTACACATGCAAACATGAAAAATGTCTGCAAGGTCAGTATATAAATAAACAGCATTTATTTATCTCTTTTCCATCAACCCATTTATCCACCCTTCATATATATTAATGAAGCATCAATACGTGTGTATTAACAAAGAGGAAAACCCCAGTGGAGTTTCCTAAGGCAGTAGCATTCTTCTACTAAGGATCACTGAAACAATTTCTTGAGCAACAGCATCCAAACTACCCCACAAAGCTACATCCTTCTGGAGTTCTAATGAGTGAATGTTTATTCATCCACTTCTAATGTTACACACAGTGTAACTCCAGTGACTGTAATGTCATATCATGGGAAAGGACAAAAACTCTCTCTAAGGACCTGGAAGCAGATTTCCCTAAACACGTCTCATAGCAGCTAAGCAAATTAAATTCATCATATTCGTGCTGATACTAGGTGAAATGAAAAGTATTTTACTACATTCTAGAGGCAGAGATTTAACTTTTGCTACAGAAGTTAGTTTATTACCAAAAGTATGTGTCACTGATGAGAGGTTTAACAAGGCTAGTAAATGAGAAGTGAAAGTTGTATTCTGTACAGGGTTTTGCTCATCAGAGACGTTTGACATCTCTGCTGATGTCAGCTGCCATGGTAGACCCTTGTCATTTGTGCAGAAAAACAGCACCTCATTACAAAGGATATAATTTTTTTCATTCTCTTTTCATCTCACTCCACACTCACAGTCTAACTGAATGGCACTTTTTTTCAAAACATGCTGAATTGTGCTGATTTGGGATCATACATCAATGCAACTAAAACAAGATTGAAACTAACAGCTAAAATATTTTCATACATAATCAGAGAAGTAACATGAAACCTGGGAAAGGACCTTATGAACAGGAAAAGATGGTTACTGCCTCTTTTACAGTGAGTGAAATGGCATTGACATAACAGAATATATGTGCCCAATTTATACATTTTAAATCCTTGAAATGTAGATCTCTGCAAAACAGTGGCTTCTCTTTATTTAGATGACTGGTAAAAACAATTTTTGTTTTCTCTCAGAGTGTTGTACATTGAGAACATAGAATACAGAATATTAGTGATATTAGCGAAGATTATTGCAGAACCTGAGGGAATTTTGCCAAGTTTATTGAGTTTGCAGGGTTGTCAACCTGCAAAAGGACAATAATAACTCACTTCTAATGGTATTCCTTAAAATCTTTTCCAGTCCTGGGTAAGGACAACTTTTTGAGAACTGGTTTCCTTAGCAGTTCTGTGACCACCATTCTGCATGTTCTCCCTGAAGATTCCCAGTAAAGTACTAGTCATGCTATGAAACTAGACATTTCAGAAAGTCATTCAGGTTGTTAACACTGAAGGAGGGAAATAAGTATTTTTTCCAGTTTGAGGGAAGTTTATATTGTGCAAGAAAACATTAAAAGGAAATCCAGCTGTTAGAGACCACTAAGCAAGTTCACTCTACTTATTAGGAAAATTGATAACTTCATTTTAACTGCTTCTGATTTAATTATGAAAGGTGGTGCAGTCTGCAAATGAGGAACTGTAGAGCTGTGGTCACCAGTCATGGAGCAGCAGAGTATGTGTTTGTGCATATTGCAATGCTGTTGAGCTGAGCTCACAGCAAAGGGGACAGGACAGGGGCAGCATGTTTGAGGAAGACTGAGGATGATGGCTACATGAAAAGATGAGTTGTACTTCCCAAATTGTATATGAAGAAGATTAAAAAAGAGAATTAGATTTTCCTTCATAATGGATGACAGGTTTCAGTGGTTCCAGTTGCAGCTTTAAGCAAAAAAACAACTGGTCTTTGAGCTCAAAGTATCTTCAGTATCATTATGTCCTTCCAGTCCAAGTATTCCCCCGTATGCACAGTTGTCCTGGTTGATCCCATTTCCCCTTCTAGTCATCTTCTCCTTAAGTAGTACTGGGGCAATCAAAGCAATTGTACAAACAGAGTAATTTGTATTGGGACCTGAACCATGAGCATTCACAATTAAACAGCTCTGGGCTTTCCCTGGTTAGTGCTTGCTGTTGGCTGATAGACAAACCTCACCATATATATCTGCACACTGGGGAGCAGCAGCAAAGGTTAAAGGTTATAGAGAGACAGAAGAAAAACAGATATCTGAAGAAGTGAGATTAGGAGAGAGTGAAAATATTGAATAGGGCTAAACTGAGGCAAGGGGTACACAGTAAATATTTGAGGCAGAACAGGGAGATGTAAATATAGGTAGATGCTTTTCTGCTGCTCTCCCTGGATCCTGACAGCAGCACAGGATGATTTCAGCCATCCACACAAACCTCCCTTCCAGTCACTCCATTAATCACTTGCTGCTGCTGCTGTGTGCGAAACATGGAGTGAGAAGGGTGCTCTTGTTAGCATGTAACCATCCTTCATTTCATTGCACAGTACCAGTCACCTGCGTCGCTCAGAACCAGCAACACTCTGAACTTCAAGGAAAAAAGCATGAGTCAGAAAAAAGAAAAAAAAAGGCTTCTGAGGACAGTGGAGGAAGATAATAGCTGAGGTATTGCTTGCAGAAAGGACATAAAGTAGGGACAAACCTCAAATTTCTCTGAAAAATGGGACAATCTATTCAAACATTTTCTGCTGAAGTCATGTGTAAAATTAATCAAGATGAGAGTTTTCTTTTTTTTTTTAACCAAACTTCAGCATTACTGAAAGAAACAATAAGACCTAAGAGCTCTTTATTTGTGGGACACCATCTTTTCATACAGGTGGCTGAGTCTTGCAGGTATCTACAACTGAGATGTGGCCAGGTTTCCTGTATGAGAGGGAGAAGTCCAATATTTGAATATTAAAAGTTGCAAAGAAGAGAACTAGATGTGGCGGCTTAGGAGTACAAAGGTCTTGCACTCTTCCACAAATCAATTCTCATTGTCTTAATGTCATCTGCATTAAAATTTGTAAAACTGCTGTGTTGTATATGGCATGGACAGCTGTGTATATTGTACTGACATAAACAAAGGTCAGTCGGTTGGTGCTCTCTCCTGCTGTAGTTGTGCCAATTTATGCCGTTATGGTTGATCTCTCTGTTATGAAAGAAAAAATAGCATCCAGAAAATGGGAATGGGTTTCCAGTTGGGAAAAAATATCATTGTTTAAAAAAATAGGTTAAATATTAAATGGTCTTTTTTTTCTCCCATCATATAATATGTGAACCTATGAGTACCTTTTCTGCATAGAAAATTTTTGTTGTTCATATCACCAGGTCTATTTCATTTATTCCCCACTTGACTGTTAACTAAGTGATTGCTAAAGCTGATTGACTGAACTGAATCAGGTACCTCTAAAACCCCGAAATACCTGTGCTTTTTCCTCTGATAGTGAAATTTGTACACTACTAACATATATGCCTCTGAGTTCAAGCATGCTGAAGGAGTTTGAGTAATTAAAGGTAGTTAAATTTTTTTTTTTCCAGTTAAAATAAAATATAAAACTTAAAAAAATCACTACTTCTAATAGCCTGAATTCCCTTTTCACTGAGGATGCTTTATATAATTCTGACAGTGTAGAGTGGTTTTATGTTGGATTCAATTTATGTCTATTTAAAAGACAATAATCCCTCTGCTTAAATGCAGATGAGAATTTTATCCAATACATGTATATATTTTGAATTTTGAACTACAAATGTATCTGGTGAGAAGCACCAAGTCCCAGATGGTCATGCCTCAATGACTTCATAGTTTCTCTTTACAATTTATTATTTCTGTCTCTGAACTACAGGCACTGGTCAATATCTCACCAAGCAAAATTATGCTAAAACACACAATAAAAAATAATGAAACTATCACAAAGACCTTCCACAATAGTTGAACACAAAATCCTGAAAGGAAAATTCCTAATTTCCTTGTAGTTTTTAATGAAAAATTGTAATGTATCCAAGGTCCCTTTGAGTCCAAGGGAGCTTCTGCTTTTGTTTCAACTCTTTCAAACAACCCATTAAGATTGTCATGTTTTGCTCCTGGTGTCTTGCCCTTTGAGTTTAGTTTAATGGTGTGCATTCAATGATGTATTAGCAGAAGTTCAAATTTTTCATTCTTTCTGTCATCTTGTTAATAAAAGACTAAGTAGTTTACCAATACATAAATATTTTAATTTATTTCAGAGGGATTTGTGGGTTCACAATTAGATAGAGAAGTTAATTTTTTAAATTCCAACAAGCTTCAAAACTGACCAAAATTAAGCTTGTTTGGTTTGTTTGTTTTTTTTTTTTTTCCATCAGCAGCTAATGATAGTCATTGTGTGGGATAGAAAAACAGTAATAAAGTTATGTTTGTGTTTACATGAATCAGTGTGACAATATTCATGTTTACAATTCAGCAAAGTTGAGAAAATACCTCTCTCCTGACCCTGACACAACACATTGGCAGCTTTAGTAGAAAATGTGCATTCTTGAGCCTGCAGGTGATCCTCACTGTGGAAGAGCATGTATTCACAACTACCCAGAAAAACCTGAGAACTGGTAAAATGGAGGATAAAATATAGCTTCAGAAGAATATTCAAAGAAAGCCACTCTAAAGTCAAAATCCTCAAACTAGATTTAAGGTTTTGAAGTGAGGCAATTCACCTCAAATAGGAGCAAATAAAAGATACTTTAAAAGCATAGGATTAAAAAGTAGACATAAAAGAACAGTGATACTCTCTTTTCAAGTAATAGAACAAACTATATTATGAGCAGCATTTTGAAGTGTACATCAAACCGATTTTCTCCTCTTTATCCTTTTTAATCTCCACCAGATGCAGTTCCTTTAAATTCAAGTTTTACATTCCTAGCCATAACTTGTCTGAACACACGGAGAGAGCATTGAGAGACATTAGTGGCATTCTTTTTCTCTTTCTTTCTCTGTCATTCTATTTGTTACAGCTGCTGAAGGCTTATCTTCTTAAGTCGCTCAGTTTTATAGACTTGGTTTGCTTTATTTTCATCTATGTTTTTAGGCTCCAAAAAATTCCATGCCATTCTTCCACGGAATGTTTGCAGCAAAAAACATGCACAGAAATACAGAAATATATACTTATATAAAAGTGTATGTAAATAAATGTGTGTATGTATATGTATGCATGTATATACATGATCTCAAAGAAAATCTGACATGATTGTTGCTGGTATGGTAGAAAAAAGCTTTACAATTATATTTTAAAGCTTAATTGACAGAACATAGCATGATTGAAATCTCAGAATGGAAACGCTGCAGGAGGAAAGAAGGGTTTTTATTAAGATACACCAATACTCAGTAGCACTTTTTCTCAGTTGATCCCTCAGGGTCATAATTTTCTCAGGAATGATGAAATACCATTTCCTTTCTCACAAACATTTTAGGCTTTTTTGCTTTCTTAAGAGATTGTCAGTAATGAGTTTCTCCTTTATTCGTTCCCTCTTCTCTCTTACACCTCATTTAATTGTGGATCAGGATGGATTTACCATTTTCGCTGTTTCTTCTAATTAGAACTACATGTATGTGAAGCAAACTGATCTGTTACTAGGTGTTTGTTTTTTTCCTGTACAGGAAATACCCATGACTAACATCCTGCAGTAGCTGAGTCTCTAAAATAGTTTTTATTCATTAAAGCAGCATGGTATGTTTTAATGATGTTTAACAGAATCTGCGCAATTTCAGCAAGTCTGTCTGCTGTAAATATAGGTTATGTTACAAAGATTACAAAAGGTAGCAAAATTTATCTTTATTTTATTTTTCTTCCTGCAGGTAACAAATCTGACTGCTTGTTATTTATTTTGGACCTGTTCAGCTGGATGGACAAGAATAATTGCATTTTTAGACATTGTTAAATCCACAAAACATCAAAGGTGCGATGCATGTAATGCTGGAAACAACTCTCAGTGAGGAAACTCTAAATGGTAAATGGATAAGGATAAGGATAAATAGTACAAAATAAACCCCTCATACATTTGGTTAATCAACTCTATTCCCCTTTTCCCCTCATCTTTCAAATTCACAGGCAAATGACATTTGCCTTTCCCCAGCATGCACCTCTCCTTTAAACCAGGGAGTTTGCCTGGGGCCATACCTATATATCTGATCCATGCATAATGAAGCATGAAGCTGCCAATTGTAGGGAGCGTCTGCTGTGTCAGAGACTGATAGGCATTTCATTTGCTGAACTCCCAAGGGCCCTCACGCTTCTCAGGTTTCATGTAGTATTTATTTTAGGCACTCACATTTCTCATCTGTGAACTTCACACCATATGTAGAATGAGTAACACAAGCTCTGCATGAAAAAGCTCTCCAGGTAGTTTTAAATGTAACTTGGTGGACTGGGGATGTTATGGACTTGAAAAATAGGCTTGCATGGGAAATGAAGGAATATTAAGCTTTGTTCATACAACAGCTGTCTGAGTCTTTCACTGAATAAGAATGGCCTTATTCTAATGAAATCACTGCTCCACACCTCTACCACACAAATTGTTTTGTAGTGTGCACTGTGCAGATCTACATTTTTCACAAATTATTGCTACGCTGCCATACTGTCCACAAGGAAATGTTCATTTACTGTTTCTAAAGTGCAGTTTTGTTAGATCTGAGGCTCACAGTCAGGCTGAGCTGATGGATAGCAAGCCCATATGCCATGCAGCTTTGAAATCTGAAGGCTGCATAGCAATTCTGAAAAGATTGCTTCAGTTCTCAAAATCTGACCATACAGAATTACTGAGGTAAATGTATGTCTCTTGTTTCTTTTTGTTGGTAGGGATCTAGGAAATATTTCATGTGAAATGTTCCCTTTTAGCATAACAGTGAAGGAGAATAATAGAGAGGGGTAAAAGAAATGTCTGTTCTCCATTGGTATGTTTTCTGAATAGGTGTTTCTAAGCATAGCAAAACCTTTGGCATTTGCTTCTCAGTTTGTAGGCAAAGTGATTATGACAACCTTATGAAAAATCCTCACGTTAAGTGTTCATAGGGGACACACTGGTGCAGCGGAATGATGTAGGCTAGGCAGTAAAACTGGCATTCAGAAAACAGATCTGTTTGACTGCTTGGCAATTAAAGCTTGTTTCTGGGAGGAGACAAATACTATGTTCTTGATCAGGAATATTTAAATATGTGTGCAGTATGAAGCATTTCACTATTTCACTGGTTCCAATGGCAGATCACTCGTGTAGAATTCAGTGTGCTCACAGGCGCATGTTGTGCTGAGGGAGCAGACCCTCTGCCAGTCCAAAGTGCTGTAATGAAGCAATGTCAATTTAAAACAGAAGCATTGTTACCCTGCAGTTCCATCTTCATCTGTTTGCAACACTCTGCTTTCATGAGTGCTCAATGTCCAAACTTCCTGTGGCAATCAGCTTTCTCTATTTTGGCCTTTATTCAAGGCAATTCTGGGGGGTTTTATCATTAAAAAAAAAAGAAAAGAGAAAAAAAAGAAACAACAACTTCAAAGCCCGTTTCTGTGGGTTTTATATGTCATGTACAATCTGTAATAGGCAATGCTATGAATGAGACAGTTAACTACTATTAAGCTAATGAAATACAAAATGTAAGTGGTTTCATTATGCCAGCAGCAATTCTTTCTTATATTTCATTGCAATACTTATTCCATGGTATGCTTTCCAGTAGGAATTTCTATTGAATTTTTTTTTTCTTATTGAATTTGAGCAGTAAAGGGACATTGTAGAATTCTACTTCATGTATATATAATCTTCAAAACAAAGTGAATGAATAGAGTTGCCTGCATGGAATTAGGGTATTACAATAATGAATGCAATCATGTTGTGAAAGGCTTTTTATATCGTTCAGACTCACATGAGAGTGCAGCAAGATGTGTTTGGCAAGTAGCATTTTGGTATTCTCTGGCTTTCAAATGCCTAATCACAATTTTACATTAATGTAAATGTTTTATTTCTAATACATTATTTGCATACACTTATATAGGTGTGCCAAATGTGAGGATTTTTTAAATGTGTACAGTTTGTTAGCATGGCTGAAATCAAGTAGGTGTTACTGACAGGAGAATAATTGTGCAATGGCGAATTCAGCTACAGATGCTACAGCAAAGCTGTTCTTTAGCTGCTTTACATGGCACAAATACACGTATGTGCAGGTGCCCTCGTTGGTGTGCATACACAATATATGGATAAAAGCAGATACTGTATGTATGTCTGGAACTGGCTTGTGTCCATGTACACTTCTTTTCTCTAACAGCTACATTGAAAAGGAAGCGTAAGGCGTGAGGAGGAAGGGCGCAGACATCTCCTGATTCATGTGTCGTCTCCGACGCAGCTCACTGCATTGCAGGTCTTCTCCTGCTGCCAGTGGAACTGAACCATGACGAGGAGGGACCACCCTCTAATGGAGAAAAATAGTATTTCGGTTTCAGGCCTCATTTGAATATTGGCTTTCAGCTTTGCCTTTGTAGCATGGCTGCAGCGTGACGCAGTGAAGCAGAGACCACACAGCACCTTAGCACAGACGGGGCAATTTACAGACAGCTGGCCCAAAATGTGTCAGCTGCTTTCCATTCAGATTCCTCCCATTACATTAATCCTGTGGCAGAGAACCTCATCTCTGAGTTTAGTTTTCAGTCAGTTTGTATTTTGTAAGTGTCAACAAATATTTTAGATGTGTAAATCCTACTGGCATAAATGGACATTTCCCCTCTGAATCTCACCAAGAAAAGCAGTGTTCTTAGTAGAGAGAATTCCGAGTTCAGCAGTGGTAGCACTGTCTGTGAGCGGTCTATTTATTTTTGAAGACTACATGCACTTCAGATTAGTTTTGCAGATGAAAAGAAAGACAATTTATCCTTCTTGCATGACTTAAGCATCGTGCATGGAAAAGCTCTAGCTCCACAAATACGTATCCCTAAATGAAACAAATATTTCCGTCAATGGTTCAAAAAGTTAATTTCCACAAGTAATGTGTTTGTTCACTGTTTGTTTGGGGGGTTTTTGTGGTTTTTTGGTTTTTTTTTTTTTTTTTTTCAGTTGTTATATTAATTTAGAAATATCTGTTCATGCAGTTCAAAGGGATATACAACAGGAAATACCCAAATGATCTGCCAGAGAAGCCACATGAATGTTACACTGTATGCACATACGACCTCTTGAATTTTTGCTACTAGTAGGTGTTCCTTTAATAAGCATTGAAAGTACTTCTCAGCCAACAGAACTAATTCACTTACACTCAAACCCCTACAAGTCTATAAGCATAAAATTATATGTAATTTTTTTTAGTTAAGGTTAATCTTAAAATGTTATAAACTACACTTTCCAGTCAGTGGGTAATTCAAAATTTATACCTGCAAAAGTCTGTAGAGATGTTGTAATGAAAGATAATATTCAAATGAAATTAATGAAAACATTGTTATCCAGTTTGTAAGAGGTAATTACGTTTCACCTCTCTAAAATCCCCCGATTGCTTCAAGAGCAAATGAAAACTGTCTTCCTAAATTGCTGTGTGTTACTGTTACACATTATTGACAGCAGAGCTCATGGAAAATTCTCTAGTATTTTATTATTTCTTTTAATTTTAAATGATGAAAGCAAACACATCTACATGTACAGATACACATACACATACATATATAAACAGACCTATATGTGACCCCCTTGAGGATTTTTGTGAGTAAGTTACAAGGGAAATGATACCAGCATACAGCAAGGAGGATTGTTTATACACTCCCCTGCGCAGGAAGCATTCACTTGATGTCAAATAAAGCAGCACGCAATATTTCCTCTTTCTGACCACTTCTTTGTCCAGGTGGTATTTGTGTGTAATATTCTTTTCAGTCAGAAGATTGCATGGATTGCAACTGAGAGGAGAGATGCCTGGGGGGAAAGTCTGGCCCTGCATGTGTAAGAAAAGCCAGCTGCAATCTGGCTCAGAATTTCTGCTCTCCGTTCTTAAATTTGTGAAGTACTCTAGGATGATAAAACATAGTGTGTAAACAAAAGATATTTAAATTCTCATCTAAATGTCTCAAATATGTAGAAGCAAATGAGAAGAGAATATAAAGAAGAGAGAAGAAGAGAGAACAGTCAGGGCAATACGCTTTCACAAATCAAGAGCTGCAGTAAATAATATATAATATTTGATTCATTCAGCTGAGTCAATCTCTGAAACAGCACTTACATTTTTTTTATTCCATTGACTCAGAAATTTGGTAAAAATGATCACCTCACAGAAGTGAGATTGTAGAATTTACCAATTCAGGCCTATGCAGCTTTTCATTTCAGCTGTTACTTTTCTGCTTAATAACTTGCATGGCTTTTACCCAGAACTAATTTTGTGTAGATGGAGGTGTCAGTACCTGTGCTAATACACTAATACATATTCAGGTTGTAACACACTAGTCTGTAGTGTTCTGTAGTCAGTCTTCCTACTGGCACTGTTTGATCTGAAAACTACTCTTGTATTTATAAAATAGAACTCCTAGTGCTCCTAAGGCATTGGACTTTTGGATTATTTTTTACCATTTCGCCAGGAAAGCAGAGAGAGTTGTGCATTGCAATCACAGCATACTAGAAATCAGTGACTAAAATATAGTATGAAGTTTTACATTATGAGATTCATTTCCAGATTTAGGAGAGGGACATCATAAAGACATTGACTGATGAGTTTTAGAATGATGTCTCCCTCCATTATATTTATGTGAACCCCAAATCTAAGCTGGTTTTCCAAAGCTCCATCTCTAGTTAAATTATTTTATCTCCTGGGGGCAATTCACCCTACAAATCTCAGATACCTGATACCCATCTTTAGATGGTGGAATCATTCCTTTGAAAGCATGCCTCTCTTCCTTTACCACAGTGGGAGCATGAATAATAAATTTGTCTTAAATATCTAATTTTCTGGTGTCTAGAGTATGATGAAATCCACATTACACAACTAGGTTAACATTTAGACCTAAATTAACCACATAGAAAATTAGGTACAAAGCACAGCCATTGGGGAACACCATGCTGATACTTTTATGTATGGGCTACAGCCTGAACTTCATGTGTCTTTATGCAGGTTTAAAATAGTGCTAATAAGATAACAACCTCAGAGAGTCATTGTGTGTCTTCACAAACTTGTCAGAAAAAATGGCTTCAAGAGGTTATAGGTAAAGAGTTTGTAGAAATGTAAATGAAAATTCATTGGGTGGTAGTCTGTTGCTCACTTTACAGCCCATGTCCCACTTTCTTGGTCAGTTTCTTTCTTCTTTAAAACAATTTTGAATTTTAAAAATGAGAAGAGGTTACAAAGAGAGAAAGAGAAAAAGAGAGAGAAAGAGGGAAAGAAGGCAGGGAGGAAGGAAAGAAAGGAAGGAAGGAAGGAGGGAAGGAAGGACAAAAAAGAGGATGAGAGGAAGGGGTGGAGGAGAGAGAGAGAGAAAATATTTCATCTGGAGCACAACCTCCATACATTTCCATTAGTGTTTTCCCAGCCTTTTCCTGGTCCAGGTACCATACTTTCCTTCCTTTGAAATGTTGCTGCCAGCAGTCCTACGGGGTGCAAGGCTGCTTACATCTCTTGGCTCCTTTGGAGTCTTGTGGATTTACTTTGTCTGAGATATTTAGCCATTGTCAGAAAATCCCCATTCAATTTACACACAGTGGGTTAAATCTGGTGGCAGTAACATCACACAGTCCTCCTGGCTTCCAAGCAACTGCAGGGGTATAACTATCGGCAGAGACTATTCCATTCTGTTTTAGCAGAGCACAGCTCATTTAATCCTTTTAAGATTTGGAATCAGTTATCCATGTTCTTATTCACTTTTACTATCATACTAGGTGCTTTATCTCCGGATTAATTAGGAAGCAAAGCAGAAGCAAGTTGTCTAATCAATTCCACGTTCTTGTTTTTCACCTGCCAATAATGGTCTACCTAGCTCCACATTTTGAACCAGCAAAGCACCCACTTCTTGCAAGAGAAAAGATTCATCTGGGAGAAATATTTGACATGCTCACTGGGAAACCTTCCAAAGATAGACTACAGATAATTCTCTTGTCTTCTTTTAAAGGATTTTGGGGCACAGTGGACTTCGCATATGACAGGGTCTGGGACACAGTGGTCAGTTGGAACATCCCAGCAATGCAGAAAGTTCAGAATCTGGTGTTCTGAAAGCAGCAGTCTTCCAGGAAAAAAATTTCCAGGGTTCATTAACAAAGCTGCATCTCCTACTTTGCCCCAACCCCACTGACAGAGCATTAGTGTTTGCTACCCCTCTGTGCTGTTCTCAGCCTCACAGTCGATGGGAGGACATGCAGCTGGATGTCACAGCTCATCAAAAGCTTGTGTTTGTCTCTTCTCTTTTGCTCAAGGAAAGCTGTTATTGGTCAGCCGTAGTTATTTCATATAAGAACAGTTCCAGCTCTATCCAGCAGTTAGTATCGTGCATATACGCACAAACCATTATGGTATGCAACCATAAGTTTCTCTATTGACTTTTGCATTGCATTCTCCTTCCCCTGTCCAGTCTTGAGTTGTATAACCATGGATTTATTTTGACTTACTTAACTCCTACACATGATGTTAAAAAAAGTAGATAATTTAACAGGGAAAATGTTGCAGCACAGACTGTGCAACACCAAATAGAGAAAACCACAGCCAGGGAGTGATGGTCATGCAGCTGTACTAAAGGCTCCTGTGAGTCGTGGTGCCAGTAATGAAATTGTCTGTAGTGGAAGTAAAGGACAAATCAAACAAATAATAGGTCTATCCTGAGAAAAATCATGGTGGCTGCCTCTCTTTTGACAAGGGGACAGAGAGACCTGTTGAAAACAATTTTCAGAGAACAGTGGCCTTCATAGAAGCATAATTTGAGAAGAATTTGCCTTCAAGCAAACTACTTTTATAAAGCATAAACTTGAAGGATTTAAGTTCAAGGGGAAGTAGGGATTTTAAAAAATGGGCAAATGTTCTTGGGTTGCTCTTTGTCCTCAAAGCTCTGTTTCTTTTGTTTGTATCCTGAAATGAGGCAGCACTTTCCAACAACTTGTGCTTTATTCAGAGATCAAATTTTGAGTTAATTTTGAAGCACTACCTCAAAAAATGTCACTTTTTAATGCGCAAGCCATGGATATGCGGAAGTATTTGTCTCATCAAACAGATTTTTAGGCAAAATGTCTGCATGTTTTGTTAAATACAATATTTGTGCATGCATTTTATTTTCAAGAACATGCACTTACCAGCATTTATATCCAAACAATTATGTGGAGGTAGATGTTTTATAAAGCAAAATTTGTGTACCTAAAACCAAAAAACCAGCTTTTGAGAGCTTAAAACATTTGATTTATTTTAGACAAAATCATAGAAGAAATTATTTGTTCTTTTGTCTATGTTCACGCTCACACAGCTCCAAGGCTCCACCCCCTCATGGCTGCTGTGAAAAAATTAACGCTGTCCTGGCTGAAAATAGACATCAGTGTACGTGGGGGAAAAAAAGAAATACAGCATTGATTTGGAGCAATTTAGTCTCCTCTCAAATAAGCCGTATGACAGACAGAACGGGTAGATATTCTTTTCAAAAGCAGCCATAAGGCAAAAAACCCAGCCCCAAATAAACAAGAAAACCCATCTTGGTAGAAGAAATAGTAACAAAATGAAAAACTCATTTTAAGGTTGTGAGAAGTGTGTATGGCTGATTGTATATTGAAGGACTATCTATCTATTTCTAGCCTTGAATAAAAAGACTTAAAATTAAATTGGAAAAAAAAAATAATGTTCATCCTTTGCTGTTGCAGTGTCTGTGAAGTCTTAGAAAATCCATATCACTTTAAAACATTGTAAAAAATTCTTTAAAAAAAACAGGTATACAAAATTACAATAGCATTTGGTTTCTAATTTTTTTTCTGCAAATATTATACACTTTATAGCTGTTTTACCTGATTAATACAAATATAGTGTTCTTAGTAACTGCAAATGAGAAAAGTAGGCTTTTGTAAATCAGTGCACACTATTCCCAGATAAGGGTGACATCCAAATGCCAATATTTCCTGCTAGATGCTCCAAAAATTGTCTATTTCAAGCACATTTGTACTGGTACCATTTGTTGCTTATCTATGGAAGTCCATATTTGCTTTTGTTGCCATCTTGTCCTGTCCCCTTCACAGACTGGGAGCCATCAGTCACTCTGGTGGCTTCCAGGTTTGCTTATTCGCTCCTCTCTCCTTATGTTCTGTTGTGCTCTCATGATAACTCTCCACCTCTCTCACACCTGTCTAGTCATTGTTCATCTTGTGCCATCACTTAGGCAGCTGCTTTTTAATTGTAAGGGCTACTCTGTCATTCAGGAGCATTTTATGTCATTTACACTGGGGTAAATAGTGATCCAAGCTGAAGATCAGCAGCATCTAGTTTTCCCCACTACACAGGTATAGAGCATGTTAAATCAAACTGAGCTCATGTGTGCTGTGACACATGCTCAGTGGCAGCACTCAGGAATTAATAGGGTCCAGTATGTCCACTCCATTTCATTCCTTTTACTTTTTCTTCTTTTTTTCACCTTCCTAACTGTTGAATAATTTAATTTTTTTTGCTGAAAAGGAACATTTTGATGCAATCCTTATTTAGATTTGGTCATTCATGCAATATATCTGGAAGATGCCACAAAAAAAAAAAAAATAGAATATTTTAAAAAACCCTGCACCAACAGTAAAGACACAACAGGATTTTCACCTTATATATAGCTCCCTCCTCCACTCTCTGTGGAGTCACCTGGGCAGTGAAAACTGTAGTTCAGGATCTGTTTCTGTAATCAGAACAGTGGGGTTTTGTGTTCATAAACCTGTAAAATTCAATACATCAGAATAATTCTGCTTATAAAGGGTATTTACATATTGGCATGATACAACTCTAATTTCCATATGAAAATTAAGAGGTAAATTAGATTAAAGTAAGTTACAAAATCATTTCTCTTCAAGAACAGTTCATCTTTAGAATCAAGTAAACTTGTGGGAGAGTAAGGGGGAGGAACGAAGCCTTCAAAAGCAAAAGCTGTATGTTTAACATGTTTGGATTTGAGGTTATTTTTTTGGAAACTGATCTTTTTATCTGCAAGAGGCTTGACATCGTCTGTCATGGTCTTCCTGGTTTCCTTTGGTGCATTCCAGACAAATTCCCTGCTCAGCCTTCCTTTTGTTTTTGATAAAGCAGAGCTAGGCTACTTACTCCCCTTTCGCTTTTCCACATCAATTTTTTTGTACTGCTCTAGATAAATTATATTATTAATAAAGAACTTTAAAATAATGTTGACCTCCCTACAAATAAATTGACTGTATTATTAATATTTAGCTATCAGTCCTTGTAGGCTTGTGCTTTTGATCTCTTTTTATAAATAGTCAAAAAGGAATGCACTTGAAGTCTTATTCAGTCTGAATGTGTTGCCATAATCAACTTTACATTCTGTTATTACTTGGAAAGTTTTGACTGATCTAAGTGTGTAATAAGCTATTGATTCATGTGTTATAACAGCCATATTGGGACAACAGTCAAAGCTTTATTATTTTGCAGTTTTTGCCCTTAAATCACTTGCATTAATCATGTTTGATGACTGAATATTCAATACTCATGACTTTCTTTTCCTTTTTCCTCTCCACCTCCTTCATTTCCCAATTCTATAGCTTCTTTGATCTCTTATTGTCAAGTCTAGAGCCAGACCAAAAATCAAATAAGTCTTGTTTTGCCTTATTCATTTAAATGTCAAAGGATCAAACTTTGACAGAGTATCTGCTGCAGAGTCCCTAACACAGGCAAAATAACAGATATTTCTGAGTTTGATGCTGTACAAAGACAAGAAAAAGAGGAACAATCACTACTACGTAAGTGGAATACTATATCTGTGCTTTCTATTCAATCTCTCTATTCCATCAAAATCTAACTGGTTAAATCGAGTATGTAAATAAATTGCACTCTAATTCTTCCGATTTAAATTAAATCTAGGATACAAGATTAGAAAAAAACATATTCAAAAGCCCACATCTCCAGAAGTGGGATGCTTCTCTGTGTGACTATTGTTCCTTTTTCATCCCAAGATGAAAAATGAAAAAGATGTCTGTTTGCTTTTTCACAGTATACAAAATTGGATTAAATATCACAAGAGTTTTTTCATTTTGCTTGTTACTCTTTGTGCATCCAATATTGCATTTGCAATAATAAGAACCAAACTTTTCTAAAATAATCAGTTTTGTCTCTGTCTTCATGCCAAAGACAGGGAACACAAGGGTTTATACTTCTGGTCATAGCAGAGTTCCAAGGAGGAATCTGCCCATATTCAGAATTAGAAATCGAAGAAGTGACAGAAAAGGGACTTCTGTGCCTGAAATCACTCACCTGTCCCTAGATTCCATCTTTTTTTAAAAGAGCTTTCTTCCCTTTAATTTGAATGTCAGTAGTTTCAGGGATCCTGCCAACCTCACTTTTGGTTCCCTTACACTGTACTGGTGCTGAGCTGGAGAGTTTTGTCACTGCAGCAGTGTCAGAACTCCTTGCAGTCAGCATATCCTCAGGTTACTCTTCTCAGGTAAGTCATACATACAATAACATTTTTCACTGCTCCCTGAACCTGTTCTACCAGGTGCTGACCACTCTTCTCAATGAAAGTCATCAAGATTGTCTAAAGTAATAAGTTGTCCTACAAACTCAACACATTCAGTCCAGAAGAAAACATTGGGAAAAACCCAATGTTTAAAAACAGTGGAATCTGGTAAATCCTCTTTAAGATGTTTAATCTATTATACATTTTGTTTAAGGAATATAGAAAATTCAATAGTAATTCACCAAATATTAATGTCACTATGTTATACAAAATTATAAGAGCCTGAGATGGCAACTAACTTGATGGGGGGCCTTTTAAGGAAACATTTCTCCCAGTAAAACTCTTATTCCAGCTGCCTTCTCAATATATCTTAAATACTTGAAGACAGTTACTTACGTGAAAAATGAAGCTTGCATGAAGGAAGGTGACTTTAGTATAGTATAAAAAAGCTAATATTTTCATTATTTTCACTCCTGAAAGTAAATATCTCAGTTCCAGCACTTGAGAGCAATGACTATTTCAGTGAAATAAGGAAAGATAATATTTTGTCTTCTCAATAGTTGCAGTCAGTATTTATTGTGGAATATAAACAGTGAAGACAAATGACCTGTTTTAGAAACCTTGTGGTTCTTTTTCCCCCCTTAGGTTGACTTCTCTAATTGGAAAGGGAAAAAATACAGTCCTATCATGGAAATTATCCAGTCGATGAGGCTGGAGATGAAAAGAAACAATTTGCAGTACAGAATCTTTCTGCAAAGGATAAACTTGTCTATGCACAGACATATTAGAAATAGGTGCACAGGTATACACCCAACTCTATAAAATGATAACACCCTTGTTACAGAAGAGAAAGGTCAATAATGTATTACAACATCAGTTATGGGAACTAGAAATCCAACTATGACTGGATTTTTAGTTCAGTCAGAATGAAGATGCACTTGATTGTTCTTTAACCTAAAAGAAGAATTTTCTGTTACCAAGCTTCATAAAAGCAAAACAAAACCAAAAATCATTCTTAGAAAAGAAAGTTATTAGCGATATTGGAATTATCTCAGCAAAGGAGAAGCTTCATTAGTCATTGGTGTTATTTTACTGTATTTGAAATGAGTATACATAAATAAGTTAATAAAGTAAAACATAATGATGATGACATAGGAACTAATACATTTTGCAAGAATTTGTTGGAAGTGTGACAATTCTGGAAAGGTTTTCCTCCTTAGATTCCCCTGTGAATTTGGCATTAGCCCTGCTGTCCCCGCTGCACAACGTGCCCTTATTTGTTTAAAGTTTTACCATGGTCCCCAAAGTCCCTTTGGAATCTGTTGTCTCGGAGGGAGAAACTCTCCCTTTCAAGCATAGCCTACCTTTTCTATTATTACCTGCCTAAGTCTGTGTTTGGGTACACCACAAGGCACTTTTCTTGTTGCCAGGTCCCTAAGTGATTTAGTTTATTCCAAACTGTTCACCTGCCCTCAGTCACTGCATCACAGTAATTAATACTAGATGGTTTTCATGTTTCCTTCCAAGCCGTTAAATGTAGTAGATCAGTATATCCCAAGAGATCCCAACTACAAATACAGCAACTCAGTGATGATTTTTTGTTTATATTTTCACCCAGTTAATTTCTAGTTCGTTCAGTATATGTTATATTCCCATTAGCTTACTACTAGATAAAATGTATGTCATTTTATATGTCCAAAATATCTGTTCCCTAAAGAACTTTCCTGCACTTAGTTAGAAATTCTGTCCTTTCTTCAGCTGTTACATATTCTGTTAAGTAATAGTAGTAGTAGTTAAAAGTTATTATCTGTCACTCTTCTGGTGATACATATTTCTTAAGTGTTGTAACTTTATTGGTTGAATTTCTCCTGCTATCAACACTTAAAATTTTCTTCGTTTTATATCTGTTCTTTAACAAAATTTTGTTTTGTAACCAGTGAAGTTGTAATTATGGATTTATGAGACATCTATTAAAATGTTCTTGATATGTTTTCTAATGATGAAATGTATTTTTCTATTGTATTGTCTCTTTCCTGGCTTTAGCCACTTTATCCCCACTTATTTGAACTGGCTCTTTATAGAAGATGTCTTCAATGTATTAATGGACAGAGAGCTTCTGACTCCCTGAAGATCCTCTGAAGTGTGATAGATAAGCTCTCAATCTCTGAGCTGAATCCTCACTTTATTCTTAAATTTCCTATCTGCCAGGACTCGCAGATGTGACTCTGATGGTGGTAACCTGAGTTCAGCATACCCTCAAAACCAGTTCCCAAAAGGATTACATTTCCGAGTCCTGAGTCTGATTATGTGTCCTTTAAATCTCCTCATACAGAACTGATGAGTCCATCACCTGGAAGATGATATAATGGCAACCTTCAAGATCAGCCCTTTTCCTACCTCAGAATCCTTTGCAAAAATATACCAATACACTGAGTTCCTACATCTTTTTATTGCCCACTCATAACACAAATGACAATTCTGTTTGCAAACCTGATAGCATGTCAGCCACCTGTAAGAAAAGGTGGGATGAGTGGCTTGACTGACCCTCATCTTCTAAATTCCTACAAGTACTCTTTGAGCTTCAAGAACAAAAAACCTTTTTTGAAGTGATAATTGCCTGAGACAAATACTGGGCTCAGTAGACAGGGTGGTTGAGACCACAGACAATACATCCCATTTTGTGACTCAAAAAAAGTAACTTTAAAGCTACCAGGTACTGGCTTTCTCTGGAATTTTGACTTCTTCCTAACTTCACAGCTAAGCTTTACAGTTTTTTACAGAACATTTACTGTTCAATTTAAGCAAATTGAACAGTAATTCATCATGAAGTTCAATCCACTTCTTATTTCAGAATATCTGAAGAGAATAAAATAGCTTGTATGATTTAAAGTTAGGAAACAGAATCCTAATTTTAATCAGAGTTAGTCAGGATCTTCTGGAGATCTGATAAACATAAAGTGACCTGTTCACTATCCTTAAGAGGCGAACAGAGGCATCCTAACCCTTAAATCACTCTCAGAACTATCCTAAACATCACCAAAGCTTACCCTCAACTACAACTATTACCACTGCCAGCACTTCTCTCCAACCTGAATAGGAGATTGTCATCATTTCCACTATTTCACCATCGGTATGAGCCCTGATGATGGTCACTGGCAGAAGTAGGGCTGTAAAGGGACTGTCACCATCATCTTTCTCAGTGTGCTTTCTCCATTACTGGGAGTATCCAGACTGAATTCCATCACTGCTCTCAACTGAACCCTAAGTCCATGGTGAAGGTATCTATCCAAAGCCTTAAAGAAAGTTGAGACCGTGGTGGTGATGAGCACTAGCTCTATTTTTCACTCCGCAGACATTTATGTTGGTTAAGTGGACCAGTGAAGCTTATAATTCCCAAACTCTACAAGCTTGTGCAGAGCCCTCAATAAGGGCCATAAGGAGATAGGGCTCATAAAGAAACCAGCTTCCTAATCCATTGAAGTATGCAGTACATGCCAAAATAAAAGTTCCCAAATGAATTAGAGAATCAAGTTGCAGTCATGAGACCCTTAGCCACTCTCACAGTCCATATAAATGCCCGTGTCTGCCGTGCTGGCCACTAGCCGCCCGGTGGTGTGGCAGGCAGCAACTGAGTGTCCTCCGCTCTGGACAGTGCCCATCACTGGCACGCCCACAGCAGTTCGTCCAGCGGATAGCGCGCAGGTGTTCGCCTGGGGAGCGTCAGCTCTACCCAGGGCTCAGTAGCCAGAGGCCGGTAAGGCTGGCAAGGCTTCGATGCAATCTCACGGTGGACGAAGGCAAAGAACCAAGGAGGACTCTAGTGTTGGTATATTCCGAGGCATTTATTTCATCCCCAGAGGGAAGCAACAACTAGAGCCTGACTGCCCAACGGACTTCCAAGCACAATGGAAGAGCTGCCAAGACAGCCTGCCGAGAAGGCGTTACACGCTCCTTTATAGGGGGGAGGAGCAAGGGGAGGAATAAGGGAACAACCAATGAGGGAATGAAGAGGGGATGACAGGTGACCAATGGGATAACACAAGGGGAGGAACACATTGAAACTAACCAATTATCATCGAAGAACAACAGAAACTTCCAGAACTTAATAGAATAGGCAACAGTCTAATTATTAAACATAAGTCCACAGAACCAATCCTAACATGGGAAAGGGAGAAGGCTCCAGAAGCCTGGGAGGAGACACATTCCCAGATCCGCCCAGTGGGCGGGAAGGCTAGATCTCTGTCTCCTCCTCCACCCCGCCCTCAAAGGCAGAGTCATGGGTGGGGAAATCAACCCACGGAATGTCTGTTATGCGAAACGTGGGTTGGGTCACCGCCACACGTGTCTATGAAGAACCAGCTTCTTACATGACTGCAGTCCTTGCAAGTCTCACTAGTAAGCTGGAAAACACAGATTTTTCAAGGCATTTTTTTTCCTAACCCTATCCCTACTATAATGGCAATTAGAGCGAGGAAATAAATCCCTGAGCTAAATGAGATCCTATTATTTCGATCCTACTAACACTATGCCCTCTTCCTAGCCCTGTAGGTACTTTTGAATTCAGAAGTAATCATGGCTCTGAATGTGTCCATTCTCAAATTCTAACCCTAACAACACCCCTGAATTCTAACCCTAATTAAACTTAATTATTGAAGTACCAGTTGTACCTTAAAAGAGAACATGAGTCATTGGACCTTTACCTAATTCTGTGGGCCCTTCAATGACTGTTAATAAAATGGAATTTTGAAGGTTTATTCCCAAGTCATTCCCCAAACTCACACTCTACTCCAGTCTCTATTTACAGCCTACAGTTAATGAAACATATGGTACTCTCTTCTGTGAACAGCATTCCCTTTTCCTAACTTCTAACTCTGCAGTAATGTGCTGAACTTTTGAAGCTTTATATTCCCAAATTCTACATGAAATTTCAGCCCTAGCTCCAAAGTTAATTGTAGCAGAGTGATCATTTCTTTCTTGTTTTACTAAGCCATAACACCAAATCTGATCCAAATACAAAGATGGATTGGTAACTACGAAAGAAAAGAAAAGAAAAGAAAAGAAAAGAAAAGAAAAGAAAAGAAAAGAAAAGAAAAGAAAAGAAAAGAAAAGAAAAGAAAAGAAAAGAAAAGAAAAGAAAAGAAAAGAAAAGAAAAGAAAAGAAAAGAAAAGAGAAAAGAAAAGAAAAGAAAAGAAAAGAAAAGAAAAGAAAAGAAAAGAAAAGAAAAGAAAAGAAAAGAAAAGAAAAGAAAAGAAAAGAAAAGAAAAGAAAAGAAAAGAAAAGAAAAGAAGTTAATAAAAAGGTAGAAACAAAAAGTAACTTTGATCCTCATAAATAGTCACTCACTCCCTTACTCCAAGGCCTGCAAAAGTTAACAATCGATTACAGGAAACCAGAAGGTTTTAGAAGTTTTGAATACCTCTTTCTGTCTGGTTCTTGGGCCTTAGAGAACCCAGTAATGAATTAGATAATTAGAGGTTCTATTTCCAAACTCTATCTTAACCGGGAAACTTTTTATTATAATAACTAATCTCTTCACAAAAAGAGAATCTAATGAATTTTTAGCACCAGCTCCCTAACTCCTTGAACCTCACAAAATCCAGCTATAGATTTGCTCTCAAATCAGTAGACACCAGACCCTTAATCCACAGCTTTAGTTATCACCAAAAGACCAATCTATGAAATAAAGGATAATGAAAAGGCGTTGGCCCAACCCAAGCAGTCAAAGAATCCAGTATTAAGGTTGCCTCTTGGTATTTCCCTAGATGTAATCTTGATTTGAAATATTCCTCCGATAAATGTAATTAGAAATAGAGCTGAGACACATTCCGACATTAGATAAAATTACAGAGGAGTAGAGATGCTGCTGACACCACTTTCCTTTTCACTTTTACTGTCCTTACAACATGAAACAACCAACATGTGTGACACTGTTCAGTTTATAGCATGAGAGTGTTTGGAAATTTTTGATAGGTAAATGGTTCTAGAAGACTGTGTAGGGTGAAGGGAGCTAAAACATGTGTGGTATTTTCCAAACTGGCTAATGATAGAATCAATCTAGTTCAAAAAATTTTCAGAAATACAAACCTGGGATTTGTTTTAAAAGGAACTAGACTGTTCATTACAGTATTGGAGATAGAAATAAACTAAGCTTTGCTTAATGTGAACAAGTGGAGGACCAGAACCTGGAAATCATTTCCACAGTTAAATTCTGACAGCATTATGAAATATGATTGTATGGTATATCCAACTGGAGAGATCTCCCTCCTTTGCTTGGCCGCCAGCAGTCTAACTGCAGCATCCATTTTCAGATGTAATGCTCTGTTTGCAAGAAGGTGGAAGGAAACTACATTTACCTCGATTTTATACTCTTTCCCTAAGCATCTGTTCCTGACCACTGCATAAAACAGATTTAATAATCCCTGGTGTCTGATGCAGAAAAAAACCCATGCAATAACCCAGGGCCAGCCCCTCAGCTACTGTTAATCTGCAGATCCACTGAAGTCAGATCATAACCTGAGGATATGAAGTCTCAGTGTTCTCAGTGCACGCTGACAATTGCAGGATCTCGTCTATTATTGTATAGGTTTTGAAGATTTCTTGATTATTTTAAAAATAATTCACAAATCCTTATCCTTGCTCAATTATTGTATTTGTCTAATTGATGCACAAACTCGGAGGATAATTTGCTTCATACTGTACCTGACATGTAATTTCTCAAACAGAGATTACTATTAGTCATCTCTCTTCCGTGCTCTGCACAGGTCACTAAAGTAGCATCAATCTCTACTAAAATAAATTTTAATCTGATCACAGCTACAGTGGTGTAAATGCTTGAGTTCAGTGGAAAGTCATCTGTAAAATAGATTTACTAAACTCTTCCTTTCCTTTGTTCTTTTTTTATTTGCAGAAAAAAAAATAGAGCTATCTACTTTTGAAATAAAAGACACTAATCCATAAAAAATAATATTATGTATTGTAATTTGGTTGTTGAAGGATTGTAATTAAAGAGGTGCAATGAAAAAAGCAGTGTCACTCTTCTGAATATTTAAAAATCTCAGAGCACTTTGCACACTGTAAATTAAACCTTATGGCACATTAACACTAATATGTTAAAAAAAATATACATAGGTTATATTTTAACAGTGTGTAATCTGAGTCATATACACCCTCCACACTGTAGGAGAGAATATTTGCAAATATCAGCAATACATCTGTGGGATACAGGAAACAGGACTCAGTTCCTCCTGCAGTTGATGATTTCTTGTAGAAATTTGGGACTGCATTATCAAAACAACTCTATTTTCACCACAACAAGGCTGTTTATTTTCAGGATTATCCAAAGTCCAATGCTTTTTCCTTTTCTATTCCTTTCTTGTGATATTTACTGATGAGCTTGGAGAGGGCTATACATCCTGTAAGCTTAGCTCTGTAAAAGTAATTTATTTTGATGCACTAGTTGGTTTTCAAAACATGTCAGTCACTCATCTCACACTTCCTTATTAGTTATAAGGAGGTATCACTGCTTCCTTCGCTTTTCACAGCAATCTCTTTCAGAAATAACTGTTTATTGCTTTGTGCAGTATATCAGCCAGAGAACAATCTACATCTACACTTGCAAGTGTAACATACCTGGGAGCTCAATATGCGTGTGCTGGTGCTGCAGCCAACGGGATGACACGGAGTGCAGCCATACACTCCCTTCTGCTGCCCTCCAGAAGACAGTAACACCATGCTGACTGCCATCAGGAGGTGATTCCAGACTGCACAACTGAATTGCCTGGGAGAACATTAGGTGGCTTCAGTCCAAACATGGTGGGTGACTGCTTTACCACCTCGACACCTCCGTGTTACAGACCAGGAACGATGAACAGCACATTGTACATGTATAGAGAAACATGAGACACTTCTGTAAAACAGGCTCTGTAATGCATTACTGCTGATAATGACCTTGTGCTGGTTTTGGCTGGGATAGAGGTAATTTGCTTCACAGTAGCTTGTAGAGGGCTGTGTTTTACATTTGTGCTGGAAACAGTATTGATAATTCAGGGATGGTTCTTTTATAGCTGAGCAGTGCTTGCACAGTCAAGACTTTTTCTACTCCTCATACAACCTTCCCAGCAAAGAGGCTGGGGGTGCACAAGGAGCTGGGAGGGCATACAGCCAGGATAGACCACAACCAACCCAAGGGATATTCCATACAGTGTGATGTCATGCTGAACATATAAAGCCAGCTGAACACGCACCTGCCTGTGGCAAGTGATGAAATTTCATGTTTTGCTTTTGCTTGTGCATTCAGCTTTTTCTTCACATATTAAACTGTCTTTATCTCAACCTACAAACTTCCTCATCTCAGTGGTAGCTGCACCCAAAATGCTGTGTTCAATCCTGGTCTAAACAGAGAGAGAAGAATAAAAGATAATATAGGGAAGGGCAGCAAGGATGATTGAACCTGTGCAAAGAAATTCATAAAAAACATAAAAAGAAAGAGATAGTTGCCTTTAGGTAGGAATTAATAGAAGGGAGAATGAAAAATTATGCATATTATTATTGTTATTAGTGACATTTGTGATGATATTATTATTATCGTGACATTTAGTGTATCTCATGAGACAATAAGACGATGTGGCCTCCTTGCTGAATGATACTGAAATCCAGACACACTTCAGACAAAGAGTAAATTATCTTTATGGTAAGAATATCCTGCATTTTGACATGAAATATCAGGGTTTGCATAAGCTGGTATCAGACATGAGGAAATTTGTACCTTTTGTGGGCCTGGGAGGCACTCTGGCATCAGGTGATTCTTGACTGCCCTGCTCATTTTCTGAGCTCTGCAGGCATAAACTGACATCATGTAAAAGTGTTGGATATACAAGGGGAAATTCCTCTCAGGATATCTTTCAATATAGAAGCATCTATTGCCCTGGAGAAAGGGGGAAGAAATAGGGAGAATATAGCATAAGTATAAGCATAAGTGTGCTGTGGAATTTCTGGCACCAATTAAACATTACAGAAGCGACTGTAACATTGCAGTTGTGGGTTTTTTTCAGAGAATTCCTTGAGTAAAACACATAGTTTGTCTTCTTCTGAATTAAAAATCTGTTGGTTTTTGGTTTTTTTCATGTAATAGATAATATTCTTTTCCTTAACTGAACTTTTCTTCATCTTTGGAACTTGTCTGCAGCCTGTTTCTAAAATCTTCATTCTTATGATGCCTCACTCCTAGCTAACTAATTTCTCTACGTTTCCTATTCTATTCCCAATTATAGTTTCCTTTTTAAAAGGTCTCCTCTTCTTTCCCCTAGTTTTCAACAAGTATTTCCAAATTCTTACTTATAAACATTGTCTCTGTTTTTTTTTCTTGCATAAATATCTAGCACCCTTATTTTCCTCATATCCTTCAAGTGTTGTTTCCTCTGTTGCTAAGTCTGTCTGTCCCCCACAGTTATTTTTATGGCATCTATCCTAGATGTGTATTTCCCTTTTTTTTCCATTTGTTGTTTCCCCTGCACAATTCTGCATCTCTGTCGACAGCAGCTCCAACCTCTGGGAAGATGAGGGAAATCAATAGTGGCAATTGACAGATGGTCTCTTTTTCTATATGATAATGATGCTAAAATAGCAATGAAATCTTAGAACTGTCATAAAAAATTACAAGAGTATCACTCTCCACAGAACAAAAATTAAGTCTCAACCAAACAGGTTTAACCAAACAGTAAAATTATAAATCTCTCCAAATAACTCTACAAACAGGAAAAGAAAAAAATACACATGCAAAACAACTAACTCCAACTTTTGGTTTTGCCTGGAAAATGTTCAGGATAGGAAAAAGAGGAGGCTACTAAGTGGCACAGATTGTGAACTATGGGCTGTAGATAGAGCTTGACAGATGTCCAGTATTTGACAGGCCTCTAGCATTTAAATTACTCTCAGATTAGCCAGCACATCTCCAGTAATAAAAGAGAGTAATGATTTCAGCTCTCTTATTTATTCATTTTACACTGAGTCTGAAAGCCATAAAACACTGCACTGATGGATGTAAATTGTCTCAGACAATTAGCTCCTATTGTGCAAAAGCAAATTTGAAGTCTCTCCAGTTTAATAAGCAAGATGCCTTGGATTGCATTTCAAATATTAGTGAAGTAAACAAAAAGAGAAAAAAAAAGGCTTATAGTGTGCAGACAGATGTGTAATGTCCAGGGTGTGACTGGAAAGCACTGTCAGGAATATAAATCTGCAACAGGGACAGTTCAGCTGCTCAAATGCATTTTTGCCTATCCTTTGTGTATTATTGAGTAATAATCTGTTCTCAAAATTATTAACATTTTTTTCTTCTCTTTATAGCATTTTTTGGTTTGATTGCTAGGTCTAGACAGAGCCATGATGTTTACCATTCCTTCACCAAACAGTTACTCAGTCTCTTCAACTCAGAAAATCTCTCTGCAGTGTCTGTCAGATTTTTCAGTAAAAGACTCCCCAAAAAGGCTTCTATGATCAGTCAACAAAGTAATTCAAAACAGTTCAGACGATTTTCCTCTTATGGTGCCAAAGACAAGTCAGTCTAGACATTTCAACCTGTACTGTAATATTTCCCAAGGTCTATTTTTTTTACAGCTTTAAGATTTCCTGGGAATGCGCCACAAATTTGAAGCAATGGAATGCATTGTAGGCTTGAACCAAAAGTTCAAGACTTAGCAAATTGTACGTACATTCTTATGTGTATTGATTATTCATTCCATCCTTGCCTTGCTGAAATCTATTTCTCTTGTTTGTCCTGATAGCTTTGCATTTGGAGGAGCATTGAGCCCTGATCATTCAGAAAGGAGTTTGAAGGAAGTGTGGGAAATGTTGGCTTAATCGGCTTAGATTTAAGACATCCTTTTCCTTATGGACATTAAAAATTCATGGTTGCATTTGTATAAATGAAAACCATGACAGTTGCAGAGCAAATGTAAGGAATCCCACAGGCATCAGAATTATCACCCTTTTGCTGGGCTTGTGCAACAGTTAACACGGTGTCCCCAGCATGGCAGAATGATGCTGTTGAAGCATCTAGCACAATGTTCTGCGCTGCATATCCGGTCACAGCAGCTCAACAGAGCCTCCTTCAGTTGTTTCAGGGCTGCCTGTCTCGTTTAACTGTTTTAGCTTTGAAGTTATGTCAAAGGGCTTCCGTGAAGCTGACATTAAAGCGGAAACAATAGCAAAGGCTGAAACTGGATGGTCTGTCCTGGTTTCCACAAATCAGTTGGGAAGGGTAGTTGGGATCTACACATCACCACTTCAAAGTAGCACTGATAACTATTCTTTTGTACTCCAGCTATGTGTCCTGTCATTTTATATCATTGGTCCCTAATCAGTAAGTAAATTTTCCAGTGTTGTGAGGGAGAAAAACATTACAAATGTGAGATTAAAATAAATAATATGCTTAATATAACACAAATAACCAATAGAAAAGAAAAAATCATCCAAGGATATCTTTTGGTGACCCTGACCTTTGATTCCTAGAGCATACCATCAGTAAAAGAGGGCTGCAAGGAATATCAATTAGTTATTACAAAGAGACAGCAGTACCTGAAGAAAATGACCTGGTTTTCCTTTAGCCTAAGGCTTTTTCTGCTGCACTGACAGTGCAAATAAACTTATATAACGTGTGAAAATTGCATTTGCAGTTGTAGAACATCAAAATGGGCTTTCGTATATACGTCAGTTGGGTTCTCTCTCTCTATTTCCAGCCTTCCAACACACCTGCTCTTGTGAGGAGAAAGGTTCTGAAGGACACATTTTATGCATTAACAGTTGCAGTGTGGTCAGCTTTTTCCAGAATGATTGTTTCAACTTGAAGTTGGATCCGAAACAATAGCTGTCTAAAAGGAGGCTTCTCTGGAGTTTCATTCTTCAAGGTCAAGATAATTAAATATACGTTTTTCTCACCCAGTGAAAACTGAGAACAATGGATATGATTTTGTACACACGAATACAAATCGTGTGTTTAGAAGGTACATATTTAAAACACTATGCTTTCTCAAACTCTGAAGAGTTTATAAACAGGCTGTAGTCCTAATAAGCTTTTTCTGGTAAACAAAATAGTAACAGCATTAGTTTCTTATGTATAAATTTTAATTTTCATTCAGCACGTGTCATCTTCCTGCCTTTAGCAAATCTTCTTGAAAAAGTCCTTGAGACAAGTCCCAAGAGCAACTGTTGACCATCTCTATAAAAAATACACTTCAGCTTGCTAGTCTTATCTGTTGCCTTTTCTCCTTTCATCTATGGCTGGTCAACACCACATTCTTGTTCAGAAAACCAGGTTCAGCAATTATGAGTTTGTTTAAGGAAAGGTTACGGGTTTCTTCTGTGTTGTTTACCCTACGCTCTTAATTATTTTGTATTTCAACATTCAGCATAAGCTTTACAAGGCTTTGCATGACTTTACATGGCTCTTCTTTCCTAAAAATAATCCAAACCATGTTTCTTTTTTAAGAGAAGAAAGAAATTACAAAATCTTTAAGCAGACCTGATTGTGTTAATGTCTCTTTTTCCTCTCTGTTCTGCTTTTATTTTATAGAGCTCAAGATAATTTTAAGACTTATTTTAATTTCATTTGCAAAATCTAAGTCAGCTTGATCACCTCAGTCAATTTTTGGCAACCTATATTATTACTATATTTCCTAACCTTTAATGCACATAATGTGTAACTTTCATTGCTGATTAATACCCTTCTTCATTTCCTGTAGGCACTCTGCTTGCCCCAAATATCCTCTTAAGGTGCTATTAAGTGAGCATGAGATTACATAATTTTCATGTCTGTGCAAAGTGTTTTTGAAATCTCGGAATTTAACACATTTCTTTAAAGCCAATATTATAGTTTAGCAAATATGGGTATCTATCAGCATATCTGCACAATCCATATCAGTTGGTGTCAAAGTAGTAATTAAATACAGCGCAAAAGCAAATCAGGTCCTCCAAATGTTAATCTCATTATCACCTTCTCAGCCCCGCTTGCCAGAAAGTTAACAGCCGTTAAAGCTCTGCTGCTCATCCAATCAGAATATTAAATTAATCAGTATGGCCTGACACAAATATTGCCAGTGGTGTTAATCCTTTGCTTTGTACATAGCAAATGGGGAAATAAGCGTCAGTCTACAAAGCTTGATGAATTCCTATTAATATTTCCAATCTGCAACACGCTTTGGAACATTTTATGTTGTGTGCAATGAAAAGTTTCTCAGAGACTGGAAAATGCACCTCATGTCTGGTTCCCAGGCTCTTTCCCTCATCTGTGTTCCCCTAGCACTGCTCGTAGATAGCTTCCTCTCTCTTCCCTCTCTCCCTGGCAAATTTTAAAAAATGTGCCAAGGGTGTCTGAAATCAGGTATGATTAGATGGATGTACCCAGACAGGCTCCAGCATTCAACAGGCATGTGTTGTAGGGAGATATCAGAACCACAGTGTAATATTGTTTCTTTAAATATATTCTGGGTATCACAAAAACGATACAGTAATTATTTTTTTTTCCATAAGCAGACAAACATGAAAACTGTGGCTGAAGGAACCCCCTGTGTTGAAAATCTTGGCTAATGAAAGTCGTCATGTTCTCAGAGCCTTGGATACTGTTCGGCTGAGGCCTTTGCCCTGCCTTTGTTATGATAGTTGCATCTAAGCCATGATCCTGTCAGAATTAATCATAGATAATAAAAAAATATTAAATGTACATAATTCCACCTTTCATGTGGATGCTTCCATTTATAAATAATGCACATCTATAAAGGGCATGTTTACAACCTTCCAGAATCACAGCTGTGTGTGCACATCCCTGTGTGTGGATGGATGTATATACATGAGAATGCACATATATGGGGAAACATGTATACACGTATATCCATGTGTAGAGAGCTACTTAAATGTTTTTGGATGTGCATATTTCTATAAACACAAAATATATATACATGCATGTACTCATGCTGCAAGAGATATAAATATTCATTGCTCATTTTAATAATTCATCATAATAAATATTTATATAACATACACAATGATGTGTTGTGGTATAAATGTTTTAGTGGCATGAGTTGGGGCTGAATACATTATTTATGAGTGACAAAGCCACAACTAAGTCATGCAGGTCAGCAATAAAATCTTTCCAATTCACTCTCATGAAATTCTTACATACTATCAGAAGAGCTACTTATCAAATGTCTAGAACTCTTAAAATTTTGTTATTCCTGCGTTTCCCTCTATTAAGTTCTTTTTTCTGACCAGAAATAATCCAAAAAGACTGCAAACATTTTCAACTTTTATTTTGATAAATATAAAGTCAGTTGTCATTCATTAACAGGGAATAAAGACAGCATTGAAACAAAGGCTTTATTACACTGAAATTACCTATAAGTTTTGAAAGTCAAGCTGTGATTCTGATAAAAACAGGGGAAAGAACAAAGCAAAATATAATACAATGACAACAACTTCTCCAAGATTCAAAGGTACACATTTTAGGGTTTTGTCAGGTGTAAATGCTGGAAATGCTCATAGGGAACAATCTTATTGGTGGTAGTATGATTTTATTTTTTCTTACTTAACAGACATTTGTCTGAAGCTGTGTAGAGGTGTGGAATAGTCAAGTCAGCCTTAGAGGAGAAGTATTAGTAGAGGAAGAAGATGAGGCAGACAGGTAACTGATAAATTAGCAGAAGAACAAGAAGCACAATTATTTTATTGAATTTTATTTATAGCATTGTTTAGCACTTTATCATGCAACTAGACAATTTATCCCATTTCTGTTGTCATTATTTGTGCAGTAATGTGCATTTGTTTGTATGCTTTTACCTCTGTCTTTTCACTAGTTTAGGTACAAGGTGCATTTGTTTAGGCCTGCAAGATAATATAAAAACCACACAATGTATCTTTTCCTATGTCATATCATGCTGCAATGATGAAAAGAAATGACTGGTATAAATACAGATAATTCTGGATAAAAATACATACACACCAAAAGTACTCAACCTAGGCAATTAGGCAAATAGGATTTTGAAAAATCTGAGTGTAAGGGGATAGCTTGAATAGAGATCTTTAATTGTGGTTGTCTGGAAAAAAAATTACTTTAGATTGGAATAGTGTGGACTAAAAGCTCCTCTGTGAATAATGTTTCTGTATACTTTCATTCTCACATATATATATCTCTCTATACATGCATACTTTTTTAAAAAAAATATTTTTTATACATAATCTCTTACATCTGTTGTTGGGAAAAAAAAAATAAAGAGGTTGTACCAGGCAAAATAATATTTTCCCCTACTACATTAGCAAACAACTGCTGATACCAATACCTTGCACCCCCCTGCGACATGATACCAATATCTCTTCTTCCAAGCCCCTAAGCTTAACTGTGCACATTTTCATTAATTATAATTTGGAGGAGATGGAGAGTTTCTTTGAGGTGACAGACAAACAGCAGGATATCATGAATATGTATTGCATGTCTGAGAAAATAAATTAACAGAGGCCATCCACTCTGGTGACCCACTTAGGCTGTCATTGATGAGTGTGACAGGAAGGTTCTGTAAGAACTGAATTTGCATGACAGACTTTTCTCCTGATCAACTAATTTACCCTATGCATTTAGATTATTTTAAGCACTACACAGCAGTCAGATAATTAATCACTAAATCACCAGCAGTGACATTAAGGTACGAGCAATACATTATTGCTGATTACCACTTAAAACTCAGGCTTGTCGGGCTTCAGCTCAAAAATTGGTGTAATCCTACACTGAGTAATAAAATATATGATCTGATGTGTTCATAAGATTAGATGTTTGGGGAAAGAGATTGATACTCTATAAATAAATGCATTTTGTTGTTCTTTATGACAAATATGAAAAAAAATTATGTAAATTCTCACAGAAGTACCTGGTTGCCACCGGTTATTAGATTATTCTATTAAACACAGGTTCTAATAAGGTTAAATGTCTTAAAATTCCTAGTGTGAAAATTTTTGTGTGCATGCACATATATCTGCATACGTATAAGCATATAAATATATGAATAAAACATCCTTTTCTGTGGCTCAGATATCTTCATACAAACATGCACACTTTCAGCCAAAGTAATCTAACCCTTAGAAGAATATAAACAGATATGGAATTATAATAGAATTGGTCTCTAAAAATATAATAATGTTACGATGTGTTTATGTGATGCATCAGAAACACACAGTATCTTTCTGTGCTGTGGATTTTTACTGATTCATATTAACTTGATTCAATGCCTGTAGCAGCATGAGTCTTCAGATGCTTTCTTAGTGAGTTGAGTTTGGCCTTAAAGTCATACCATGCAGGCCCGATATAAACTATCATGTATTTTAACAAATTCCTCATGGAAGGCATGTAAAAATTAAAGTCAAAAAGGCTATTTGTTGTAGACAGGTGTCCCATGACACCAGGGATTATGAGAACCCGCTGGAGCTAAGTGAAAAAATTCTCCCCAGGTTAAAGTGACTGAAAAGGTCTCTCTCACAATGCCCTGTTCTGTTACAGAAATGTACCCTGGCTCTGTCTCTCCTATTGGCCCATTGGCTTCCCCTGCTCCTTTCTACCCTATATGGCCCTAGTCCAGAATGTTCTCCCTTCCCTGTTTCCCCATTCACTCTTGTCCCTTCATCCCTCCCTCACTAGTTTCCTATTTGTCCCCACACCTTAGCCCCACTTATGTACTGCCCATACCCTCAGCTCTCATGACCCCTGTATTTAAGCTGGAACTCTGCAGGAGTCTGGGTCTTTGTCATGGGCAGCATGCTGGAATAAAGGCTGCAGTGGATCTGCACACAAGGACCCTTCCTGCCTCTTTGCCATCGACCTGTCGAGGAAGCTATCCGAGCACCACCGGAGCCGACAGCTATCTTGTCTCTTAACAACTCGAAAATTAAGAATAGAATTTTTACTTGTTTTCTATCAGACATAAAAAAAGTTCTCAACTCTAAAAACTGATCAGGCATCTGCAATCCTGTTAATCACATAGGGAAAGCCAACAGTCTATCAAACTTTGTTTTGAAAGCTAGGGCAAAACCTGTGGTGTTTGCCTGGTTTTGGCTAACTTTAGACTACGTATTTTAATTAACAGCAGAAAGCTCCAGCACCAAATTCTTTAGCCCAAGAGGCCTTTGACACTTTTGGAAACTTAAGCTTCTTAGTTGGAGGATAACAAATTAGCATTTGAGCCCTGCTGTCTTTAATCTTCTATGCTTACTTGCAATCAAAGAAGCAAGTCAGGTCTAGAAGGCTTATTTATCCTCAGGTGCACCTGGCAAATCACTTGTTTGCAGCTCCCATGCAATGACCAGGAATTCATCCATCTGTGCATGGGCCTTGGGTGCCTTTTGGAGAAATCCACCTGTTGGGACATAATAGACTGGAAAAAGCATAATACATTTGGTAGCCAAGGTAATTCTCTCTACATATAATTAATTAGTTTTCTTTCCCAATCAAAAGCTACTTCTGACTCTCTTTGGGCTTTTTTCTATTCTTACTGAAGAGTTTTCAACAGAACTGAAAATGCTCCTGAAGCAAAGTTCTGCAGCTAATATCTTTTATAAATCCACCTTGACTCCTAGCACTCTGCAATTTCTTTTTAAGCTGAGCTGCCATTGTATCTTAAAGGCTTATTTCAGTTCCCAACCAGCAGCTGAGTTTAAGTGACTAGAGGAGCACAGCAAGAGATGAGGCCATTCAAGTCATCAACTGAAGTACTCTGGAAACTTAGAAAATGTGTAGGGCTGTTTTGTTCAGAAGCACTGTGAGGGCAGCTATTCACAATGCACTCTGCAAGCAACAACACTTTTCCCAGAAGTGTCTTAAAGTCTGTGTTGAATAAATAAGGCAATAGCTTTCTTGTGCCACCAGCAGAGAACAGGGAATGCTAATGTGCTAGGAAATTGAGCCAGCCTCCACAGTGTAAAGTCCACACCCTGGGCTATGGAGGTGAGAGCACAAAAAGTAACCTTAGCAACTGCTGATCTGATTATATATCTGTACCTACTTTTGGAAACTGGGTTACCTCAATGTGTGTCAGCAAGACAAATTCTTACATATTTAGAGGACAAGTCCCCATCTCCTAAAACCCAAACTAGTCCTATTGTCTCATCCTTGGACATCTCATCTGAAGTTCACATCAAAGCTGTGCTTCATACATAGCTATGAATATCAGAGATTTTGAAAGTTTTTCAGGCATTGCTAAAGCCAATAAGAAGATAAAAAAAATGTGTGATCCTTAGCCCAGTCTGACCAAATATATTTTAGACCAGAAGCAACCCAAAATCCGTCTTTGAATAAACCGGAGTTTGTGATCTTGGAAAATATTTGTTCACATCACATGTGTTACCGTGGCAACAAAAAAAAGTGGTTGAAATGGAGACATCTTGTAGAACAGAGTCCAAGATGAATTTCAACAGAAAAGAGGGGAAAAAATGTGAAAAAAGTCTGAAAGCACAGGCTCATATGTAAGTTCTTCAAGGGAGGTGATGGTTTTATCCTCTTCTCCAAGTCCTGTATATACAGTGAGCACTAAATATACAGAGAAAGTATCAACAAATCTTTAGTGGAAGGGGAAATCCAAGATTCATGTCCCACACCTGAGTTTGTGAACACAGGTCCATGTTTAAGCTCATGGTCTCTCCACAAACCTTTACAGCCGGAATGAAGGGCTTAGTTCTGTGCCAACTGCTGCCCCTTGCACTGCTCACAGGCAGGTGGAGGCTGCAGAGCAGTGATGGCAAATCCAGTCCTCTTCAGAACAGGTGGAATAGCACTAGTTATTGCTGAGAGCATGAATCTCCTGACTGCAACTTTTCCTCAGAAATAATGCCATACTAATTCTCACTAGTTTGGTGCTCCAATATCTGGCAGTCTATCAGCTGAAAGAGAGGAACTATACCCATTCCTGGAAAGCAGGAAATAAAAAGGAAATCCCTTACAACCTTATTTACTTAGATAAAATGGTGTTATTGACATTTGCTCAAGGTTTGGAATGCTACCATAAATCCTCCTATTTTAGTGGGATTAGTGGGCAGAGTTCTCATGTACTTCAAGAAATTTAATATGTACAATTAACCGCGTTTCAAGGTGAGAAAATGGGATGTGAATCATTTTCAGAGAAGAGTGGTTAGTGAGCAGAGCTGTAAGAAGCATGTAGCACGAGATATAAAAGCTAGGAAGTCCTTTCATAATTTTCCTTTTTTTTTCTCTTTATATTACATGATGCCTCCAAAAAGTCATCTGTTCCTGAAAGGATATTAATTTTGACCAAATAATTTGGAACAATGTCATATTGGTAGAACTTTTTTTTTTAATTATTGTGTTCAAATATATTTTTCTTGATTTATATATTTCCTTGGGGGTTTTCTGGATTTTCAAGACCCATCTAGAAAGAACAGGGCCATGACCAGAGAGCAACTTAATGAAATTCTTCCTGCAGCTAATTTGTGTGGGGACAAAGGCCCTTTGTAACCACTGTTTCTCATATTTGGTGTTTAAAAAACCCACACACACCAAAAAAAATGGGCTGTTTTCTGCTCATAAGTCAGTATCTTTTACTTACATTCAATAGAAAAAGTGAATTTTTTAGCCCAAAGGTTTCAGGAAGAAAAGGAACTCTTCCATTTTCCAAACATTAGTAATGTACAAACTGCAAGTGAAAAGACTTATTTGCATGCTTAACTTAATCATGTGAATAGGTCTGTTCAGTGTGTGCATGCCTGTTTGCAGAATGGAAGCCCAAAAGACCAATCTTAGTCCCGGTGGAATTAGGAAAGGCTTTACCAATTATTTCAGTAGAAGCAGGATCATGACATTACATATGAATGAGAATTGATGGTTTAGAGACACGATTGTTTTCAGAGGAACTGTTTTGTACACTGCCAATTTGTCCAGCTCCCTAAGGTCTGTTAGTGAGTCCCACAACTCCCTATCTTCTTTGGGAAAGATACATACTTCTCCAGTCATACAACAAGAAGCTGTGAAATTAACCATTTAGTTTGGGAAGCAAAGAGTTATTTCATAATTCTTAGCAGAAGAATTTTTCTTAATAATTGCTTAAACTGCTTAATAATAACTCAGTATTAAACAAGAATAGAACAAGAAACAAAGTGAGATTAACTTACAGCTGACAACTAAAATGCAGTGAACAAGTAGATAGTTACATAGTCTGTGGGGCAACTCCCTCACCAGATAATTATTTAATATTTAGTGAACAATTATATTTAAAGGACAACTTGTGGGTGTAAGAAGAGGTACTATTTATGAAATGAAGCTGTCCATTCATTTGAACTCTTAATTTTTTCATAAGAAATAGTTAGAAATAAAATTCATTTAAATCTGCAATGAGAAATACTCTGGTTGAACCTCCAAGTTTACAAACACCACCAATTCCTTTACTTAGCTCATCCTCCACCCTCCTTTCTCATCTCTTCCTGTTGGGCTCTTTTCCTTTCCCTGAAGTCAAGAAAAAGTTAAAAAAAATTAAAAAGAGACTGCAACAAAGAATAACCATGTAATTTTATAAGCATGTTAGTTGGACCAAGTTTTCAGATAAAAAATATAGACTCCAAACATTCCTTTTGCCAAGGTAAGACAGGGTTTTTTTCAGGTGCTCTTAGGTTTCTTTTCCATCTAGGATCAGGTCTAGGATCCATTCATTTGCTCCCCCAAATCCTTTGCCATCTATGTTATCAGAGCAGTAACAAATTATAAGCTGGCTGATCATGAATTCAGAAGAAATCGCTCCCTTTCTTTGGAGAAGGCTGTGGAGTTGCTTAGGGAAAAGACTGGAGGACAACCTGTTAGCTTTTCTTAAGATGGCCCATTAAGGGCAAATCTATCTGAGGTTTTCCATCCTTATAAAATATTCAGTAGGTGTGTTCTTAATGAAACTCGGAGACACAGATGACATCTGTAGTGTAAAACCAGCCATCAGCCTCCTGACAGCCTTTTACTTCTTTATGCAGGCATGGCAGGGAAATACTTTGAAATATTCCTCACCTTCATGTAAGTCTTCACTTTGTTCCCCTCCTTTCCTTTCCTCTGCAGCAACCATAATGGAAGTTTTCACTTCTTTTTCCTTGTCTGGATTTTCCTTCTTCTGCTTCTAAATGTATCTCCTCTATTCCTCCACCTCTGCAGTCTGTGTGTCCTCAGTCTCCTTTTCTTGGTGCTGCCAGCGTTCTCACCACCCACCCAGCTTGCTGTCCTTTTCATGCACCTGCAGGCACATTCCTTCCCTCGGCAGCAGCCCTGGATCCCTCTCTAGGCATTTAGCAGCAAGGCACTGCCACCTGCAGAGAGCGGCTCCCACAGTGACAACTGCACGGGAAATGGGAAACAGTACAATCTGGCTGCTAGATTTTTGAGGGTTTTACCTTGGATTAGGAATCAGTTCTCCCACATTTTCTTAAATCCACTCTTATTTTTACTACGAGGTAAATGAAAGCATGTCTGCTTCAATATTTAAACAGGGTAATGATAGTGGAATATCCCTTGTGATAAAAGCTTACTTTTTTAATATTAAAATTACAAAGCTAAGTCAAAGTCTGACCAGGTTTCAATGGATATTTAGTGATCTGAATACAGGTTTATCACTTCCTTGTGTGCTTCTGTCTCTTGCAAGTGGCAGAGCTACCTATGTTTTTGTGACTTAACATCTAAACTTCTTCAGAGGCACTGAAAACAGCTTCAGACAAGCCTGTGTCCTGGTTTTTGATGCTGCCTTAAAGTGAAAAATTTTGTTAAGATATATGCAGAGGTGTACGCTCTGTTGTTTACAGGAAACAATAAGAGGCACTTCAGTTTGAAGGAATTTTCCTCCCTTCTTTTGGGGACCATTGGCAACTGCAGGAGCCTGGAAATCTGTATTGATAAATTAAATACGCTCTCTGGAGCTGAAGCAACTTCCTGGTATGTCCTATACAGACTACTAAATGTTCTTGGCCTTCAGAGTAAAATGGTTGTATTCATGTCTCATATTGAGCAGATCCCTGATGGGTGCTGGCTCCTGAACTGCACTCAAGCATTGTTTCCAAAAGTGTTCATTATCCTGGGCCAAGTCTGTGCCAGAGTTTTTCTAAAAAAAATTTAAGACAATGGAGTTGTAGTCTTGGAAGGATCCTTTGGTGATTTTTACTATTCTTGATGCAGCTTTTTATCATTTGGATGAAAATGGAGTGAAATCTGGATGCCTTAGAAGTGTCTGTTTCAGACTGATTTATTTCCACTCTGGTGATAGAAGGCTCTTCTCAGGACCAGCTTGTTCTGCTCAAATGTGCAGACAGCTGTGCATCTCCTGCTCCACTGTGGCTCCCCTCTACTAGCACTTCAGTTTTCACTCTGAGACAGAAAGCACATTCCCTGCCAATACCTTTCAAAGAATAATTGCCACTCCCTCCCCTTCCATCCTGTACTTCTGCAGATTCAATGCATCACAGATACCACCTACTGCAGCAGGAGAGTTTGCTTAAGGTGGACAACACATCATCTGTACTGCAAACAATTCCTTTGCCATGCCATGGCCTAGACTTGGACTTGTGGCTGGCTTTCCATCAATCACGTCTCTGAGAACTGATTAGGCACATCTGGATGTGGAAGTTTTTGATGAGGAGGTAGGAGACCAGATATCATCAGTGATGGACAATTAATGGATAGGGTAAGGGTCAATGACAGCACTGAAGAAACAGCCAGCTGTGTCTACTCTTTTCCAAACAGTGGATATCATGGTATAACAGCTGTGAAGGGAAAAGAAGATGACTTGTGGGGACTAAAACCACAAATTTCAACAAGTAGGCTCACAGAAATTTCACAGCAGACTTTAAGAAGATGAAAACACCTTGGTATCTGACATATTTATGAAACACCAACATTTGTCTAAATCTACAGTTTTCTTTCACTGTGTCTGGTTTGTTAAGAAATATTTTAAACTGTATGCAGGTTGATTATTGCTCTCAATTCAGTCTAAATTATTTTCATCTATATCTTTCTTATGAAATGCAGAGAAGTCCCTAGGTTAAAATTATTGTTGCTTTTATTGACCTCAATCCTGCCAGATTCAGTAACAGAAACAGTAACATTCCTAAAACTTAAGCATGTGCAACTACAAAACTTAACTTCTTCCTTAATGGACTGGATTAAGTTACTCCAGCCAACAAACTAGTCATCTGTGTGTCTGAGAGATGATTTCATCTCCTGCAGAGCCCTCTGCAAGTTCAGGAAATGTGGAGGTAGTCATGCAGTTATCAAGAAAAAAGAAAATTATTATAAAATAGGCTTTTATCAGAAAATTTTAAAAGGAGAAACCTAAAAATTTTCAGTTGACTGTAGAACTGTACAGATTGACTACAGAAGGAGATGGGGAGGAGAATCTCTATTTCCATTGCAAAACTGGCCTAGAAGCAGTTATACATAGCATTTGCACTGTCCTGTGGGAACTCTGCTATATAATACATGCACAGCATTTTTTTCTCACTCTCATTCTCCAGATAAGCCAAGGCTGAAGCAGCACATAAATGCATGCCTGGCAGGAGGCCAGGTCCCTGTGTTCTGGAAAAAGAAGTGTCATGTAATGTTTGATCAAGAATTATGCAGTTGCTGAAGATAAGATTTTCCCCTTAAATATCAAGGGAAATTAGCAGAGTTCCGGAAGCTGGGACATCTCACCTGTCCATCAGTGAAGAGGCAGACCGCAGTCTACCATTCTGCCATTCTTCCTGCTGCTGCTGCTGCTGCTTTACCCCATCAGTCCTCCCACTGTTCCAGGCATTGTGCTGTGGCTCAGCTCTCACTCATTCGAGTAGCCTGGCTCATCCAAGCCAACGTTTGACATGATGTGTTCCTTTACAGGTGCACTGCTATAAATCAGAAGCAAGTCCACAGAGGCTGGAGGGTTAGTATCAATATATAAGCAACATAAGCAAAAACAGGCTCAAACAAGAGTAAAAACTTTGGCCAGCTTTTTAAATTTATACTGAATGACAGATTTATGGAGCAGATTATAAACTATTCAAGGCAGACTATAATTTTTTTCTCCAATATTCCACATACTGAGACTGGAGCCTCCAGAGTATGAATAATTATATGTCTATTATAAAGAACATTTTTATTTTTAAACATGAAAAGCAGCATTGTCAGCAAAACATAAATATGTATTTCGAGAAAGACGGCTCACCTCTCTACAATCTTTAGTAGTGACAGAGAGGAAAAGGTCATCTCCTAGAACTATGCTCAACACGTATCCCCAAACCTACAGTATCTGGTATAGCACTGACATAGAATGATTGTATTTTCTTTCACTCTTTTCCCAGTGTTTTTAGTGCTTTTAGGGCTTTTCATCCCAGAGTTTCACTGCTATCTCTGTGTGTGTGTGTATGATACAGGGACTTTCCATATGCTCGGCATAGCTTAAATAAACTCTTCAGCCATTTGAAATGTGGGTGTTACTGTTTAAGGGGGAAAAAAGTAGATGGAGGGGAAATGACAGATGTTTTTACTCAGCAGTGTGCTCCCATGATTTTAATAAAGATTTTTTGATATATAAATAGTGCTCGCAAGGCTAAATATTTTTCATGTGGTATTCAGCTGTAGCTTTGTTGTTTTTCTCAGAGTAAAATTCATCTGGAAAAAAAAATATGACATGGTATTAATATACATGTATATGTGTCTTTATAGTTCTATAAAAGTATATGGTTCTTTAAAATGAAAATAGAACCAGAGTAGGAATTAAGGAACATTAAAATATTAGAAACTTGAACTATCCTAGTGTGTAAGCAACCATGTTTGCAAATATCCTTACAGACTCCATGGTTCCAGCGGCTGGATTACCCCACCCAGTTTGAGACAGGTAAATTAAATTCTACATAGTACATATTTAAGCATTATGTCAGTCCCACTCAAGCCCCCCTTAATCAGGTATACATATAAATGTGTATCCTCAGAGTGATTCTTTTGTACAAGAAGACTGAACATAGTCACAAAATTTGGGGTAGATTCGTAGTATATGAACAGTTTACAGGCAATGTGTCATTTTCCTAGGCTCTAAATATATACTCAAAAATGGGTCCAAGTGCTGGAGAACTGAGCTGATTTTAACAAGACTCACATAAATCAACAAGCCTTTTCTCCCTTTTTTAATTTCTTGGACTTTATATCAAGGCTGAAGTTCTTGATTTAGCATAGCCAATGACCACAGACCTGAGACCATCCTTCTTCAGCAAAATATTTAAATTTAAACACATATCTAAAGTGCTTTTCCTAAGTGAATTTTCCTTAAATTTCAACTATATATGGAGAAGTCATCATGACATCTCCCAAAAATCAGGTTACAAGGCAGAGTGAAGATCACCTCTAGCAGAGGGGTGGCCGAAAATGGAGAAGACAAGGTTTCATCTTAAGGCTCTAGGTCTTGCTCTAAAAGGAAGCTTTTCTACACCTGGGCAAGCTGGTAGGGGCCAGTCCAGTGCTACACCCATGTCAATATACTCTGCCTGGTGTTCCTTTTTTATGCCTCCTTAAACTGGTTCTATCAGGAAAAGTAGCTCAGCCCTACCCACCTTGCTATGGCTGCAAGTCCCCGTTACTTGCCTTTCACCAGAGCTAGGAAATACATCATTGCACAGTGAGATGAAGAATGGATTTGACCCGATTGAAAACTGGTTATTTTTCTTTGCTGTTCACTTTTTAAGCTGGGTAACATCTCTATGTGTTTTCCATACAGCTGAGTTAAATTCAGGCCAGGAAAACAGGAATTGTTAAGAACACACAGGCAGAAAAGGGGGAGGTCTGAACCATCCTTTCAGCCCCATCCTGTGCTGTGAAGACAGCCTCCAGACTTTCAGCCCAGTATGTTAGCTCTGGTGCAGCATGTGGCTAGAACTGTTCCTGGACCGAAAATTTAGATGCAGACGCCTACGTTAGTGTCTTTTCCCATCATGTTTCCAATTCCAATGCTAGCATGGGAATACCAAGCTCAGTTTGGCCTGTACCTGCTAATGTACACCTACACACAGCTTCTGTGCATCTGCTCTTTGTCTGGTAACTTGGGGAAAACTGTGTTACCTTAAATGACAGGGAAACATATCCCAAGCAAAAATGCTTTCACAGCTTGTGAGGCTTAGGAGCACTGAAGCAAGATGTGCCAGTCAAGCATCTTGGGCTACTATGCCAAAAATACACATATAGTTCCCAATTAGAGAATTATTAAGATGTTGAAAGGGAATACTTATATTTTAGTATTCTGCTCTGCTCAAAAGCTGTGCATGATTTAAAGTGGTTCATTTGGGCATGGGTCTCCCTCTTATTTTCGTACAGTGAAGTGGTTTTAATCCTTCATCAGAGCATGCTGTACAATTATTGAATACACACATAGCCAGCATAGCTTAGGGAAATTGATACTGATATTTCAACAGTTTTGTTTAGTAACTGATTTAACATGTATTTATTTCTAGCTTACTGATGCAATATATGTTGTGAAATAAAGACTGATAAGGAAGCCTACTCTGAATAAGACTCAATCACAGAAGGAACACTACACACTACTACTATTTTTGCTCAGTTTGGGGTCTGTAGCAGCCAGTAAACTGCTAATGGTTCTAATTCATATTGAGAATCTTGAACAGACTTTTATTCTGCATTCTTATTAGGGTTTTTTTTAATATTTATTTCAATAATTTACTTTTAGATGGGAGTTTATTTCTCTTGAACAACTCTGTTATTAAAACACCACATTCAATAAAGGAATCAAATGTCAGTTTTTCCATTTACAAATGTGATATTGTTTCTGTTTAGAAAGGAAAACACATTGAAGTCATTATTGGAACCAGATTTCTCAAGTGCTTTTTAAATAAACTGTATGACAGACTTTGATCTAGTTAGCTGACTGGTATCATAGTTCCACGTATATGTTCTTCCCAATTCTGTTGAAAACTTAATATAATTTCAGATCTTGTGTTGCACTGCCAGTGAGTTAGGTTGCTAGAAGTCAGAAGTCAAGGCCAATAGTAAAAAATCTATAAGCTAAAAAATCCATCTATTTAACATTAACAGAAGTGTTTTACACAAATTGCCCAAGAGGAATTATTTTCCTTCCCTTTTTGTCTAGACACTGTATAGAACTGTTGTTTAATTATGGAAGTGGGGTCAATCAAGTCATCATCCTTTAAATATAAAAACATTTTGGGTCCAAGCTTCTGTAATACGTCCTGTGTTTCCAACCCCCAAATTACTGGTTTTGGCTGTGACTGAGAGGCTATCTCCAGCTGACATGAGTGTTACCTCTGTGCAGAGCACGATGGTGCAACATTTAGCACGGTGATTTATCATTTGTGCACAATATCATGTCATGAAACACTTACCAACCTCCTGAAGACAGTCAGAACAATATCTACCATAATAAAGTACAGTTTCAGTGGGCACCAAATTACATCTTAGATATTTTGTTACTTGTCCTTTATCAAGCAAATGTAAAATTGTAGTGGGGTTACTGACAGGCTCTATAATTCAGCTGTCTGCTGCTTTATCACAGCTCTCAGTAGGTCTCTAATGAATATTTCTGTATGCATGTTTCTCACTGATAATCAAACTAAGAACAAGTCCTAATTGGGTTTTCCAGTGCACAGAAAAGTGCCTATATTACATTGGCAGATATCCCAACCCGTGTTAAATTAAAAGTGCAAACATAACAGACTTTTACAATTTTTTTTGTAAGATTCAGATATGCACAGAATACAAACAGAGGCTTGTGTATAAAGCTACATGGTGCTCTAGAATAAAAAAGATGGCAATGAAGGGGTTTGCTGCACCCAATGAAAGTTATAAATCAGTGACTATGGATCTGATTCTGCATGGAATCGCACCAAAGCTAACTGAAATGTCAGTAAAGTGGTGGAAATTAGATGAAGGCTTACAACTTTATCAGACAAATAGTGTAATAATTATTAGTATTTTGGAGCCAGATCTGCACACCAATCCTATTCAAGTAGTTTTAAGCCATTAAGGACTTAGATCTGACTTGCAGCCAAACACATCTCTTTTTTAAGTATACACCACACTGGAGCCAATGGAAGTTACACCAACACCCAAACATGAAGCTCATTTAACCAATTTCTCCATACATGATTTATGCAACTCCCTTTAGCTCACAGTAGAGAATCAGGTGAGTGACACAAGAAGAATCCACCTTGTCACACAGAATCACAGAATATGCTGTGTTGGAAGGGACCCACAAGGATCATCAAGTCCAGCTCCTGGCCTTGCACAGGACATTCCAGGAGTCACACCATGTGCCTGACAGTATAAATACTTTTTAAACTCTGCCAGGCTGGTGCTGTGATCACTGCTCTGGGGAACCTTTCCAAGTGCCCAGCCAGCCTCTGTGTGAAGAACCTTTTTCTAATATCCAACTTAAACCTCCCCTGACACAACTTATAGATTATTATAAATAAGATATCAGTATTCAAGAAGGCAAATTAGGGTTATGTACAGCCAGACAGGATACCTCTCCTTAACCACAAGCGATGGCGATCAAGATATGTCTGTGGCATGCAATGACATATATACAGCAGGTAAGGTTTAGCCTTACATATTTTATATATCTTAGTCCAGAACCTGATCTCCACTGCATAAATTGCAGCTGGACTACAGTATGTGGCTTCAGTTGCTTTAACTTGAATTTCTGCTTGTATAACAACTTACAACCCAACAGGTTTCAGTTACTAGAATCATCACTGAAATAGTTTTACCTGTATTAGAATTACTTTTCAGTAGTCTGTGGAATCTAGTTTGCTCTAAATTAAAATATATATGGAGAAAATTGTTAAGCTAAGATGGGCTGAAGAAGGATCCAGCTGACATAAACAATTGGACAGTGTTATTCCATAGGTACAGGTAGAATGATTTTAGGTAAGAAGAGAGTTCAACAGGCTATGCAAGCTTAGAGTCCTAAATTATCTATAGCCATAGACAGAAGATAGCTAAGTATCACAAAGAACAGGATGAGGTAATATTATGCAGAGTACAATTATAGTAAAGCAGGTAGGCAAGGTGCAGTGAAACACAGCACAGAAAAAATCATTTTACACTGCAATTGGATCTTTAGAATGATCTTCAATTCCAAAGCACAACCCACTTCCAATTCCAATTCTTTCATTTTGTACAAAGAATATTCCATGCTTTCAGAGCCTTGTTCCTCACTTTCCTAAAACTCTCTGTGTAATGCTTAGACATCAAAGTGGGAAGAACAGGTAGTTACAAAACTGGGGGGTATCCACAATTACCAACAATATTAAAATACCAAGAAGCATCATGTGAAAAAGTAAGGTGTGGAAGCAGAATAGCTACAGTCTCTTTAAAGACACAATTTTGAGCATCTCACTACCTTCCCCCATCACATTGTCAGTGAGTCATTCTAGTGGGGGCAGAGAGAGGTAGTATCAGCTGCATGATTCATGTGCATGCTGCTGGCCCCTGTGAGCCTTAAAATGCTTAGTCTGTTTGAGCTTAAGCGAACTCCTGACCTTCTTCAAAGAGAGAACCAGAAATTTCTCATTATATCTTCCCATTCTGAACAAGGTGGAATTAAGACACTGAGACAATGAATTAAAAAAGCTGTTTTTCAAGGCTAAATCATGCCTCCAGCAAAATGCAACAAGAAATAGATACAGAATGAAGAACAGGTACTGTCTTTCACTCAGAGCAGAACTGAAAGTTTCATTTAGTTCTTTAGACATATTTCCTCTTCCTGTGAATTATCTTTACTGGCCATGACTGGAGGCAAAGTACTGAATAAGGTGGAGTATTCATTTGGTACATTTGAGCATTCTTAATTTTATATGCCTGACTTCAGATGAAAGTGTTTTCTTAGAAAGATTGTTTTCTAAACTTCCTAGACATGGATTAGGTTTCAAGCATATTAAAACTCAGAATGATTATGAAAAGGAACAGGAACAAAGAAATTTATTAAAGATGTGGTGGATGGTAGAAATTTTGAAATTCCTTACTGCATGCATATTCCTAAGTATATTTTAGATACTAAAACTCTAAGTTAGGGAAACATGCTGCAGCTTTAGGCTATTACATGTACTAAGACAACTGATGTTGTTCAAAACCTGCCTAGCCAGCCCTGAGGAGATGTATAACTTTGATTGGCAGAGGCCAAAACTACTCGCATCTGCTTTATAAAAGTAGTTTTTGAAGACCAGATACCTATTTATTGTCAAATCCACTATGCAAGTTGAGAGTATCTGATCTTACGATTACAGACAGGTGCACTTAGAATACAGAAAATGTTTCTAATTCAGTTTCACTGATGAGATTATCAGGGCTGACTTTCTACTAAAGCCATGTACTCCGAAGCCTTGAACTTTGTTGTCTGTGCCATTAATGGCTGTTCCTATTTTGTTTCACAAAGCAAACTAAGAAGTCGGTACTGGAATTGAAAGTATGTCACCATTATCTTCAGGAAAAGCAGACTGGGTGGACAAAGTAAATAAATAATTATATGTTACTAGTTGAAGTGTGTCCTGATAGGAAACTGAAGAACTTCAAAGCTAGCTCATTCTAGTAAAAGGAAAACCAAGCCTGATATCTAATGTCCAGCCATATACTTCTAAGGTCTAGAAGGTAATTATTTATTTTACAATCTTGTAGAGCAAATACAGTTTGACTGACATGGTTTTGTTCTTCTATAAAAATTTTTAGAAAACTCAACCACAGATAACCTCATGGGACAATGACTTAAGGAAACTTTAATCTGTGTTGCACATTAATATTATCCACTTCTTCAAAACAATGTTGTTGCTATTTAAAACAGATGTAGAGTCCACAGTGGATCTGGGTTTTTAATCAAAAGCTTCAAGTGAGATTAACCTCCTAAACAGTGAAAGCACTGGAGCGGTTATTAATTATAAAGATAATAAAATATTCTTATGTTGTGATGAGTTACACTGAAGTTTGATATGAGCCTATTTGTGTAAAATGCAGCTAAAACCCCATCATGCAACTGATGAATTTATCAATTGTTATGGATCTTAGGGACCACAACACAGAAAAACCCCCCACCTTTATTACCTGTATTATAAATGAAATAACTCTTACTGACATTATTTATCTGGATCTAATTCTAGGAAGCTCTAGCTGAGAGAGGGTTGTTGCTCTTGGTATGGTACACTTGTGAGCCCAGTCTTTTCACCTGCTCTCTCCATAGCATGTAACCAATGCTACTCTGCCAAAACAATCTATACAAGTATGTACATCTGTAATGAAAAATAAAAGTATAATTTATAAAATGTATGGCTATCTTTTTCCTATGCAGCCATGTGTGCACGAAGGAAGCATATCTAGCAAAAGTTTAGTTGAGAATATTCTTAATAATTCTCAACATTGTGAAGCCACAAGACCAGCCAAGTTTTTATTTATTCATCCAAAGCATTCCTATTGCCTGAAGGTAATCACTCACTCTCTCAGTGCATATCCCTGAAAACACAGATCTCCCCACCCTCTGTTGTGTTTGTAACCCAGATGCTTCTACTGCCATCTCTGTTGTTGCTCTTGCCTGCCTGGGATAAGCACATGGCTGACAATTTAAATTTGGTGCTGCTAGGGCAGGATTTTACAGCAAGCTGAGCCACCCCTCCTGGAGGGTATCCTGGGAACAACGGATTAATTCATATCCCTAAGTTTCTTTCTGAGAAAACAGGAATAGGTAATTCATAGGTTCAGTCCAAGGTAATGTAAGATTTCTTCAGGAGACTTGGCAATTTTTATCTCTCTTTAAGAGGAGAATTTCTGTCAAGCATGCAAGCAGAAAAATGGCATTTGGACTCATGAGAACTCAGGAAAGGGATAAGAACCAGAAGGAAGACAGAAAATGAGCGTGCAGCAGAATCTTGAGACATCTTTTTGCTCTAAGTATTTCCACCACCAAGTGCTGTCACTGCTCTTTCACCCTGTTCCTCGCCTGGAGGATCAAAAAACACTCCAAAACCCTGTGTTTTTGCTGAGTGAAATTTTAGCAAAATTAAAATCCTTGCTGACCTGTAGCAGGAAATAGGAAGCCCTGAGCAAGAAGGCAGTCTGTTTTATTGCAGGCTACACAATCTCAGCCTTGAGGCTTCAATTCTCAAATGAACTCAGTTTATCTGAGAAATTTCTCTAATTTCACATTTTGTTGCCAGGCTGTGGCACCTTTGCTATAGACGGTTCTTCCTACACAATCTGAGTTCAACAAACGTGCCTTTTGATAAGACAGCTGTAAAATGATCACATTTTGCTAGATGTTTTCTTGACTTCTGAGATGCTACACCTTCTCATAAAAAAAATCTATCTTGCCATACATTGTAGATTATAAGAGCAGAAATAATTTTAGCTAGTAATAAAGAAATCATAAACTTCTCTCAGCCAGGAGCATTTCTTTATGTATTTCACATGTTCTTAAGAACTGAATCCTAGCGAAGCAATCTGACCTTGTATAGATTCCAGGCAGCTCCTTTTCAATCCTGTTTGTCACTACTGTTGAAAGTACTTCAAAGTGTAACAAAATGAACAGAGTTCAAATGCACCATAACTTATTTTTGAAGCATGAATCAGAGATGCTTAAGTATCAATGCTAAGTTGAAACTTAATTCAAGTGATGTATTAAGCCCTGTCATTTTACAGGTGCTAGATAATATCAAAACTGTTTATTTTTATGGATAACAATTTACATGCAAAACTGGCTCTTGCAGGGGATTTCCACTAAAATGAATTCCTAATTTCTTTGTGAAATTAGAATAAATTTATGTAGCCAGCATGACAGAGCATATAATATGTAAGGACATCTTCCATTTATAGGCAGATTATGCCACCTTTACCTTTATTGATTTGAACAAGACTACTCAAGCATCAAGAACAATACTTGATATAGATAAGGCCAGTCAATAGGTCAAAGATAACTATATTAGATGTCTCAGTGAAGCAAGGGAAAATGTTTTAAATATTAACAAGGGACTGAGGTCGAACTGTATTACTTCAGCTGAGATGGAAAGAGGGAGTTTAACCCAGTATTGCATGATTATGTGTAAACTATGCAGAGACACACCAAAGGCTTTGCACTTACACTTTCTGTTAGTTTGAAATAACTTCAATCCTACATCTGAAGATGTGCTGTGGGAAATATGGAAGTGCTTTGCTAGCAAAGAAAGGAATCTTCATCCATCAGCATACCAGGGATAATAGTGGTTTTCATGTTACGTAGTTTCAGACATCAGCTAAACTAGGGTTTTAATCTACATCAGTTCCTCCTGCAGTCAGTGGAGACGGAGAGATGGCTTTGGTCTCTGTTTTGTATTTCTCCACAAAAGTATCTAGCTTTCCTCTTTGGCTAAGGAGGAAAATCAATATAAAAATTAATGCTGTAAAATGCTCCTGGGAAGGCATTAAAAAGGGGCAACTTAAATAAGTCACATTAGCAAATATTGAAGTATTTGTATGTATATATATATATATATATATACACACACACACACACATATATTTTTAATCTTATAGGTATTAATTTTTAATCATATATTTCCTACAATTTTTATGGGTATTATATATATACATATACACTTTATAATAATTCCATTAAAACATCAGATTAACACTCAGCAATGGCCAA
>VZTH01013873.1:0-12404 GCA_013397815.1 Aleadryas rufinucha
GAGGAGGAGGAGGGGGAGGAGGGATGTAGGAAGTTTTGAGGTGATGCTGGCCCCAGAACGGGGCATCTGTCAGATGTGGGACAGTGGAACATCCCTGTCGGAGGGGACCATGGAGCAGCCGCTGCCTGCAGAGCAGGTTGGGACTCGACACAGAGATAGCTGGGTGGGCAGAGGGACAGAGTCCCCAAGGACGTGGCAGTCACTGTATGACTTCAGCAAGAGTCAAGGCTGCAAGTGCACAGCTGTCAGCTGCCCATCGGGGTGCAGGGTCCCAGCCCCTGGGACAGGGATGGGGGCACCAGACTGGCACAACAGTAGGTGGACAAGGAGGAGGATACTGGAGGCCTTGGGAAAGCGGGATGCCTGAGCATCCCCCAGGTGCCCTGACAGGGTGTTGGGGTTTGGGGCAGGAGGGTTGCAGCACCCCCAGCCCATGTCCTGGTCTAGCAGGGGTTGCCCTATCTCCCAGCCAGCACAGGACATCTCCCAGCAGCCACAGGACATGGGAGCCAAGCCCAGCCCAGGGAACCCTCCTGTGGTGTCGGAGGCTGTCGGGAGTCCCGACCAGGCACGTTGCCAGCACAAAGCACCCCAACACGTTCCCTCGATGGTGTGGCCATGGGGCCTGGCAGGCGGAGCAGCTCCGGGCTGTACACGGGGCTCACTCTGCTTATCTGTGTGCGCCTGGGCTGGGCGCGGGCTCTGCTCCACAGCCCTCGCAGAAGCTGCTGGACCAGCCCCACTGGCAGCTCTAGGGTGGCGGGGGATCTTCCAGGGACTCCCCCACCTCAAGCCCTGCATCTGCCCCAGCCTCCTCGAGACCCCTCTGGCGCTGAGTGTGAGGCTGGGAGCACTGGGAGCTGGCTCTGGCCAGATACTGGCCAGGCACCTGCAAACAAAGGGCGGCAGAGCCGGCCGGGGCGCTGGGAAGAGAACGGGGTTATTTTTAGAAAAGCACAAGACCTTATAAATAGCAGCAGCTCCAGACAGTGATCAAGTGGGACGGATTCACAGGCATTCGCTCAGCCCTTCCCCTCCACTGCTGATCGTCAGTGGCTTCCCTGGGCCGGGCCCTGCGGGTCCCGGTAGCTGCCGGGACCGGTGGCAGCACCGCAGCAGCTGGGCTGAAAATCCCCGAGGAGCCGAACGCTCGGGAGCCCTCACGCTGCCCCCGTGCTGTATCCACCCCGTCCGCTCCCAGCCTCCCGCAGGCAGGGGATGCCCGGGGAACGCCAGGGGATTGATGAAAGCCCCTGCCCAGGGGCTGCAGCCCCCCGCGCTCTGTGTGCCACCACCAGCCAGAGCCTCTGCGTGTCCTCCCACCCTGTCCAGCCGGGCAGCCCCTGCAGTGGTGCCCATGGGCAGATCCTGCTGTGGCTCCAGCCCTTCCTGCTGCCCTGCCCACATTGCTCTCACTGGACATTCCTTCTCCCCTTCCCACTGCGCCGCGTGCCTGGCGGGCGGCAGGGCGGGCAGCGGCACTCCGGGCTGGCCGGCGTGAAGCAGCGCAGGAATCCAAAGGCTCTGATGATGCTCTGGGTGTTTCCCGTGCCAGAGCCGCTGGTCTGACCACATGCCTTTCCCATTAGCGGCCGAGCCGGAGCTCGGCGGTCGGGGCACACACACGCCAGCCCAGCTGTGGCTTCACAGCCCGGCTGCAGCAGCCCCCCGGGCTCATCCTCACGTCCTGCAGTGCTCCTCCATCCGCCAGCCCGCAGTGCTGGGCACGGGGCCGCTTGTCCTCGCTTGTGCCACCAGGCAATCGGGTATCCACGGACGGCACTGCCCTGGCCCATTCCTGCCCCCGCAGCCCTCGCCCGCGTGCTTTCCTCCACCATAACGCGATATGTGCTGTCGCTGCCACCCCCACGCACACTTTGCCCCTCCAAGAGCCACGCCAGCCTCAGTGCCCTGTGTGTGCCGGGGCCGGGCGCTGCGGGAGGCGGGTCAGGTGCCCGGGGCACTGCGGGCGCGTTGGGGATGGATGCACGGGCAGAGCTGCCAGTGAGGGGAGGACACACATGAGGTTGTGCTTGGCATCGCTCCCGCACAGCCCGGCTCCTGGGAAGTGGCTGGACCCTGGGGAGGAGAGGAGTAAAGATCAAACCCTTCTTGGATCAGAGGTTCCCCCTCCCACTCCCAGCCTGGGCTGCAGCCCTTGTTCCTCTGGCTGCTCTGGCTCTGGGTGAGGATCAGCAGCTCTGTCCCTCGGGAGGGACACTGTGGCCACAGACCCAGCATCGGGGCAGGGCCCCTCGGGGAGGTCGCCTGTCCCTCCCTGGCTCATGCTATGCTTCCCTGTCCCGCAGGCATCGTCGAGATCCGGTCGGTGCGTGTTGGCGTCGTGGCCATCCGGGCGGTGCACACCGGCTTCTACCTGGCCATGAACAAGCGGGGGAGGCTCTACGGGTCGGTAGGTCGGACGCTGCCTCCTGGGAGGGACCACACCAGGGTCAGAGGCTCAGGGCAGAGTTGGAACAGGGTCCCGGTTTCCCATGCCCTGACCTGCTCCCCAGCAGGGGACTGCACTCACCAAGCCCCTCTGCCCCTCGGGGACCAGGGAGGAGCCAGGGTCCTGCCCTGCCCCACTCTTGGGGTCCAACGGGCCCCAGCTGAGCATAGCCACCCCTCACCCCCTTCCCTCTCCTGCCAGAAGGAGTTCAGCCCCAACTGCAAGTTCACGGAGCGCATCGAAGAGAACGGCTACAACACCTACGCGTCGCTGCACTGGCGGCACCGCGGCCGCCCCATGTTCCTCTCGCTCAATAGCAAGGGCAGGCCACAGCGAGGGGGCAAGACACGCCGGCAGCACCTCTCCACACACTTCCTCCCCATGCTCGTCAGCTGAACGCCGCGGGCAGCTCCAGACGGTCCTGCAGGAAAAAAAAAAAACAACAAAAAAGGGTTCTTTTATTTATGTACATATCTATTTTTTGCTATTTATTGCTTTATTTTTAATGCACGGCAGAGGATGGATGTGGAAGGCAGATGCGCCAGACTCAGCCGCGCGGGGCCGTGGCTCTCCCACCGTTCCCCCGGCGCAGAGCCGTCGCGGTGCAGCCGGGGAGCGCGGCCAGAGCAGGGGCCAGGATCTGCTGATGGCATCTTTGCAGGGCTGGGATGTACCAGCAGGTTGTCTGTGTCCGAGCACCCGTGGCAATTAAAGCTGTGTTCATGGTACGGAACAGGCGCAGGTCTTGGAGCTTTGATGGTGAACTTGGCTCGGGGTGGGAGGGATTGGCTCCTCTGTGGCTGTGGCTGCAGCCACCAGTGTCATCCCTGCTGCCATTGGCGGGGAGCCCAGCTGGTCCTTTGCCACATCCAGCTTTTCATCGACCCCCACCCACCCTGCAGGAAAACAGCAATGGCGGTTCAGTGGCACAGACGAGGGAGCAGGAGGAGCAGGAGCCAGCCTGGATCCTCAGGCACACACAGCTCCGGGGCTGCCCCTGGCCACAGCCAGTGCCAGTCAGTTCTGCAGCCCAGCTCCACACCATCATCCCCAACAAAAATGGGGCTGGGACAGTGGCCAGTGGTGAGGGCCAGCCCCTCACCTGGAGGGCAGCATGGCCAGGAATAGCACCTGCACCTCAGGCTCCTGGCCAGGGTACATCCTTGTGCCACCTCATGCCCGCTGTGGCCAGGCCCAGCAGCCCGGTCACTGTCACGTCAGACAGAGCAATGGCCCCAGCAAAAACCACCAAACTCGTTCCATTTCTGACCCAACCAGCTCCAAACGAGTCTGAGAATGAACAGCCACTGTATTAACCATGTGGTGACTGTGGTGAGCCCCTGCCAGGTGGGCAGCAGCTGCCATGCACCCACCCAGGACTTCGCTCGGCCCACTTGTAACCCATCTGAGCACTGCTCACACATGAGAAATCATCTCAGAGCGCCCAGGGGAGCCAGGAATCCCCTGTCACAGCTGAAACACAGGGGGAGAGGGAAGGTTTTTCCAGGTCTCTTGGTGACTAAACAGCAAAGCCTTCCCTCGGTGTCAGGTCAGCCGATGGACACACGCAGGTTCAGCCAGGACCTTCTTGCTGCCACCCACCTCAGCAGCCCAGGCTTCTGGCTCAACCCCTGGCAGAGGATGAGCCATTAACCCCGACACACCAGTCCTGAGATAAACCCTCCTGTGAGATGAAAGGCGCCGCCACGCTGCCCGGCCAAGCCAAGGAGGAAAAACAGTCCGGGCAAGTCGCTCCCTGCCAGCCCCTGGCCCCGGCACAGCTGGTGACACTTTCTCCAACAAACCAACTTCTTGTGTTCTGAAATGGCTCAAGAAAGGCCAAACCATCCTTCCCCCTCCCACAGGAGGATCATCTCTTCTCAGGAAGCTTGTGGAAGGGCCAGGTCCTGGGGTGATGCTGCTTTAGAAGAGACACCCAAACTCTGCTGGAGCCAGCACCTTCCCCAGCAGCCCCAGCCCACTCCCAGGGCCCCAAAAGCTGAGGGAGAGGCAGGGAGCCCCCCCAAACTGCCAAACCCTCTGCCCACTTCCCTGGCAGCTCCCATGGGGGCAGCTTCTCCCTTGTCTGCTCTGGCCCCTGCCACAGCACAGTCCCAACATGTGGCATCACCACGGACCCCTGCCCCTTTAGGAGACCTCCTGACCACCCCAAGTCCCTGTGAGGGGAGGAAGGGGCTCCCGGTGACAGATGGCGAGAGCTCCTCCTCTCGTGCCTCAGGGCCTGGGAAGCAGGGACATGGCAGGGAGTCACTGCCCGCTCTGGTGACATTCTTGTCATTCTCTGAGCTCCAGCTCTGTCACAGAAACTGAGTCACAAACATACCTGGATATTTGTCTCTCTCTCCTTGTTTTAATCAGCTCTATTTTAAGTAGCTTTGCAATACATTCTTTTCTCCAAAATGTTGTTTTCCTGGTAATTACTCGGTCACAATGAGATTTGCTGGTCCTCGTTCTGCTGCACGCCCAGTCCCGTGTCGGCCCAGCAGAACAGCCTGCCCCGGCTGCGAGGGGGGCAGGACTGTAAGGGGAAGAAGGTGTAAAAAATAGAAAAGACCAGGCGAGGATGCTTCCAGCTGCAATCCTTGGCTACCTGTGCAGCGATCCACAGGCTGGCAGTGGCTCCCACCGGAGCTCCCAGAGAGGCCCAGCCTGCCCGGGGGAGGCAGGACAGCTTGGTGGCCTCAGAGCTTACCCTGTAGCTTTCCTCAAATCATGCATAACGGCTCGCAGAGCTGAAACGTCCATTTATTGACAACAGTAATAATTTAAGATTATAAAAACCCCTTTCAGTGTTGAGTATCAGCGGGCGAGGTTATAAAGAGAAATAAACGGGACTCGAGATGGGACAGGGAAGGATCCCGGGGTCTACTTGAGAGTTCCTGTTTCAGTGACAGCTATTGGTCCTCCCCAGACGGCGATCCTGGGGGGAGAGGCAGCATCCTTATGCTTCCATTTTAGACTTCAATCTCCAAAGCAGAAAAGATAGTATCCAAGGGGAAGAGGAGCAACAGAAATAAAAGAAAGGGATCTCAGATTCAAACCCATACAAACAACCTTTCCATTCGGGATTCAACCACTCGCTCAGCACCTCGGGGTTCCCAGCCGGGGAGCGCAGCAGCCTCGCACTGCAATGGGTAAAGTCCACGCAAAGAGGATGTTTTTATTGACAGACAGAGCTCTTTCCCCCCTTTTTCATCACAGAACTTGAGGCTTCTCATCTCTGAAGGACCCAGAGTCTCCGTGTCTTCAGAAATCAAAAGGAAATTCTGGGGGCACTGCTCCTGCCTCGTCCCCTCCCCTTGCTCTGCTCTGGAAGCCCCTTTGGCTGCTCGCGGTGGCCAGGGAGGGAAGGGGAACAGTGGAAGGGCCCCGGGGACAGAGGGTGCGTTAAGATTCATGAGTTGTTCGATGAGTTTTCATTACTTGGTGAGCTGGAGGAAGAGGAGGAGGAGGAGGATGACGAGAAGTTCATCCCTGTGAGTCCTGGGGGATTTGTGGCAGTGTTTTGTCCACTTAAACTTTTCCGGCAGACGGGACACGTGTCATGCTTTGGGGAGCAGACAAAAAACAAAACAAGAAACACGGGAAACGGGATTAGAAACACAATAGGGGAGCAGCACTCGAGGAATGGGCTGGAATCACACTCCATCCTCTGACCAAAGGCTGCTCGTGCTCAGGCCTCATCATGGAGGTAGGAAAATATTTACAGAGGGGAGCAGGACCAGACAAAGCCCCCAGTGCTGCACGCCCCAGGCACTGCCCCGCACTCACCTGCTCCAGCCACGGGACGATGCAGCCGTCGTGGAACAGGTGATTGCACGGTAACTGCCGCACGTTCTCCCCGACTGTGTAGTCTTCCTTACACACAGGGCACTCCAACCCGGAATCTGCATCGCACAGGGAAAGCCAAGCCCAGCTGAGCAAAGGAGGAGAGAACGAGGCGCAAAGCCTCCGACTCAGGACCCATCATCCCCCTCCCCTTCCCCACCACTGCTCCATCCCTGTCAGGAGGAAAGCTTAGTGCTCTGCAATTCCCACATCATCACCCCACCTCCCCCTGCCCCGGGTATGCCTCATCCTTCCCTTCCCTTCTGCTTTTCCATCTCTATCCACATTGAACTTCTCACAACCTCCCCGGGGCAAATCCATCCAGCCTACACTGCTCTTTTTTTGTGTGTGAGTGTAACAGAGCCCCTTCAGCTCTCTGCCCACTTCGAAATGTTTTATGCCTCAAAGGTACAAGCAGACAAAATTCAATTTTTTTTTCCCAAGAAAAACATTACACCAAGCTTCCAGGGAGCATTCTGTGCATGACTCCCCGGAGCAGACACGTACCTACGTGCTCCTGTGTGATCTGTATGGTGGGGAGGGCCTGGATCTTCTCTTTGTCCGCTGGCGGCGGTCCAGTGTTTTCAAACTGATTCAGTAACTGGAAAAACAACCGGCCAGGCAGGCAGAAGAGAGAGGTGAGCTCAGCAGCACACAGAATCCACTCGTTTCCTGAGCCAGGGCACTTCAAACCCGCATTGCGGACACTTTTCCATTCCTGTCCCCGCAGCCCCTCGTTCCCTGCACCACCACAGGTGCTGCCCCTCCTGAAACAGGAGGATGGAGACCCTGGTAAATCCCAGTTTTACCTGTGTGATAATCGCATCCAGGCCGTTGGCACCCCAGGCGTAGTCCATCGGATTTGAGTGCAGGACTCCCCTGAAGAGCAAGGACAGCAAGTGAGTTCATCCTGGAGCACCAACGAGACACAGTCAGAGAGAGCAGCACATCCTCCAACTCACCAAGGGCCCAGGCCTAGGTTTGGAATTGTGGTCGGTGCAATAATTCCATTGACCAGCTGCTGGATAATTCTGAAAGACAAGAACACCAGGATTGTGTAAGAATTAAAGTTTGCTGGCTCCCAGCCCAGCACCCCAACATGGAGGCTGAATAAGCTGAATACTGTCACATTGTTGTGGGAAACTAAAAATACCCTACAGCAATTGCAATTGCAGCTTATGGAGTGATCCAGCCAGTGATAAAGTTTCAGTATTCAGTTCGTAAGGGGACAATTCCTGACATGATGGCAAGTGGCTCCCAGGATGCACTTACACAAACACTGTCTCGTGTTTTCTTCTGTTTCCCCTCACAGCAAGTACAACATTTTGTCAACACCTGGCAATGACCTGGGAATATTTCCCACTACAGGACAAACTCCCAGCCACAGTCCACGTCACTGCTCAGGTGCAACAGCCCCAGCAGACCCCAAGCAGCAGCTGCCAACAGGCTCAGGTGGGACACAGATGGCACCCACAGCGGTGCTGGGGAGCTTTGGGATGCTGCTCCCCAAAGCCAGGGGAAAAAGCGAGGAACAACGGGATTCCCTCCCCAGGCCCCAGAGTGGTTCTCACCCTTCCAGCGTGGGGACACCCTCGTGCCTGCCCGAGGCTCGGCGCGTGGCCAGGCGGGCGCGGGGCTGCCTGGCGCCGTAGCGGTGCCGGGACTGGTGCTCGCGCTCCCGCCGGTTCTCCGAGTCCCGGTTGTCTTCCGGCTGCACGTTGGACCCAAAGGGAAACTCAAAGCTGTCGTCAAAGAACCCGAAAGCAAACTGGCCGTAGCCCTGGGGCAAGGTGAACAAGTGCTGATCCACGTTCTGGGAGGGAGGGAAAGCAGAGAACAGGCTGTGACAAGAGGAGGAACAGCCCTCGGCTCCCACGGTGTCCCAGCAGCCGCCCACAGTGACCCCCAGGCCTGGGGTGACACTGGGACCAGCGCCCTCGGCAGCAGCTCAGCGAGGAACAGACACAGGAACTGCACACGAAGGCAGAAATAATCACAGTTCCCTGGTTTCTCTTTGGTGTGTCACTGCTGCTTCCGAGCTGAGGCTACTGCATAGCAACACACCCAAATCCTGCTCTCCAAATCCTGCTGAGCCCCCTCACGACGGGAATCAGCTACGAGCGATGGTCCTACGTAACACAGCAAATACATGGTATGCGGAGATTTCAGGAGCAGCATATGGAGGATATTAATTCCTCCTTTCCAAATTCCGTCATGATCTGAGCAACGTTTAAACAATGCACTATTGGAAAAAACACTCGATCCAACAGCAAAGCAGAAGGTGTTGGAAGAGAGAAAGGACTTGCTCACCTCAAAAGGATGCCTGCTCTGATCAGTGGCTGACGTAGAGGAGCTGGTCTCATTGTCAGCGTTCCTGTGGGGAATGAAGAGCGCTGGTAATCTTCTCATCGCAGCTTCCAAGGCTTTTCCGTCCCCCTCCCCTCCCACCCCAGGGCAGAGGCAGCTCAACAGAAGCTGGTCCTCCCTCAGCTGCTGATTTTCTGATTGCCCACATCAATTTTCCCTCCCGAACCTTTCATTTTCCCACATCCTCAACCATTTCTCCCTCTATTAGATCTCATGAGGCTGCAGAGAAGTGCCTGAACCACGATGTCAAGCGAGGATTTCCCCCACAATCCATCTCAAACACACCAGCTAATCCTCCGGAGCACCAAGAAGACTTAAGGCACAAACGCTGATCGCTGTGACCCCAAGACACTTAAGTCTAATCTTGAATCAAAGAAACTTCTCTACTGCAGAGGCACATGACCCAACGGCTCAGGATATTGGGAAAACTCTAAATGTTGTCAGACTTCTGCTTTCAGAGCTGCAGGAACATTTCCTGCTCAGAACCAAGCTTTGCATTCACAGTACCGAAACCGCTCAGATTCGGCAACTACGTGATTCTCCCAAGGTCACAGGGAATCACCAAAACAATCGGGATCAGCTGGGATGGATTTTCAGGCTCCAGGGTTGGTGTGGTCAAACCATGGTCATCTGGTCAGTGCAGAAGCCCCAGGCCACACAGACCACTACAATCAGTAGGCAGCAACACCCACTGCCCCCAGCCCCTGCGCTGCCCATGGCCCATCTGGGAGCCGGTCACAGCTGGGGCTCCACAAACATGACTGAAACATTTTAAGACATTCCTGCTGCTTCTGCCACCAGCGGCAGCAGCGCAGCACAGAAACGCAGACCTCACTGCTCCAGGGCAGAGTCCAAAGTCTCAGCCACAACATTTTGCTGTTCATCCCCAACACAGTCCCTACTCACACCGAGGTGTCCGTGTGCTTCCCATTCCCAGATCCCTCTCTCTGGGGTTATCTCTGCCCTGATGACTCAGATCAGGTCAGAGCTACCACACGCCACAGGGAAAGCCTCCCTGCCACTTCTTTATGTTTGTTTTAAATCCAACCATTCCCACCCTGCCCCTCAGCAGAGACATTGGATGCTCAGGAGGACGCTCAGCATTCCCGTGGCAGATTGGCCTGTGGATGCTAACTCTGCCAACGAAGAACTGTATTCCAAAAGTGAGGAAAGATGAGCCAAAGCTTGGGCAGAAGCAAAAGAAACGGTGCATTTTATATCAAACATTGCCTTTGAACTAGGAAGAGGGCAAAACAACCCAGGCTCACTTGAGCACCAGCCCCTGGGGCAGCACATTACCTGGGCTCCTCGGGAAGCTCTTCAATAAAACCAGACTCACACCGTGGGCAGATGTAGTCCTGCAGGAGAAGACACACCGGGTGAGAGAAGGAAGTGGTACCTCAGAGCTGCAGGATGTGACGGGGTGGGAGGGTCCTGCAGTGTGCCATCGCCAGCACCAGTCTGCCATGGTCCCAGAGCCAGAGAGACCTCAAACCCCAACATTTGCCTTCCTGAGCCAGTGAGGCCAGAGCTCGGCCTAGGCCTAAGGGAGCTCAGCTTAAGAATGATGAGGGTGAAGCTGATTAACCTCCAGTACAGACACAGCATTAGGCAGCAGCTGATGCAGTTCCAGTGAAGTGAAAGTGAAACCCCCATCGCTCCCTGCGCAGCAGCCCTCAAACTTTGGCACAGCTGCGTGTTTTGGGGAGCAGAAAACCATGTGGGAATGGCAGCAGGGACTCGGCAAGGTCGTGGTGCTCGGAGAGGCTGAACGGTCCCTGTCACTAACACAGCCTGGAGTTCACAGCACACAGGGACACACCGGGTCATTCTGCAGCCAGGACCTCACACTCCCACGCCCAGAGCTCATCACAGAGACCTGTGGCCACCCCAGTCCCCTGGGCACTGACTACAAAGCATGTCAGGACAGACAGCTGAGTGTGCAGCGCCTGTGACAGCCACTTCCTCACAATTCCTGGGGTTAGTCAGGAATTTATCCTCTACAACCACCCTGTCCTGGACAGAGCAGCCCAGAACGCTGGAGACCCTGAAAGGGAACTGCTTGGCTTTCCAGAGCTCGATAAACAGCAGCACCACTGAGCCAACCCCATCCCCTGCCCCACAGCAGGCACAAACCACCCCAAATCCCTGTGCTGGCAGAGCTGGGTTCAGCACAGAAGGCATTTAAGAGCTTCTAAAAATAATGCCACTTCCTTTTGCTGCTGCTGCTGCGTTGGAATTGTCACAGCCCTTAGCCAGACTGAGGGATTCCCCCAAGGAGTTGAGGCTGCTGAGAAGGCCCTTGGGGTCGCTCCTCTGGCCCCTGCAGCTGACCCTGATAAGGCCCTAGGGAAGGAGCACAGTCTGGAGCCACTGCATGTGCCCTGTCTGCCTAGGGAGATATGGGAGCCCTGAGGCCCAGGAACGGACTGGGAGAGGTGGCTGCTCCCTCTCCCACACAGGACTCCCCATCTGCCGCTGTGAAACAACCGTCTCTGCACCACTGACACCAGGTTTGAGCTCAGGGTCCCAAGCTCAGGGACTTCTGTGTGAGCACAGGGAACCAACCACAGCCCATAAAACCCCTGCCCATGAAAATCCCTTTGCTTCCCACCAGCACAAACTGGTGGGGACACACGTGGCATGGGGGTGAATGACCGTGGCCTGAGCGCCCTGCTCCTCTCAGCTGCCCGCTCCAGGGAGCTGCTGTGTGTTGTGTGTGTGTGCCTGTGTGCTCACAGCCAGCTCCCAGCACAGGGATCAGCACATTCCTCTGCAGCTGGAACAGCACAAATGTCAAAGTTTGTTGTTTCTCGGGCTGTTTGAGTCCCTCCTTTGGCAGCTCTGGTCACTGCGTCTGCAGACAGTGAGTGAAACCCGAGTGAACCTGGATCCCCAAAACAAGTTCATGAACTCACAGTTACCCAGCCCTGAGCCCCCAAACACAGCACCCGCTCCCTGCCTGGCCCAGTCTGGCCAAGGGTGCCCAGCTGGCACAGCCAGGTGTGCCCAGCCAAGTGCACACAACCAGATGTGAGCACGGCCCAGCACGGGGTGTTTGAACAGAAATAAACAACGGATATTCTGGGTTACCTCCTGGCTCCTGCCCACAGCCCACGTGTGCTCAGCAGGAGCACGGTCAGGGGTTTGTCCTCACTCTCACATATGAGTTGGGAGCCCCCAGCACGGCCCACCCTGGCCCAAACAGGAGGGCAAAAGGACAAATCACACGTCACAAACCAACCACCCCCGGCAGGGACAGCTCTGCTCGCCCTTTGAGGCTTTTCAAGCTGAGTGCCAGCAACCAGCAGTGATTTTTGGGACAAGATGCTGCGAAAATTGTCAAAGCAAAGAGACCAGCAGGGCTCTCCAAACCACATTTAACAACTCAGGAAGCCGAGTAGGGGAACAAGTGATCCACCAGATCCTCCCCAACAGCCCACACTCCTTTTCCACCCACACCAGGACTAGCTCCGCACACACCGGATTTTGGTGTGTGATTAAAGCACCTGCCCAGGTGCCTACACAGCACTTCTGCCTACGTGTTACCCGTGCACCTTCCCTGCGCCCCAGCCGCCACCACCGCGGGGCTTTTGTCGTGTTCATTAAACCCTCCTGAGACACGACCGAGAAACCCCCCACCACCCCGCGGCGCTTCACTTGGCACCGGATGGGGTCAGGCTGCCCGGGCCGGGGGTGTCAGAGCTGAACCCTGGGGTTGCTGCCGGACGGACTC
>VZTH01013874.1:0-102932 GCA_013397815.1 Aleadryas rufinucha
ATATCTATCTCATTTAGTTTTCTTACTTCTTGGACTTACAGTCATCAGGGGCTTTGGATAGAGGGATAAGGTAGAAGAGTTAATTGCTGCAGCACTGAAAGGTCCTTCATGGGTTTTTTGTTTTGTTTTGTTTTATTTTAGCTTTTTTTAAACACTGCTTGGGGCTTTCTTTTTTAATCTACTTTCTAAAATGTCTAGTGCTGAGAGATGTATTCATCCATAATGATGAACACATGGTTTATGCTGCCTAGGTATTATATATCCATGTATTTCACAGGGGCATATTGTTTTAGGTAAGTGATGCAGCTTTTTTTTTTTTTTTCCAGCTTGGGGCTGTTTCCTGAACCAAATTCTCATGCCCCCAAGGGTTTCTGATCATGGCCACATGCACTAAAAGAAGACCACATACCTAAAAGCATTCCTGGCTACTTGCCCTCCAACGGGATTGTTGTGAGGGCTCCATTTGAAGTTACACGTTTTATTAATATTTATTGATAGTGAGCCACCCTCCGTGACAGCCTTCATTCTGAACACATGCCAGGTTTTTCCTGCTGTATGCATAGACCACTTCTCAGGGTTGCAAAAGGAGTCAACCAGCATCCCACCTTATTTTCTAGTAGATTGCTCTGGATTGATGCAAGGAAATTGAGGGGCAACCCAGAGAGGACGGTGAGTTAAATTAATCAGGTGATTTTGTAGTTGCTGTAAGTATAAAAGTGCTGCAATCAGGCCCTTGAAAGCAAGACTTTCATTTGATCAGTTCAGTACTTTGCATGTTTCTTGCAGAACCCATCAAGCATTTCAATGGGACATCCTCTGAAAGCAAATGTATCCTTTGAAACACTCCACATTGTGTTCAGTTCTCATCAGCCAAACTGTGGACTTTCATGCTGACAAGTGGAGAAAAACTATAGTAATTTGTAAATAGCAATGTGTGTTCTAGCCCAGAGAAACATGGAATCCCTTCACTCAACTAAGAAGAAAAAACCCAGTGCTTCAATGAAATTGATAGCCTTGATAAATTCAACATGTACTGAATGGTTAAAAGTGGGGGAACTACTGTTCAGGGTTGTCAGGCCTGTTTTGAGAAGGTGTTAAGAAGGTATCACTCTCAATTACTTGGCAGCTGTCAAAAGTATTCTTGAATAATTTGGACTGGCGTCTAAAAAGGAGTATTTCATTCTGTGTAGGTAAACGTGGAAAAATAAATGAAAAGCTTAACAGTGATACCGCAGAGTATATCTCCAAGCCCACATCAGAGGAGAGAAAGAACTGCTAAGGTGGGAAAAAAATCCACTATGGATGTTGCTGACTGTGATTTTTGTCATGTGTTTGAATGGCTTAGAGCTGTAGAACAAGGCTGCAGTTGTCAGGGTATGAAGTCCTGCTGCTTCAGAGGTGTCAAATTATTACTCCTCAGCTGGAAGAAGCAGGGCCACAGTGCCAGAAGCCTGTAGACTTTGGCCCGTGTCTTATCCACGGCTGGCACGTGTGCTTTGTTCTTCTTAAAATAAAATAAAAACAAAAATAAAAGTTTTAATTCTAGTTTAAAGAGAAGTTGTTGTTAATGCTGCTAATATCAAAGGGGTGAAAGCTGAACGGGATCACACAAGTGGTGAGACTGGCCATGAGGTAAGGAACTGGTCACCTCTGATCTGGTTCAGGTAGTTCAGGTGAAGAAGCTGCTTTCACCTGATGGATAGGGTTGGCCTACCATCTTTAAAATGTCTTCAGTCAGTTCATCAGCAAAATGTACTGAAGAAAAGAGATGAATTGCATGAGTGCTACCCTGCTTTGTCAGCTCTGTGGGTAAAAGAGGGACTTGGCTGTCCAGTTCAACAAGATATATATTCAAACTGAAAGAACTTTTCTGAACTAAGCACTGGAAATGTCCCTGTTTCAAGCTTATGATGAAAGGAAGAATTCTGAACTGAATATTGTCATTCATGAGTCAGCCCCTGAGGTCATCAAGATGCACAGCAATAGCACCATTAATGACATCCATGGAAATCATTCCTAAACATCCACAAAAATCCAGAGACAGGTGAATTTCTGATGAAATTACTCCAGGTACCTTTAAAGCACTTCTCATCTTATGGTCTGTGAAATTTCACTCATTGCCTAACCTTACCTTAAATCAATAAAAGCCCAGATGAAAAAGGTTTTACACACCCAATTCATTCAATGTCATTAAAAAAAGCTTTTAGGAACTTTGCATTTTGGGGCAGATTGACCTCAGCAGGCAGCTAAACCCCCACCTTGTCTCTCTCACCGCTCCAAAGCAGGATGGAGGAGAGAATCAGAAGGGGAAAAGTGACAAACTCCCAGACACACATTGTGGGTCAAGAGAAAAGCAGTTTATTTAATAAGGGTAGGGGGAAAAGGTGGACAAAGAAACAAGTGGTGCAAAAGCAGTCACCACCAACAGGCTCATACCCAAACAGCCTTAGAGCAACAGGTACTCTGGAAAAAATGCCCCCCAGTTTTATTGCTGAGCATTATGTCATATAGTACGGACAATTCCTTCTGCCAGTTTGTGTCAGCACATGTGTTTGTCCATGTGCCCTCAGCCTCCTCACTGGGCATGGAGAATGAGGAGAGACTGTGCCCTGAGGCTCGGCAAGAGCTGGTCAGCAAGAACTAAAGCACTGATGTGTTATCAGCACTGATATGTTATCAACACTGTTTAAATGTCTCAGCCAAGCCACAGCACCATACAGGTTGCCAGGAAGAAAATTAACCCCATCCCACTGCACACTTCTAAAAATATGTCCAGGTATCCCTCGAGAGCACCCTTAGTGAGTGGCAGACTTAGGGTATCACTCCCTCTCACTGGGCTTTCAGCAGAAAGAGCTTTAGCAAGAAAGGCTTTGCCGGGGAGTTTTGCACAATGGCTCCTTGCTTCAGCTTGGAAAGTTGGAGATGGGACAAGGGATACAAAGTCTGACTTTCAGGCTAAGGTTCAAGCCTATACTCTCATAACCAAACTGGTGCACTCATTCTCAGCTACACTGAATAAACCAAGATGGCTTTCTGTCACCCAGATCTAAGACCCATTAGGCAGCTGACTCCATGTAGCCTCTGCCATCCAGGTCTTTCTGGCACATTCCCCATTTTTAAAATTTGCTTTGTCACACCAGCTGCAGGAAGTACAGGGAATTATCCACTGCAATGCATTGGTTTTGCTGTAGGGAAGGCAAATTAATTTTAAATTCCTTTGAGGTAGGTCTGCTAAAGTCATGAAGCTAATATCCTTTTATTATAATGGAATTTTTGAGGCTTTTGCCTAAGCTTTACTCAGCATGCCCTGTTCCAGCTCTTACAGTCCTAGAATTGTCCAAAAGGGGCAATATTCCAGGAGTGAAGGTAGGGGGATTTTTTATTGTTTGACCTCCTCTAAGCCAAAGTTTTACTTAGATAGTTTTCCCATCCTGGATTTGTCTTTGAAAGTGTTTCAGTGAATGGGAATTTCTTCCCATTTATTGCATCACTTCCCGCCAGCTTCCATTCTTAATGAGATTTGGGCTTGAAAACAGGTGTTTAGGTCATACTTCCAATTTCCAAATTTAAACTCCCTGTTTCTGACAGCTATGAATTCATTCCTCCTCGTTAAGGAAATTCCTTGCTGCTTCCATTCATCTGTCCCAGGCTGAAAACTGGCCAGAGGCACCCCAATTGTTCTCATTGTTAGCATTCCGCAGCCAGAAGACAGACAAGTCCATTTGTAATGAACGGGAGATTTTTCACATCCTGTCCTTCTCCTACAGGCTGCCTGTGCCAGCACCATTTCATGCTCAGAATAAGCCATAAATCCAGAGTGGAAGCTTTTTACAGATGACAACCAACTGTGTTTTGTGTTTTCTCAAAAATACTTTACTTTTTTAAAAAAATTGGTTTAAGAAATGTTGGTAGTGGAGGCAGTGTTTCACTTGAATTTAGACAGAACACTGCTTCTACAGCTCCAAGTGATAGACTTATGGCTACTAAACTAACCTTAATAAATAAAAAACCCAGACAGGTTGAGGCTTATTAAAAATTACATCTTCCACTATCTAAACATGAGTTTAATATGAGTCGATGGTGTTTTCACAGCTTGGTTCATAGCTTTACCATGGTGGTGGTCCATTAAGGAAAGGTATAAATAATTAACATGTCCCTCTAGGTTGCAAAAAAAGGAAGGTCTGCTTTGTGTCATTCCATGGCTCTGTGGCCAAGGAAGGAGATCCGTTACAGTGTGTTCTGTGAGCAGGAACATCCAGCTATACAGCCCTGAATGTCTGCAAGGCTGACTCTTTTGTCTCTACAAATATGATTGAATTAGAAAAGACCTCTAAATAAATTATTCAATGGGTTCATAGCCAAGATTCTTTTATTATTTTTTTAAAATATAAAAAACTAAAAGCACCTCTGAAACAAAATACTTCTGAGCTCATTTTTCACATTTGAACAATTCCAACTTGAAGTATGCATCTTGCTGCCAGACTGCATTGGCTGGTAGTTGAGAAAAGGATTGGGTAATTTTAAAAATTACTCTCCTTCTCAAGACCAATTATACCAAAAATGGGAGCATGGAGGTTGAGAAAGAGAGTTCCAGGAATAATCTGTATGTTTCCAAAGGTATAAGTAAAATTTGGAGGCTGCATACTGATGGCTGTAGTAGGTTTCCTAGGAGATCATGTAAGATATCCCAAACAGAACACTTAAAGGGTTGACTTCAGTTCTCTCAGTATCCACTTCAAAATAAAATGTTGCTTGGAAGAAATAGGTGCCAATCCCACCAGGGTTGTCCCAAATTTTAATCTTTTATAGAGTGAGAAAGTGCAAGAAAAGAAGTAATCCATTCAGTTGGCCACAAAGTCCGAGTAGTTTTTTTTGCTGAAGTACAGGGAGCAAATATCCAGTAGAAATCTACATGAGAGTTAAAGGGTTTGATACGCCAACAATTTGGCCACAGAATTTGTGCCAAAAATCTTACCACCTAATAGAGGTAATCTCTCATCTCTTTGTTTGCTTATTCGTTGCTCTCCTCCCCCAGAAGCTGTTCCATTTTAATTGACAATCATTATTGACTAGTTGGTAGTTGGTATAAGGAAACTTTTTGCCTGGGAACTTCATAGCTCTTGTACCAAGGATATTATTCCTATACATGAGTACCCAAGTGACCCCATTCACATGTGACATGATTCATGGTAGCTGAAGCCTGTTGGGAGTGCTCCATAGCTGTGCAAACTCAATATTTAGAGCTACTTAAGTCATGACACAGGTGACTTCAGAGAAAATGTGTGTTGTGTAACATCACTGCCCAGAGAGGATGCTGGTTTGCATGAAGAGACAGAGGTGGGGGGCTGTTAACAGCAAAATATGGAGGCTAATTTTGTCAAAGTGCTTTCCCTTGTTGACTGATTCATTACTACAGCTGCTAACCTGTACTTCCAAGAAAGAGCTAAAAAAGTGTGCTTGAACCACTGTTCATGGTCCTTTTGGGGAGGCGCAGTACAGTTTGCCTGACCCCAAACCATTAGGACAAAGGAACAGTAGTCCTGCTGAATTACAGATATCTCCCACTTTCAGCAGACAACTATTTTCTCCTCCTCAGAGACATGAAATGTGAACAACCCTGATCCAAGCTAGCCCATGTCTACTTAGGAGTGCAATCGGACACTTGGCCTCATGTCAGGCAAAATAAAAACAAGATGCTTTTAACACTAAATCTGTGCAAATGCTCAGAGTTAATATCTTCCTTTTTTTGTTTTTTTTTGTTACAAAAGCTAGGATTTGCTTTCATAGAAAATGCAAATGAGTAAGAGGCATTATAAATATAATTCATAGGCATCGGAGCTTGGTTTGAGCAGAACATGGCTGGAGTGAGGTCCATGCGTTGCTGTGGCTCAACTCATGCCTTCTTTTATGTTCATAGCCATTCAAGAAACCAAAAAAGCATTTCTGTTTATCACAGTAACTACTGAAATTAACCAACATGAGCATCTCAAAGCCAGCTCACTTTTTTAATTAATAGAGATTTTTTTCTGTTTTGCATCTGCATAGATTCGAGTGGAAAAAAAATTGACCCAATTAGTTTTGGACTAGTGTGAAGGGATTTCGCTTTGATTTCTCGAAGGTCTGGATTTCAGATATTGGGAAGCAATTTCTTTTTTTAGGCAACTCTTGGAATAAAATTAAAATCATGTAAGTACTCAGTTGCTTTGAAAAAAGAAAATCTTATTTTAAAAACTTCTGGGTTTGGTTGTATTTTGAGGCCAACAGTTCCCAGTTGTTCCAGCTAGTCCCTGTGCTTTCATTTGTCAGTCCACAATGAAACCTGAATGAATGGACAGTGAATTGGTTCAAACAAAAGTGATCATTTATTTAATAGCTGTATTGGTAGTCCTTAATGTGATATCACTCTTCTGCCCCCAGAAAGGCTTCAAGAAGGTGTTGGGTCTCAAACATTCTTATGAATACATGGAGATGTACCAGAAATACACAGAGGATGAACTGCCTTCTGTGGAAAGAAGCTTTTTCAGTAACCACGACTTGCCAGATGATCAGACCAACCTAGAGAGCCCACAGTTCCTATCAAGAGTCCAGACTGAAACACAGCACCAGTTCTGGAATGCCCAGTCTCCTGGTCCTCAGTGTACTGCCAGTTTGGCTCCCCAGACAAAATTCTTCACGGGTGGAAGACGCAGAACTCAAGCTGCCCATCAGTTGTATTTGGCAAGCCTTTTGTCCTCTATAACTCAGTGGGGTACAGCACCAAACTCCACAGGCAGATGGGATCGGACCCTTCACAGAACACCTGGAGGAACCACCCATGAAGACACTGAGTCCAGTCTTCTACAATTGCAAGCCACTGGATAACAGGGAGAAACCCTTCCTCTCTTTCCAGATTATAAGGTCTTCTTTTCATATTTATTTATTCAGTTACCTCTGCTGTTCCTCCAGGCACATTTTTAAGAGAAATTGGGTGCCCAGTGGATTTGACTTTCATACTCTATGCACCTACCGGCTTCAGCTTGCACCATTGTAATTACACAGACATACATGCTTGCTTTGCTTTCCCATAATTAGCTAGCTCTAGGCATTTATCAAGGGGTGCAGATTCCCTTCAGGCATCTGTGGCATTTTAGCAGCATAAGCTCCAGCCTGCAGAAAGACGCAGTGTCCCACCCCAATGTGTTATTCCTCATAGCAACATACAGACACTCTTTCTTGGAGTTGGCTAAGTCTAAATGCCCAAAAAACCAGAATTCCCTTCTCCCAGAATCACAGGATAGACTTACAAATAATAAGATTGAAAATATATTTTAGGATTCTTTTACTTGTCTTTTAGCTATTTGACCTTTAGTATTGATACCTTCAAACAATAGGGGAGGGGAGCAGGAGTAGGAATGCAGTAATCAAAAAAAACTAATCTACCATTGCTGCAGGACCTAAAGTGCATCACAAAATCTGGCACCATTGTGTGCTCATCACCTTCAGCCACATGAACACTAAGGGCATATCTTTACACCTATGACGCAATATTAACATGCAAAACCTAGCAAGACAATCACTTCATTTCTATGCTTAATTTTTTTTTAACACTCTGTCAACACATTATACTGAGAAAACATGTAGAATCTGGACTCATAATTTAGTGGGCTCAGAATTACACTGCTTTGGAAATCTATGCCTCGGTCTGAAGAGCAGCACATGATATCAGCCACTTGCATTCAGCAGCACGTTTTCAGAAGAAGCAAAGCATGGAAATAATTTTTGTTGGGCAGTGTAAGTAGCATTGTGCCCTCCCCTGTTTGTACAATATGTTGCATAATGGCGTTCCCATCCTGGTTAGCTGCTTTTTATATCCCATAATCAAAGTATTACGACTGCTTATACTACTATTACCACTAATGAACACAATAAAGTATTATTTCGTATATTTTTGCATCACCTAGATGTTAAAGTCCAACCCTTTCAGTATTAACTTTAGTACTTCAGGTTTCTTTTATGTTATAATTTTTTTTGGTTGGTTGGTTGTTTAAGGAAACTGAAACTGAAACTTGGCTAGCAATTTTTTGCACTCCAGCATTAAACTGTAAATTTTCAGGTAATTTGGTCTTTCCATCCTTTCTGTTTTATTTCTCTACTCTGTCAAATGGAGGGATTGGAGAAGTGGTGGAAACCGCAAATCCAATCCATGAGATTCTGAGTAAATAACAGCAGTGCTCCAGTCTCTCAGGCATTAGTAGCAGAGCTATTAGAGGCTTCCCATATCTGAGGAATGAAGCTGTGGATTTCATAATGAAGTGTATGGAACATGCTTTCTGTCCTGGAGTTTGCTTATCTGTCAATTGCCCTTCTGTGAAAATTGCTAAAGAGCAAAGCAAACTTAAACAGTTGTAATGTTTGCATCTACCTTGCATCCAATGTTACATTTACTATTAGCTCCTTTTTTAAAGAATATGTTGGGTGTTTCCTTATTTTTCTCATCTTTTCATCTTTATTACAAAGATACCTAAATTATATCATTCCAAGCTACCTAAATGATAGTCATACAATTCAGAGGGAGGAAAAAAATAGCTTTACAGCAAATCCTATAATGCTGTTCACAATCAGAATGTTTATGTGTCTAAATCAGGACTATGAGTAGAAAATGACCCAAAGTTGAAATTATTTACCTTCAGAAAGAAAGTGTATCTGTTTTCTTGAGGCTACTTCTCATAAAATTAAACTTGCTGTTAAATTATTACAAACCATGCAACAGTTATTGCACAGAACATATTCAGTTTACTCAGGTCAACCAACAGTGGTGATTTATAGCAATGATTAAGAATACTAAGTTTCTCTGAAAGTTGTGGGATTTAAATCATCAAGAATAAAGAGACTATAATAGAAATTAGAATTATGTATAAATTAATTACTTGGGTTTATATTTAGGAAATGAGAGCAAAAGAGGAGAAAATAGTCTGTATGTAATAATTTTCTGGAGTATATACTATATAAATAAAACTTACAAATTCCAAAAACAAGGTTGAAGGTTTTGCAATCTAAACCCTATAGAAAACCAAAAAAATTCAGGCAGAATATCAAGAAAATGCAAATTACTATAGGAAGTAAAAGTCTGTTTAATGCTCACTTCCTTGTCTTCACTGACTGCAAATTCCTGCTTTTGCTAACATCGATCCAAGTGGCACTGAACCGATGGGTGTGGGGTTTTTAAAGCAGGCAATCTGACTGTAACACAATGAAAATATTTCTTTGACCTCGCTCGGTTTCCACCTTTGAAGTCACACTATGGATACCAAATATCCTTCAATGCAGTACAGAATTTTATCTGGGGTTTTTTTCCTAACAAATGATCTGCCGTGCTGAAAAAGATGAGCTAAATGAGGATGACTTGGGATGTGAGAGGACACTGCAAGTAAGGAAGGTATTACCTCATAATTAGAGAAGTATGCTGCACAAATACACCAAATATTCTGCTTCTGTCTAGCAGATGGTTTTGAAAGGCACAAATTTCTTCAGCATTCTGAAAAAAAGTATTTTTCAGTGCAATCTGTATTCCATACTAAGTAATAAAAACCTTTAGCAAGCTCCTACCCCTCTGAAATAATCTGCATTGAAAGGAAGCTTGTCTGTATAGTCCAAACTCCGACCTGTCTTGTCTATGTTTTAGCATCTTTGATTTTCCAGCCTTCTTAACATCTCTTCACAAGGCTCTTGTTTCTGAAAGTGCAGCGAGGTACACATTAACCTGCCTGTCTCATTAACTGCAGCAGTTAGGCCATGTGCAATCAGTGACGCAGATAATCAGATATTTTCTTTTAGTGCCAGGTATTAAAATGCAGGGTAACCAACTACTTCTAGTCACTCCACAGCAACAATCTCTTTATTTATGTCATATGGATACTGGAACTTTTCACATGGATAGTGGAAACTATGTAAAGAACCTGGAATTCCTGAGTGCCTCCAAATGACAACTATACTTTATATGTTTGGATATTTGAGATATCAGTAATCAGTTCAAAGGAGGGTTTGAAATCCCATGTAAGTGGTGTCTTACAATACTTGCTACCAAAGCTAAGCAAAGTATTTAGTTTATAGGCAGAATATTTGAAGACAAGAAAGGGTTAATGGGCTTTGATAATCTTACACACAATTTTTCATGTTTTTACTTGATTCTATTAAGCACCTTCATACTCAGATTTCTTGAGTTTAAAGTGGAGGTGAAAATATTCTTTCCTGATTCTACTGTGTTATACCCACTGTTATCACGGGGGCTCTCATAATAATCACAAATAAATTAGCTTCTATCTCTTCCACTTTTGACAAGTGTTCCCTTGGCATTGCAGCTTTCCAGCTCTTGCTGGAAAATGACTGGAAAAAGACTTAAATACAAAGAGGGTAAAAGAGGAGGTGATAGTTTCAACTTGCTGCTGCAGACTGGGAAAGGCTTTGGAGGGGGCCCAGAGGTGTCTCTGTGAACTGAAAGAGTCATCCTGAAAATGTATAAAAGTCAGGTAAGTGGTCTGCAGTTCACAGTGCACTGTGAACATTCCTCTGAAGGGAGGAGGCCTGCATTCAGTACCACAACACCAGCTAAAACCTGGTTTGCTTCACTGGGAACTTTACTATACGCTTTAGTAAAGCCTTTCTGTTCCTGAGTGTAGCATAGGAGGCCCAAGAAGGGTTCCAATGTAGATTTTTGAATACACTTACTTTTCTGACTGATAAAAAAAACGCCCCTCCATTTTTTCCTTTGTTTTCAATGACAATGATAGAAAGTGTTCCCTATAGGCTGTAGGGAGCTGGGGATTGGGATTGACCAAGGAATATTTTTCCTTAGTATAGACAAGACAGCAGAAAAGCAAAATAACCCTCACTTCCAGCTGAGTTGAACTTGCCCTTTCCCTGGGGCCACTTGTCCTATGATACATAATTGTCAGCATCTTCATGTGACTCTGTTTTCAATCAGGTTCCCATAGTATTTTTTTCCTTAAACATGATACAGCCCAGTTCCAGCACCACTGAGCTCCTTAAAAGTAAATATGAATGCAAATTTAAAGCTTAAATAAATACAATTTTTCATTAAGAACAAGAATCTCATTGTCTAGGTTGGGAAATTTACCCGAAGCTGAGTTTTTGAACCTAATTGAAAAACTGAGCCTCCAGTGGCCAAAGCATACACTGAAATGCTAAAGACATTGGGGCATTGGCATCTTCAGGGACCCAGCGGTGGTTATTCCAGCCGTGGGGATTTTTTTTGCTGAAAGCCTGCTTTTGATTTTTTCCCATAATAAAGAGCAAATAGCTGTAGCATCATAATGATTTGAGATTTCTTTCTAGCTAACAGGCCTCTGGTGGCCTTATAAATTTGTTATGGAGGGACATATTAAGGAAAATGGAATCTGTCCAAAAGGATACCCGGCATGACTCTTGTAGGTGGTAGAAAACATGCTTCTAATCACCTCCATGAGCAACACTGCTCCAGAACTGTAATCCTGCAACCACTCCATCATGCCTGCTCTTCTCCACACTTACAGGAAGGTCTGTGGAGGAATTCTGTGAGTTTCCATGTGGTAACACTCAGGCAGGGCATCCTGGCTGTTTGGAGACAGCTCTATGGGAGGCTGAGAGGAAGAGAGGGAACATAGAGGTAAAGGAAGGGATTAACTGCCCTCCCAAGAAGCAACCAACCTAATGAATAACTATGAAAAACTCTCCAGCCTGGAACATTAAATCTTAGAAATACGCAAAAGAAATCAGCACTGTCTCTCCCAAGAGCAGTAATATTCCCAGGCTCGTGGTGATGCCAGTTCGGAGCTCAGATCCATAAATTTATCTGTTTGAAATGCATGGGGTTTTTATGCTTTAATTCATCTCTTTCTTAGAATGAATTATCCTTCTCAAAAAAAAAAAAATTAACTAACATGTGGAGGGCTTGTGGATGACTGTCCAAAGAGTGGACTTCACATTTCAAAAGTGTGTGTATGTTTTCATCCAGTGGTTGCCCAGAGAAGCTGTGGCTGCCCCATCCCTGGCAATGTTCAAGGCCAGGTTGGATGTGGCTCTGAGCATCGTTGTCCAGTGGAAATTGTCCCTGCCCATGGCAGGGGATTGGAACCAGATAATCTTTAAGGTTCCTTCAAACTCAGGTCATTCTGTGATTCTGTGACTACTGTGCTCTTTTAACCCAGATAAGAAATCACGAGCTAAGCATAGACATGGAGCCTCAATCTTAACCATGGGAATATTGCACCAAGTTTTCTGGCAATGGTTAGAAAAAGCCTTTCTGAGGGAGAGGGTGTGTCATGAGCCCTTCGCTCTTTAGAAGCCAAGGAATTCAACTGTGAGACACAATGCTGCTAGAAGCCAGGCTTTTTTTGCATCACTCTGCATGATTCTACCTTTTTCTCAGCCTCCAATTCCTCTGTCTGAATCAATGCCTTGCTGTAAAGTGTTACATTATTCCTTTTGTGAACAATCTCTATTCACTCAATTTACACTCTCTTACATTTTATGGCACATCCATGAGGAAATGTCAACATTCTTCAATTCATCTTTTGCTTGGTTGTGCTGTAAAGCAACATCTATGAATGGCTTAGCTAGCCACTCCCTGTTAAAAATTGAGATTTAATCTTTATTCTCCAGTTTCAGCTGGATGCATGAATCACATGGCATTGTTTGGTCTCAAGTAGGTCTGTGCTCAATGAGTATTCTGAATTCATTCTGAACTCATTCAATCTGTCACAATTAGGAGTTTGCTTCTTGCAAATGCTCTCTTAGTGTTCCTCAGAATTTATTGAGAGTGTTCATGGCAGCAAATTGGGTTCAGATGGTTCACTCACGTGAAAGAAACAAAAATAGGCAGCGCCATACCCAACACAAATCATTTTATCCACATACTACTTACTTCGGGTTTCAATTACCACATTGTTTTATGATAATCCAAAAGCTGCTATTCTCTTCTACTGTACAATATTAGCACAAAGTTTTTTGTCCCAAAGATGCTGCACTCTCTGACATGTATCAAAAACCAGTTCTCAGCCATTCTGGCTTAGGGGGCTTTTCTTTCAAATAATAATTCCATTTTAGAGGTATATCAGTTATTCTGGGATGGCGTTGTCTTTCATTTCAAAGTGACATCTACTTTAAGATATCCTGGTATTATAGAATAATTTATGTCACAAGATGAGACATCTTTGTTGATGTCAGAACTCAGCCTTAAGGGTTCAGTTTTTCCTCTTTCTGTAAATAAGATGGAATTTTTGATCATCACTGGAAATACACCTTGAAAAGCCATGCTGTGTGTTAGATTATGGGAAATTTGGGGAACCAGAAGAAAGAACACCTAAATAAGGGTCAAATTCAACAGCCAGTTCTTCCTACTCAAAGGCCATTTGTTTCTCTGGAAGAAATATGCAAGCAATGGATAAAATACTTGATGCAGCCACAGGAGTGATTGGCTACAATACTGTGCATTACCTTCCTAAGGAAGTATCAAAAGTCAAAATGAAAAAGGTATGAGGACAGTGGCAGTGTCATTTCTTGCATGCATTTCACAGAATCACAAAATCTTGAGGTCGGAAGAGAACTCTGGAGCTCATCCACTCCAACCCCCCTGCCCAGGCAGGGTCACCCAGAGCAGGTGACACAGGAACACTTCCAGGTGGGTTTGGAATGTCTCCAGAGGGGGAACTCTACAACATCCCTGGGCAGCTGTTCCAGTGCTCTGCCACCCTCAGTGGAAAGAAGTTCTTCTTCGTATTGAGGTGGAACTTTCTGTGTTTAAATTTATGGCCACTATTCCTTGTCCAGTCACTAGTTTGCTTTTTGGAGGGTTGTTGTTCTATTTGTTTGTTTGTTTGTTTGTTGGCAGGGGTGTTGTTCAGGGTTTTAGTTAGGGTGGATTTTTCTCACCATTATTTAGCATTTATCCTTCCAAATTTTGGCTGAGTTAGAAAATAACATCACTACGAACACCGAAGATAATCTCCCTGCAGGCCAAGGGAAAAGCAAGATATTTCCAATATTTATCCCAGAACACAGCTGCAAATATGTTTTATCTTCAACACTTTGATCTAAACAGCAGCCTGTTAGCTGTGTTTATTTTGATGCCAACAGTGAGTGGCAGATACCTTTCTGCTCTAGACAAAGCTTTTACTAGAATCTTTCTAATATTCTTCTCTTACTCTGATTTGGTTTCAGCACTTGAAACCTTTAACTAGGGTTTACCATAATGTCATATAACTAGGGTTTACCATAATGTCATAAACCAAATAGCATATTAATAATGCAGGTTTTAAAAGTCCTGAGTTAATCCATTTCTGAAACTTCCTAACTTCTTTACAAATCCATAAGAGTTATCTGAGGAAGGTGCTGAAATGCATGAAAAGTTTGATAAGAACTCTAAAACAAGGCTGATCCTCTTCTCATGATGATTATAGTTGTATATCAGTTTTGGTGTTTTGGGGGCCTGAGTTTTACAGTTGTATTGTGGCCATGAGAAGGAATGAGTTACCTTGGCACCCAACAGGAGGGGCTCAGAACTGCTTATTTTGCAAGAAAACAAAAAAAGTTTTAAGAAAAGCCCTCAGGTGGAGAGGCGAGTGTGGCCTGGGACATAATAACCTCAGCTCAAATTATGCTGAGGTTATTATGAATGCAGCACAACCTCTGTTGCTGCTGGGAAATCTTTAGAAAGCAGAGGAAAACATAAAGAGTGACCAAGGTCCTAAAATACCCTGCGAGCATCAGTAAGTGCATCAGTAATTTTTTGTCTTAAGTCAGTCTCAGGAATGTGACCTGAACCCTAAACTCTTTCTTTCTATTACTGGATCCCACCCATCACAAGAAAAAGAAAGAAATTAAGTATTGAAAATGTTCTTCTAACTTTATTCTCCCAAACCACTTTATTTCACATAAAAGTTGTATTTCAATACTGCACAAGCCATAAAAACTTGGGGTTTAGACTGACATGCCAGCCTTTGAAATTGAGTATTATAAAAGGAGGAAAAGTGAAAAAGAAATTAGAGTTACGTCTTCAGAATGGCAGTAGGAAAGCTGTTGGTCTTAGCTGGGAGCTGTGTGACCTTTGTTGTTCCTGTGTCACTATCCCACTATTCTTTAAATGCAAAATTGATTTTTTTCATATTGAAGTAAAAAATGGGGTTGATTGCCAGGCTTTTCATGTTGGTATTTGGACCTTGGAAAACTTGTTTTCCTCCTCATTCTGCCAGGCTAGTAAAGAAGAATTAGGTGATGCATACTGTATATTTCTTGGCAAAAAACCTCAAGAATAATAAATGAAACTGCCACTTTTTTTTTCCTGAATAATTTGCCTCAACATGTAGTCCTCAGTGTGTTCAAATGCAGGGATGTTAGAAGGTGGATTGTTAGCCTGAGCATGGCTGCTAAATGCTATCATGCTGCACAATCAAATTTCTGTGTCAGGTCTGCTAGTGAAATATGTTTAGCTGTCAAACCACACAGCCCAAAGTGAGCACAACTGTCAAACTTATGCACTGCAAGCATCATAGGTAACCAAATATTTTTGGTAACAGTACGTCAGAGTAATTAAGGTTAATTATCTGCAACTACAGAAGTCTGCTATTGGAACAACAATCTGCTTCCATGACAACCTGAAATTCATTTGATCTTTCTGTGTTTTGAAAGCATGGGTAATTTAAATTTTCTCATGCCCAGAGCCAGTGAAGTAAAAGCTTTTACAGTTTTTAATTAAATTAAAATTGTGACTACCTGGTGGGCTTACATAAGAAATCCTGCCTTTGGACAGCTGTGGCTCAAAAAACTTCCCCAGATGGTAAAATTATTATGATTTCTTATTGTAAGAAATTCTGTGGGTTTCCTGTTATTCTGCAGGACTAGTAATTAACTCTATTCCACTCAGGGGAGGGATAACAGCCAGTCTTTGGACTCTAGGCCAGGCATTCAGTAGAAGCACAAAATTCAACCAGCTGCAGCAACTGGCAATGAAAGACGGCAAAAGAGTCTCGGTCATCGTGTCTGGCAAGGCCATATCAATACTTTAAGTAAAACATGGCAGTTGCAAAGTAAGATGGGGGAAAAAACCTGACGGGTAAACATGAAGTTGGGTGGAAAGTGGCTTTCCTTATACTGGCAAAATGCTTGACATTTCCAAAGTGTTCCTAAGAGATAAAATCAATTTGTTTTCATTAGATTTTGTGGCAGCAAAAAAGCACAGTAATCAAGGGGAGTAAAGAAGTCCACCAGGAGGAAGAAGAATTCAGATCAAATACCAATTCCACTCTAAAATCTTGTGCATGGCAGGCATCTTGACTACCATAGTCTCAAATGTAATGGATGGAGAGCAACACAATGTGTTTATAATATTTCAAATGTATTCTGGTCCTGCCAAAGGGATCATTATTATCTCCATGAACAAGCAGAAGGAATCACACACATAACTGGCTGAAGTGCTAACCTGATGTCACCCATGCATCACTAATTCCGTCATGGTTTTTTTGCTGTGATTTTCTGTGAGAAAGTATAAAAACCAATACTGTTATGATTTTTATTCTTTTCCCATAAATTGTAGGTATACTGGCTTTTTTATTGAATGAAGATGGAATTTGTTTGGGCAGAACTATTCCAAAGGGGGGGAAAACTTCCAGATGTTGTATGTTTGAAGGAAATGTACCCATCTCGCCTGAGGAGAAACAGAATGGCTAAAGTCACAGCTTGATGATGGCATAGAAATAGAACAAAAATTCTGTCAGAGGTTCTTTTGGAAAAAAACACAAGTAGTCTTGTGAGTACTCCTAGAGATACACCAGTGCTGAATGCCTGTAAGGCAGGAGATGTCACCTTAATGTCTTCTACAGAACGATTTCTACACCTGATTTTCTCCAAAACAATAATCATGCTGAGTATCAGACTTTGTTTGAAATTACGCCAGCTCATTAGAAAAACTGCTAATCAGTTATTTTATTAATTAATTCCTTAATATGAAAAACAATGCAGCAATGCCATTTCCCCCACACACACACTATAATCAATATTCTGATAGCAAAAGAGGTATTCCAAAATTCTTCAGAGGTTTACTTCAGACAGTATGCATCAGGTAACCTAGCTCTTCTGAGGAATACCTTCAATAATTTTATATCAATATTATACAGAAATACTAGCTAAGAGATTCTTCTTCTCCCTCTCCTTGCTCCTTTGATTTTGATGTCTTTGTTTGAAAGTACTGCAGCAGCAACATAGATGACATTTCCCATTTGCTTGAAATACATATTGTGAAAACTTTGTCTTTCCAGGATGATATGGAGGAGAATCTTTCTCATTCAAAAACAAGTGACTCTCAGAGTCGATATCTGTACCAAGAGAGAGCACTCAAGTTTTATTTAATAATAAATTAACTTATTGTGCATCTAAAGGTAAATGATATTGAAGCTGCATCCCACTGTTCTGTCATATGAAGAAACTGTTATACCTGTTCAAAAGCGTAAGAGGCACTTCCTTTCAGATCCAAATAGTAGAAACGGTACTAAAGTTTCATGAAGTGAATATTTCATTCGGCTCTACTTGTGGAAGTATGAAACACTGGAAGGTCAGACTAGATGTGTACAGTCCTTGTCCACTGTTCCGTGCCATTTATGTGCTGATGACTTGGCAATGTGGTGCATAGCCTAAAACTGATGTGGTTTTAGCTGTGTGTGCAATTTTCAAATTAACCATTTTTCTTAAAATTATTCTAAACTATGAATCTGTCATCAAACTTAGGAGCAGAACATCTTGCCCCTTTTAGAGAGACAAATTTTTAGAAGCATATTTTTGCTGGCTTGCTTTAGATTTCTATCACACTTTCACATAAAGATTTGTCTTCTGTTGTAACCCAAGCATCCATGCCCTGAAAGCACCAAAAGCTTCTGCCTACCTTCCTCCTGCCCATTGCCCCAGCAGCTCCACTTAAAATTCTAGTCCCATCATGTTTCCAGGCCTGGCTGTTCCTGCTTGCTCACAGGACTTGGCTGAAGGACTCTAGATGAATGCTGTAGGAAGCTTCTTCTCCACTCCTGCTGCTGGTCTGTCTTGCTAATTTTGACTGGGGTTGGATCACAGAATCATGACATCACAGAATCATAGAATCACAGAATGGTCTGGCTTGGAAGGCACCTTAAAATCATCCCATTTCTCCCCCTGCAATGGGCAGGGACACCTTCCACCAGAACAGGTTGCTCCAGGCCCCATCCAACCTGGTCTTGAACACTTCCAGGGACGGGGCAGTCACAGCTTCTCTGGGCAACTTGTGCCAGGACCTCACCACCCTCACAGGGAAGAATTTCTTCCTAATATCCAATTTAAACTTGTGCTCTGTCAGTGTGAAGCCATTCCCCCTTCTCCTGTCATTCCCTTGTCAATAGTCTCTCTCCATCTTTCTCACAGGCTCCCTTCGTGTAGTAGAAGGCCAAAATTAGGTCACACTGAATCGTTCTCTGCCCCAGGCTGATTGGTCCCAATTCTCCCAGCCTTTCCTCACAGAAGTGGTGCTCCATCCCTCTGATCATCTTGGTGTCCCTCCTCTGGACTGGCTGCAGCAGCTTCACGTCCTTCCTGTGCTGGGCGCCCAGGGCTGAAGGCAGCTCTGCAGTGGAAGGTGATCCCACCTGAGCGGGGCAGAGGAGCAGAATGCCTCCTACCCTGGGGGATCAGCCCAGGGCATGAGATTACTCAGCTGGCTGGGGGAGGTCTGTCCATTGCTTGGGGGAGTGTGTGTTTTCTAGCTGTGCACTACATAGAGAGTTCTATTATTCATTGTACTGTGGTGTAACACATCAGCTTGGTTTTCTAGATCCTTTATGTTCTGAGACTGTGCCAACATATGATCTCACCTTGTTATTAGGAGGGGGTATTTTTAGTGTACTCCCTGAAAACCCACTGGGCTCCTCCACTGCTCCTGGCTGCTCAGCTCCATCAGACTTACTGGGGCTGTACCAACTTGCGTCATTCTAGAATGAGACCCTATGTAAGGACAAATTCCTTACATGGCAGCTCCATCTGTGAAGGATTCTTATGAAGAAATCAAGAGCAGATCCTGAAGACCAAACTAGAAGGTTACTAGGTTGCCATGAGACACCCTCCGACTGTGAGTCTCTTTGTCCTATAGTTCTTGTAATAATTTCGACTCAATGCAGGACAAGTGTAAAACAAAAAACGCATGAGAATGTTTGTGTTCAAAGTTCACTTTCCAACAGGACAAGAGAATGTGTCAGCGGGAGAGCAACTGAAGCTAATAAAATCAGTACTGGTATGATGCAAAAGGTTAGAGTAGACAATGAACAAGTAGGATCTGCTTTTGCAAATGATTAATCTGTTTGTTAGAAATGAGTTATGCAGGTCAGGAAAGTGTTTGTAAGCAGCTGAAGCTCCCACCCTTTTCTGAGCAGACTCTACACGCAGCAGGTTGAGACAAACCCCCTCACTTCTGTCATTTCAACAGACACAGTAAGGACAGAGTCCAGCTATTCTTCTCAAGCTTAACTGTTCTTGGATCTCTCTCTGGGGAATTCCTCTGCTGCAGCTGCAAGTTTCCTCTGTTTCACAGCATACTCCAAACCCTCTTGTATCATGCTTGGAATAAATAAGGTCTGTCTGCCAGCGTGAGTCAGCAGTAAACACCATCCCTGTACAATCATACAAGCAGCTGAGTGGAGGGTGGCATGCCACAAGCCCTCTCTATCTGTGCGTAGGGTCCCAGAAACTGCCCTCTTCTTGGCAGTTCAGTGAATTCCCAACAGGATCTGGAGTTTGTTATTGCTGCTCTTCATTTGCTGTGTGCTTCTGGGTTGAGAAACTGCCAAAATACTTTAAGCAGCCATCCTTGTAGCCCTTTTCTCATGGGATTTCCTCTTTTCTTCCCTGATCTCATGCAATTCCCCACCCAGCTTCTCCATTTCCATATGATCCCGATAACTGGATAAGAACTGACAGTTCTGAGTGCTTATCTAGAATCACATAACAATGTTTCTCATATTCATCTATTGTTACAATATCATGCATGTTTATTGACTTGAATGAATAAAACAAAACTTCATCTGTCATCTAGCTATCCATTTAACTTCAAAAGCGCATTTCATTTCCTTCATTGGACACTTTTACTGAATGGTTGAGCTTTCCTAGCAGAATTCTCATGGAAAATACATTCTTTTTACTGTAGTTTGAATTCTGAGCTGTCCACCATAACATTTCACTGCATAGCCAAAAGCAATGTGACTTTTCAATTTTCCATTCAACCATGCAGCTTGTAGTGCCTAATGGAAATTATCTACATTACATGCAATATTCCATAACAGTACCAGTCTGCTGAGGCTATTCACAAATGTTTTGAATTAAAGCAGAGATGAGAATTTTGTAAGATGTCCTCAAGCATCTTTTGATGATCCCTGTGGGTCCTTTCCAACTCAGAATATTCTATGATTCTGTGATATGCTATCATGAAAAATGGAAAGAGAGAAAATGACTGTTTAAATTGTTTATTGCAATATATTGCAAATGGTTTATTGCATACTGAGCTCAAATCTAAACTTTTACTTCTGTGGCAAATGAGTAACACTTCTGACCCCCTTAAGAAAACAAAGACCTGTGACTTTATCTTGAAAATGGTGCCTAAAGTTGCAAGCTTTGAAGTCAGTGATGCTGTGTCACATCACAGTTCCACAGACATTTTTCTCATTGAGAAAATCAACTGAAGTCATTTCTTGCCCTTCCTTCCAACACCAGATGCTCATTTCCATTCCCTGACTGCCCTGTCTATCATTCTGGCAGTGATTACTTGTGGACTTTCTTGATTAATCCTTTTCAGTCAACTCTTATTTTCCCTGATGGGTCATTTTCAATCCACAGCTTTTCCTTAATTTAGTTTCTCAGTTTCATTATGACCCTGCAGTAGTGGGAGGGTGGGTTTGAGGTGGCAGCATAAGGGCAGAAAGAAAAAAGCCTGTCAGAGTGCTGCCAAGAGCAAGTCTGATGTGACCATGGTTTAAGGCACTAACACTAATCTCTGGTTATCTGTAGACCCTTTGTGGGAAGAGTATCTGCAATGTTAAGATTCATCTATCTAAGATCACTGAAAAACTTTTATTTTAAATTTGGACACCACTTCTTAAGATAGAGAGGGCAGTGAAAAGCAGTGGTGCCTTGAGTGGATTTTTTTGTAGAAGAACTTAATCTTCAGTATGAATGCTTTGGATTCCAACAAAGCCTGCTCCTGACATGCAGGAAGTCTAATTCATGCCTTCTGCAAATGGCTCCTGATAGTCAAATCATATCCAATCCTGCAGCCAGTGTCAAAATTTTAAATGACTACTCTGGAATACAGGCAAGTATAAATTAAGAGCTGTTGATGAGAATATCTTTCTACATTCAATAGTTCTTAGTCAAGGCTATGGCAAAAATCCTTTTGGCTTTGATATTAAAGGAAATAGAATTAGTGCTTTTTGTTGCTCTCTTCTAGGTTTTGGCGGAGCTTTTTACAGCTTTTTTCTTCATTGACTGCAATCTTTCATCTTTCCCTCATCCAGCCTAGACTTTAGAGCCCTGAACCACCTGCACAGCACAGAAGAATCTTCTTCAGAGCCCCAGAAGACAAGTGAAATAGTTCAAGTTTACCTTGTGGAGGAATGGTGGTAGGTGGTAGGGTAGGAATAATTTCTTTAGGATGAAAATATCTATATAAGGTATCTGCCTAGTTGTTTGCTGTATCTTTTCTGATGAAAGGTTAGGATTCCTATTGCATCAGTAACATTCATTTATTAAAGCTCACAAAATCCCATATGCTCTCATAGCTCATATCCGCCAAAAAGTCCATAGTGACAAGACAGGTGTGAGACCAAGCTAGAAAGCCAAATCTGTGGGATTAGGGCCAAAATTTGGAAGGTGTTAAACTGGGCAGAGATATACCAGCAATATAACTCAGGTGAGTGTCAAGGGGCTCAGCATAAAAGTGGCCTCCAAGGAAAGGAAGCCTCACACAGTCAGGCAGCTTTTTCCTCAGAGCTGCTCGTTCACAGCCATCTGAACCAGTGGATAATATGGATGTGTCATATCCCAGATGGCCATGGGCCCAGGCAGATGGGGAGGTGTGCTCACAGATCTGATGCATGGTTTGCTGGGAGGTGTGGCCTTCTTTTATGAAACCAAGGGGGGACACAAAAAGGAAAAGGCTTTTGGGTTCATCAGCTTCTCTGTCCAGACACTTCACCTCATGTCTCCTCACCTCACTTCTTCTTACACAAGTGACTGAGGATGACAAAGCAAGATATTTCCCAGGGTCACAGAAGTGAGAGCTAGAAGATTATGAATATAAAAACCCCAGCATGGATGTTATGTCACTTATTGAATAGCATTTCAGTTCCTTAAGGATGAGTGAGACTATTCCAGCATAAGAATTTAATGATACTATGAGCATAACATTAAGATATTATGAAATCTTACAGCATTTTGTGTTGGAGCCTGTGTTTTGATCAAGAACCAAGAGATTGCTAATCCTCTAGAAGCTTTTACATGTGAAAGAATACAGAAAATCATTCATCTCTCCCTTTCTCAGTTAAAGGGTGTAATCAATGGGGTACATGTCAGCTGCCTAGTTGAAAGATATAACATTTGTGTTTATGATGGCAGGAGAGACATAAAAATCTTCACAGTCCTTGGCATACCTTCCATGTGGGTCTTGGCACCCAGGGCAATGCCATTTCACCCAGAAAACTGCTGTCTCTTTCAGTGTGGTAACCATGCACACTAGCCAGGGATAATTTTGGAATAAATCCTTACTTCTTTCTCTTAAAAAGAAAAAAAATTTAAAAGACAGATCTTTGTTGTGGTCAAATTAAAAAAATGAAGGATATGTAGTTCATCACAGTGCGAATTCTTTGAGAAGCACAGAGTTCTAATTGTTGAAGTGGAAAAATCAACTATTTAAGAAATGTAAAAACTCACTTTTTATTTCAGGTTTGAAACATAGTGGTTCTCTGAGCCAGGACACACAAATTTTAGCTTTACCTTCTAGGGTTTGGCTTCTCGTGTATCCTGGCAATTAGTTTGGCCTCTGCAGCAAAATTCTGGGCCTGAGCTTGATTAAGAGAACATTTATGAATAACATCCTCAGAAAAATTAAGGCCATGGCCAGGACCAGGCCGCAGTGGCAGTGAAGTAGGTCCTGCTCTATGGCTAAGCTTTTCCATAAAACAGAAGGAATAGGCAGCTCATAACTCTTTACATTGATAGCAGTCATCACTCTTCTTTCACAACTTGCTAAGCCCAATCGGAAATTCCTGAAGTTTTCATTTCATTTCTCTCAAAGTACACTTGCCAAATCCAGTGGAAAACACCAGCCATGGTGGTATATTTATTATTATGATGCTCTTGACATGATGGATGAATGATGGTTTTACATAGGGAGAGAAAAACCAATCTCTTCAATTCCCCTAAAAAATACTGGGAATTAAAAAGGCTATTACCCACACAGGGACAGGTTCTGCAGCCCTTACTACCACTGATACAACTGAGAATTAAAAAAACTACCAGTCCTGTAAGCATTTGGATCTTTTCAAACTTTGATAGCTGTTTACTGCAAATGGTTTTTTCCATCTCTTTTTAAACCTTCACAAGTCTGGCTACTGAGCTAGTTGCTGTGACAGCAGGCAAGTTCTCCTGCTGTGGCCTGTGCAGCTGGTCCTTCTACCCTCTGGTCAGAGGTGTCTGACAGAAGGCAGAACAGACCTTGATAATGTCCTCTCAGCAGCAGAAGAAATCCTTCCTCCCCACCTCAGAAGAAATGTTGGTTGTACAAAAAATGCCACAGCCTCGTCCACCAGGAGATGAGCTATATTGTAATATATAATACACGAACAACACCATCCATTAAAGATGTGGTTTGTATGACTTTTGCCTTTTTTATGTCAGTGATTCTTTTCTAGAGTAGTCTTGATTTTGAAGAGAAATGGTCAGTCTCGAGAGGTGCTTAGAATACGTCTGGGCTTTTAGCCCTTTTTAGCCCTTTTAGGGCTGTGCGATGTGCATATCTGTTTGTTGACACTAAGGCATGGTGGGTCACCTTGCTTTTAAATCCTGATGAAAACAATCCCACCCTGACTGTGAAAGGGGGAATGCAGCCAGAGGTATCAAAAATTGTTCCTATAACAACCTATGCAGACCAGGAGTTAAACAGGTAGAGTTTTTTCAGCTGTTGCTCCAGTAGCCCACAGTGTCGCTGACCGCTTGACCGCCCAGAGGTCAGGCAGGCAACATGCTGTGGGTGCCCTGGTCAGCCGGAATGCCAGCAGAGACAACACCACAAAGCACCTTAGCAGTCGCAGGTGGAGCGGTCTGCTCTGTGCCTCCTGCTAGGGGCTGCCTGCAGTCGAATAACAAAGGAGCGACGGCAGAGGTAAAGGAGGAGAGAGGGACTCCTTGAAGCAGCAATCCAAGTCTTTATTCCCCAACCCGGGGGCCGGGAGAACAGGGAGGAATGAAGGGGAAGCAACAAGGAGCCAGCCTGACGGAACGGCGCCGACTGGCAGTTGCAGGAGGATTTTATACAGGGGGCGGAGAAAGGGAGGTACAGAGGATAAACCAATGGGGAAAAGACATACAATGACAGATAACCAATGATAAGGCTTATAGGGAGGAACTAATTTAAACAAACCAATGGGAAACACAACAGAACAGAACTTTCCAGACATTAATTGAATAATCAATGAACCATATGAATAAACATGAGAGGGACAACCAATAGACAAGCAAACACAAAAGGGGTTTCCAGAATAGGGGAGGATTCCTCATCCAGAGTGACATCCAGGGGGATATGGAACACTGCCCTCAGACCAGCCCTCCTGAGCGGGGAAATCCACCCCTTGGATGCCTTCACTGATGCCCAGCCCAAAGGTAGGCTGGGACACCACAACACCACAGAAGGAAGGGATGGTATCTCAGTATGGTCTTAAACACAAGGTGAGAGATGTCTGTGAAGATCCTCTACCGTCTAACATGAAGAACATGTTAGACACACAGACATCTACCATCTAACATGAACAAGGTTCTTCCACATGGCCAAAGGGACAAAAATGTCTCAGGGCTATTCATGAGGTTTTATAAACTCACCCCTACCTAAAGCTTGTCTACCAGAACCTTTTCCCCTCTTCAAGCACACCTTTTTAGGCTTCAAAAGATGGTTCCCACAATACTAAGGTCAAATTCCTAGTTACTTCTCCCATTGTCCTACAACCATTTGCTAGAAGAGTGAGAGGATGTGCTTCTCCAAGGGGAACTTGTACCTCTCTGCACTTGTCAGTTAGGCAAAACTTTCTAGAAGCAGATGAAATTAAGAGCTTTTTTAGTAAGGAATTCTCATATGCAGCTCAGTTCTGGTTTTGTGACTCTAACTCTCTAGTGACTACCAAAGGAAAGCAATTGAGAGGACTTTTTTGTTTCAGATGGAAGAGCCAACAAAGCCAAGGCAGGCAGTATGGGTGAAGTGTGTCAGAAATAAGGGATATTTCCAAGCGGCCTAGGAAGACAGACTTGCTAAGGGGCCCTATCCACAGCTCATTACTGGGCTGCCCAATAGCATTCCAAGGAGAATAATACAGCCCTTGCACTCCACAAAATTGGTTAGGCAGAGTCAGGGAAGACTCATTCCAGAGTGTCATGAGGTCGTAATGCACATCAAGGGAGAAATGGGCAAGTCTTGCTGTAAATCTTCTACTGAATACAATGGAGTACCAATACCCCTTCCCACAATGGGGCACATTAGGAATGTTGCAAACACAGACAAAATGTTTGTGGTGGGTTGACTCTGTCTGCACGCCAGGTATCCACCAAAGTTGGTCTATCATTTCCCCCTCCTCAGCTGGGCAGAGGAGAGAAAACAATGAAGGGCTCACGGGCAGGGAAAGATCACTCACAGATTAATATCACATGCAATACAGACTCGACCTGGAGAAAGAAAATAGTTTAATTTATTACCAATTGAATCAGAGTAGTACAATAAGCAATAAACCCAAATCTTAAAACCATATTTGCTTCAACCCTCGCTTCTTCCCAGGCTCAATTTCACTCCCAGTTTTCTCCACCTTCTCTTGAACAGTGGTGCAGGCGGAGAGGAGAAGAGGGTTATGGTCAGCCCATCACATGTTGTCTTTGCCACCCCTTTCTCTGCAGGAGAAGGATTCCTCACAGTCTTCCCCTGCTCCACTGCAGAGTCCCTCCCAAGACAGACAGTCTTCCAGGAACTTCTCCAATATGAGTCCTTCTCAATGGCTGCAGTTCTACACAAACTGCTCCAGAGTGGGTCCCTTCCACAGGGTCACAAGTCCTGCCAATAAAGCTGCTCCAGTGTGGGCTTCCCAAGGGGTCACAGCCTCTTTTGGGCATCCCCTTGCTCCGGTGTGGGCTCCTCCATGGGCTGCAGGTAGATCTCGGCACCCCTGTGCCCTCCATGGGCTACAGGGAAACCTCAGCTGCGGCACCTGGAGCATCTCCTGCCCCTCCTTCTGCCCTGATCTGGGTGTCTGCAGGGCTGTTCCTCTCACATGTTCTCACTCCTCTCTCCAGATGCAAAATATGCTGTTTTTTCACCCGTCCTTTTTAAATACGATATCCCAGAGGCATAACTACCATCCCTGCTGGATTCAGCCTTGAAAGGATAAAGTGGGTCCACCCTGGAGCCAACTGGAATTGCCTCTGTCACACAGGGGAGAAGCTTCCAACAGCTTCCCAGACAAGCCACCCCTATACTCCCCTCACTACCAAAACCTTTCCCTGTAAGTCCAATACAAGGGTTCAAGCATGAAAACTGCTTCTCTATGGATGAAACCAACAGTTTTTCTCTCTTATCTGCTAATAAATTTTGGCTTTCACTTAATTCATCTCACTGTCAGCTGGGAAGGCGTACTAGGAGAAAACTGGCTTGGGCAGGGCAGTTAAAAGCATGCTGTGCTCCTCAGAAGGCACCTATTCTGCACAGTCCATGGAGTCATCCTGCAAATCTCATGGTTTCCTTATTTTCTCCTTCCTGTTTCTAAGATTTATGTACAAGTCCTTCAACAAATACCCACAAGTATTTTCTTCCACTTTAGATGTGATTTTCTAATGGACCAAATATTATACTAATTATGTAGCACTTTTCAATAAGTATTCTTGTAATCTCTTTCTCCTTATAAACCAAAGGCCATAGCTCTCCACACTGGTATGACTTTCAATATTCCACACCAAACAATGGGAACTAGGCCTGGAGTTTAAAGTCTCAATGCATTTTTCAAATACATTTGGTGCATTTACTTGACCGACTTAATAAAAATGCGGCTTGTAAAACCCATACTGTGTTTATATAAGCATGTATGTGCAGAGACATTTAATTTGAGAGGATTTTGTTAGAAAGTTCTTTTCTTATAAAGAACTTCTAGCTTCTTCTGAGCAGAAGTTTGAGATCAAAGGTATTACATAAATCCATTGTTGCCTCCTACATTTAATTTGAGAGGATTTTGTTAGAAAGTTCTTTTCTTATAAAGAACTTCTAGCTTCTTCTGAGCAGAAGTTTGAGATCAAAGGTATTACATAAATCCATTGTTGCCTCCTATAAAAACTAAAGTTTTAGTACCACTCTGGTGTTATAAAAGAAGTGGAAAATTTCATCTCTTTACTGGTAAAACCAGTCACTGAAGCTGTGTTTACCAAAATTTCTTTCAAGCAAGTGCTGTTTATGACTATTCATCAAAATACAAGTTGTTAATAAACTGAGCTTTCAAAATACAACAAAAGTGTGATATATGTAAGAAAAAAAAAAAGAATTGTCTAGAATGTACAAGGTACATCAAGGTCCTATTGAAAAGTGTCCCTGCCCATGGCAGTGGGGTTGGAATAAGATGATCTTCAAGGTTCCAAATAATTCCTTGATTCTATGGTTCTATGATTGATTGAAAACTGGTTTAAATATTAAATATCAAGTATTTTCAATAAATAGCGTTATAAGTAGTACAAAATTAATTTCAAGAGGGTATACTGTGACAAATAATGTATCTCCCTTGCGTTTTTGATGTACTTCTTGATGGATGGAAAGGGCTTTGCTCTCTGAAAGTTCAGTGTCGGACACTCAGAAAATAGTTCCTGTTTTACAGGAATTAGGCAAGAATGCTGCTTCCAGCATTATCTGTTCTGTTGTTGGTTTTTTGTTGTTGTTACGTGGAACCATATACATGAGTAGGTATTCCACGTTCTTCACCCCAAAAAAAAAAACTTGAAAAAATTACTTCAAAAGGCTCAAACAGAAAAAGCAGTAATGTTGATACACAAATACAGCATTAAAAGAACTTTTAGGAGAAAACTGTTTTTCAGCCAGGCTTGGGATTTAGGAATCTGGTTTAAAATTGTTACACTTTGGTTTCAACAACAGTGGCATGGCACATTTATTTATACAGTCATCTGCATTGCAGCAAGCACACTGGAGTGCTTCCTCCTCTCTACGTAAGTGCCCTGGTTTAGTGGTGGTTTCTTTCCGCTTTTCCCAGTTTGCTTAATGGCAGAGTTAAAAATATCAGCTGAGGCTACAGGACATACTCAAAAAGTGGGGCAGGGTGCAGGGAAAAAGCAGAGTCTTAGGCAAGCTTCATGTGAAGGGCTGTTTCTCATCTTCCAGAAGCTCTGGGTATGGTACACAAAAAACAGTCAGCATCAAATCCCTGCAGGATGTGCTTTTCTTGAGAACTCTCCTTAGATCCTAGTAAGCACTAAGGTTTTGGCAAATAACGTATTTCTGGTACCTATCTTTCCCCAGTCCCCTTTACATGAAAATTTTTGAAGGGCAAGCACTCAAAAAGATTGAACCCAATTACTCCAGTTCTGTGGTTCAGCGCTTCAGCCACACCTTTATAAGAGATTCAGTCCTCCCCTCCTTGTCTTTGCAAGGGCCTTCCTCAAGCACTGGTGGCAATTCAGTCTCTCCTGCTCTCCCCTCACCATGTTCAGAATGTTCTCTTGGGACCAGAAATTTTGCAGCTCAAGTGTCTGGGTTTAGTGTGAGGGGATTGGGGTGACAATAAACAACACTATTCAGGAGTGTCTCTTGTGACTTTTAAATTTTCCAAACATGTGAAAAACTAATCATGTTTATCCAGCTCTCCAATCTCAAAAATTATAGTTAACCCTTTTATCCATAAATAACAGTGAGAAGGTTGTTATTCACAGATACATAAATATATAACTTGTTTGCATCTTGCTAAATTCTTTGTTTTGAGCACATTGTTACATGTTCTGCTAACGTGCTTATTTTCACCATATTTAAGTGACTCGCACTTTAACTTCCCTGAATGTGACTGTTCTCACTTTTCAAAACTGCTGTGATATTGTATAGTCTCTTGTCCCTTACTATTTACTTTTTCTCTAAAGTGAAGAAATCCTTCCTTTTTCACTAGTTTTTGAAATCTGGAAACTATCTGATGTCTTTTTTTGAGGCAGAGCTGATTACAGATAACACCAAGTGTGATATAAGGGGCTTTATACCAGTTTCTGTATTATTTATTCTGTGTGTCCTTAGGTTTCCCAGCTCTGTTGTCTAACAGCTAAACAATACCCTCTGTTGCTCTAAGGGTAAAAAAAAAGCAAAAAACCTCAAGTATTTCTCATATACTCATTTAAAAACAGCAAAGCAGATGAAATATTTGAGCAGCCCTAACCATTATGCCTCAGTGTCAGAACTTTTGGGTTGGCTTTCATGGGGAGCACCCATGGTTTTAATGCCTCAAACTGTGGGCCTGCAGGCTCATGCCAACCCATAAAGCAAGTGAAATATTGTTTTTTAAATTTAATTTATGATTTTTTGTTTGCAGGGAGACTTTTGTTCCCGCAGCTTCAAGCAGAGTTTGAAGCTGCTTCCATCCGTGAAGCATGTTGCCTCTCCTCCAGAAGATAGCATCATAGAAAAAATTGTATTCTAATGATGTTAATCTGGGGGGTTTATGCAGACTTAAAATCTGATTTTCATTAGACCAAAGTAACTTTTAAATAGCGGGAGGGGCTGAGAAGGCAGAAAGAGATTTTGTCTTCTCCAAGGCCTCTTTATTTCGCCTTATTTAAGACCTCTCAGATTTACTAGGGTGATTTAAAGTGTCCTCAGAAAACAGCTGAGTGTAGACTAAAGGAAACAAAGAACTGGAAAACTGTATAGGTAAAATTGGAATCTTTCTTTATTTTATCTCATTTTCTTACATATTTTGATTGGGGTTTTTCTTTTCACTCTCAGCTAATTGCTTTATAATTCATGAAAGGATGGATGGAAGAGGATGGAACTAGGGCATTAATCTGAGATCTGGAACTACATCCAACTCCTTTCTTTTCCGTGAGTTTCTCCTTAGTCCTCGGTTGAGGCCCATGGTGCTAATTTCTCAGATGTACATAAATAATTAAATGCTCCTGAAAGCCACAGAAACCGGTTACTTTATTAGGATCCTGATCTTCAAAGGTTTTCAGCTCTTCAACTGATAAACAGAAATAGAAGTACTTTAATACCTTAGAGAGTAGAAAATACGGTTTGTAAAAAAAAACATAAAAGATGCTGAAGAGCTTGGAAACTGCAATTATGAAGAAATAAAGAGGGCCCTACCTGCGCACGTCCATGATTCATATGTGTGTACACATTAACGTATTTTTACCCGGGAAACCCAGAGGAATCTAATCCCTCCTTCACTGGTCACCCTGGTAGCCACCCCAGAAGACTCAGAGACACTTTCATGAGGCTGACACAGGTGAGTAGCTTTAGTTATGTGAATCTTAGATGAAAACAAAACACACTGTGTCTGCAGTGGCATCTGTATGGCACAACTCTACACTTTTGGTTCATTTAATACTGGTCTTAAAGGCTTCTGTGATGGGGTTATTTTTACATTGGTTTCCTATAGAAATAATGTTTCTGTGAGCATGCAGTGTGTTCATCCATCCTTTATGATAACTTTTGAACTCACTACTCATTCCAGCTCAGTTTGGCAGTGGCACAAAAGTGAAGATGGATACACGGGAATTTCCATGAAAAGAAGTAGCAGGATAGCGAAAGAAGATTCAGAATCATTCTTTTACCGAGGAAAAGGCAATTATAGCTTAGTTCCTTGTGCACCTGAAAAATCAGCAACCAACTGAGCAGGCAGCATGTGCACTGCCCTAAAATAGCTGGGACCACTGCCCCAGCCCATTGCTAAGGCATACAGTGTGCCACCATGGAGAGGGGAAGCAGGAATGATGCTATGGTTGTGATAAAGATGGTGAGAATGGGAAATTTGGGAACAGAATCCATAGGAAACCAGGAATCCAGAGATGTCCTCCCTGTACTTTTTCTGGTGTTGTTTTCTTTGGAGTTGGTGCTATCAAAACCTGTTTTGGCAAGGGCAGGGAGAGAGAAAAGCATAGCAGGTGCTAACTGGAAACTTATAAAACAGGGAAGCAGAGCCAAGACTGATGCCTGTGAGTGAAGCCCTGGACAGAGTGAAGTCCTGCAAGCCTGTGAGTTAGAGGTCTGGTTGTGTGGGAATGGGAGGGAGGATATGGTGGCAAGCCTCCTACTTATTTTGTGGGGCTTTGCTATGTATTTAGGGGCCACCAAAAAGCAGCCAGTATTATCTCTACTCTCTACTGTTTTCCTCAGGGGTGAAGTAAGGACAAGCTTTCAGTCAGACCTTACCATATTTCCCAGCTTTTGTGGGTTTCAGTTAGTCCCTTGTAGTTTAGTGGAGGGGATTTTTTTCACTGTGGTTTGAATATTTAAGGAAAATACTCTAACATACCATTGTAATTTCAATTGGTTTGCATGTTAGCCTGATTATATGAACCTCTTGGTTTTGCTTTCCAAACGCAAGGAAGTCGGTTGGACAGCGTGTAAGATTCACCCCCTCCGTCTCCTTTGTAGCCGTAGGGAGGGTGGGGAAAAAAAGCTATTGTGAGGAGAAATAAGAGATCCTCAGCAAAATGCGGTGATGCATGCCACATTGTTGGAGGGAAGCAATGGGAGCCCTGCTCTCAAGCACATGGAAATCTTTGGATACACTCACAGGCACCCTTTGTTCACGCAGGAGCCTGCAGTGACAGCCTCTGCTCCGGAGGCTCCCGGCTTCACAGGGCAGCTCGGCCGGGATATTTTTGAATATCCAGGGCTTCAGGCCAGCTGTTTCTCTAACTGTGTGAATAGCATCAGTCAGTCTCCCAGCCAGGGCTCTCTCCTCTCTGGTGTTAGCACACTGCTGCAACTTCACAATGCAATTGTGTCCATGCATTCAGCATGAGCAGGGCCATTACAGTGGAGGTTGCCCACTGGCCTGATGGGGCAAACATTCTTGGGGCAGGATGTACCCTTTGTGTTGGTTTTGGCTAGGACAGACTTAATTTTCTTCATAGTAGCTGGTATGGGACTGTATTTTGGACTTGTGCTGGAAACACGGTTGGTAACTCAGGGATGTTTTCGTTATTGGTGAGCAGGGCTTGTACAGTGTCAAGGCTTTTCCCGAGTCTCACTCCATGCCACCAGTGAGGAAACTGAGGCTGCACAACGAGCTGGGAGGGAACACAGCTGGAACAGCTGATCTCAACAGCCCAGAGGGACATTCCAGACCATATGGCATTCTGCTCAGCATATAGAACAGGGAGAAGAAGCAGATATGGGAGTACATGTGTAGTGATAGAGTTTATCTTCCCAAGTCTCCGTTGCAAGTGCTGGAACCCTGCTTTCCTGGGAATGGCTGAACATCTGCCTGCCCATGGCAAGTGGGAAGTTAATTCCTTGGTTTGCTTTGCTTGTGTGCACAGCTTTTGCTTTACCTATTAAACTGTCTTTATCTCAGCACAGGAGTTCTCTCACTTTTACTCTTCTGTGTGTGTCCCCTACTCCAGGGCAGCGGGAGGGAGTGGGTGGCTGTGTGGGGCTGAGCTGCCAGTTGGGATTAAGCCACATCACCTGGTAGCACTGGGGCTGAGAAGGGTGTGTAGCTCCAGCTGCCTCCATGGCTTTGTGCAGATATACACAAGTGAAGCATCTCTACAACCCAGAAACAGCACCTTTCCTACGCCTTTCCCAACCTACGGTGACATACAAAACACCTTTTTTCCCCCCCCAGTTTTAGGAAGAAACACTTCTCAGAATCCTCTTTCATTACAAAATAAAGCAGTCATTTTTCCATTATTCTGACGTATTTCTCTGTGGGAACTGCAAGGGAAAGAGCTATGCCAAATATATTCTGCTTTTTCTTCTTTTTTAAGCATATATTGTCTTGAATCAGTGAGAGGTGTCCTATGCCCAAATATGATTAAACCCCATATAAGTTAAGTCTTTTTGAGCTGAGCACATGTTATAAAAGCTGCTGTGAGTCAACAGTAATTTTACAGTCTCAGTTTTGTGTGGTCCTTGTTTGGAGAGTATTAGGCATAAAGCTGTCATACTGGAGCTCTAATGGGGGCACTCAGTAGGTGTGATTTATGGGACTTGTTGCCTTGTGAGAATGAAGTCATGTAGTGTATCAGGGTTGCCCTGCAAATGAAGCAATTAAATGTTGTCATCTTTCTTACAAAGGTGTCCTGACCAGGGGTAAGAACAAGCATGGGGGAACGTAAAATGAGGGTGTGGGGGGTGAGAAGCAGGGGGAGATGGGTGATTGGATTCTGTCTGTGGATGAACACTTACAGCACGTTNGTAGCTGGTATGGGACTGTATTTTGGACTTGTGCTGGAAACACGGTTGGTAACTCAGGGATGTTTTCGTTATTGGTGAGCAGGGCTTGTACAGTGTCAAGGCTTTTCCCGAGTCTCACTCCATGCCACCAGTGAGGAAACTGAGGCTGCACAACGAGCTGGGAGGGAACACAGCTGGAACAGCTGATCTCAACAGCCCAGAGGGACATTCCAGACCATATGGCATTCTGCTCAGCATATAGAACAGGGAGAAGAAGCAGATATGGGAGTACATGTGTAGTGATAGAGTTTATCTTCCCAAGTCTCCGTTGCAAGTGCTGGAACCCTGCTTTCCTGGGAATGGCTGAACATCTGCCTGCCCATGGCAAGTGGGAAGTTAATTCCTTGGTTTGCTTTGCTTGTGTGCACAGCTTTTGCTTTACCTATTAAACTGTCTTTATCTCAGCACAGGAGTTCTCTCACTTTTACTCTTCTGTGTGTGTCCCCTACTCCAGGGCAGCGGGAGGGAGTGGGTGGCTGTGTGGGGCTGAGCTGCCAGTTGGGATTAAGCCACATCACCTGGTAGCACTGGGGCTGAGAAGGGTGTGTAGCTCCAGCTGCCTCCATGGCTTTGTGCAGATATACACAAGTGAAGCATCTCTACAACCCAGAAACAGCACCTTTCCTACGCCTTTCCCAACCTACGGTGACATACAAAACACCTTTTTTCCCCCCCCAGTTTTAGGAAGAAACACTTCTCAGAATCCTCTTTCATTACAAAATAAAGCAGTCATTTTTCCATTATTCTGACGTATTTCTCTGTGGGAACTGCAAGGGAAAGAGCTATGCCAAATATATTCTGCTTTTTCTTCTTTTTTAAGCATATATTGTCTTGAATCAGTGAGAGGTGTCCTATGCCCAAATATGATTAAACCCCATATAAGTTAAGTCTTTTTGAGCTGAGCACATGTTATAAAAGCTGCTGTGAGTCAACAGTAATTTTACAGTCTCAGTTTTGTGTGGTCCTTGTTTGGAGAGTATTAGGCATAAAGCTGTCATACTGGAGCTCTAATGGGGGCACTCAGTAGGTGTGATTTATGGGACTTGTTGCCTTGTGAGAATGAAGTCATGTAGTGTATCAGGGTTGCCCTGCAAATGAAGCAATTAAATGTTGTCATCTTTCTTACAAAGGTGTCCTGACCAGGGGTAAGAACAAGCATGGGGGAACGTAAAATGAGGGTGTGGGGGGTGAGAAGCAGGGGGAGATGGGTGATTGGATTCTGTCTGTGGATGAACACTTACAGCACGTTTTCTAAAGTCTTCAGTTGAATTTCATTTGCTGAAGTCTAGTGCCATGTCTGGAGGCAAACAGCACATCTTTTACTTGCCAGTTCTATTTATATGCCTGTGAAGCAGATCATTGTAATGAATACAGATGGGCAATAACTACAAAGTTATTGCATAATTTTTCAAAATTTTATGATTGCCTTTCCTACTTCCTCTTAAAATAATGGCTCCACTGTACAGCCTGCAGACCATTCAGTATATCTTTCGTATATTTTACCACTTCAGCAGGATTTAATTTATTTGAGACACACTAGAAGTGGTAGGTAAACAATCTACAGAAAGAATCCGATTTATAAGACAAGGAAGACTTGAACCAGTATTAAGTTGCTTTGGAGATCACTTGGTGAATGCAAGTATATATGATTTTTCGTCTTTCTGACTTGGCAGCAAAGTGTGTGGGGAGGAAGTCAACTGAAAGCCACCCACCACTAGCTTTACAGAATATAGAACAGGTCTGTAATAGGATGTCTTGTTGGATGGAAAGTGTTTCTGTACGATTTGCAGGTTTAAACCTGCCTCAGGGAAAGTTTCAGACCTGCTGTGAGACATCCAGTTCTCTTTTGTGGGGATGAAGCAGGTTTGGGTTTGCCACCCTGGGGATAACTGGAGCAGTCTTGACCTGTGAGTGTCATTCTGCTTTCGCCCCCCTTCCAGTCTAATCCATTCTTTTTCCACTTCTGAATTAATGAAGTGGTACACTTTTTCCTGAGCTGTGATTGTGAGTTAACTGACTTCTGAGACTGAGATCCATCTCCCATTTAAGTCAATGCAAGTCTTTGAGTTGATAAAATGAGCATTGGATGTGTCCCTAAAATAACTGGGTTTGAATCCTGGCCACACCGAAGCTGATGGCAAAGAGAAATTGGAATTTCAACTCAATGTCTATGCATCATCTGCTCTATTGGCAAAGACTATTGCAAATTCTGCTTCCCCTTGAAGGCAGAGTTAAGTGCTTTGGAACCATATGCAGCTTTTCTTAGTCTCACTTCTGAAACCACTCCCAACTCAAGACTGCAACCCTCAGGACCACCAATAATGAAGTGTATAAATGCCAGCTGATCTGGTCTTTGAATCCTGTGTTGGGACTGGCTTATGATTACATAATTGATTCTCAGAATCAAAGTCCTTTCCTTTGACCTAAATATTCAGAAATGCTTTGCCTTTTGGGTGCCCAGCTGGAAATCTGTCAGAGACACTTGATTTAAAGAAGGGTCCCTACTTCTAAAAATCTTGACTTCTCAAATTGCCTCATGGCATATAACAAAAAGTTTCATTACCTCAGCCACTTTTGGTAATTGAAATATCCTTTCATTTACCAAATTTTTACAGCACACAATACCAATGAATTCTTACATTGTAGAAGTATGCTTTGGGCTTGAATTTCCAGTCATCTTTCTTTGGTTGGTCTTTCTGAATAAAACTACCAGAACTGGTAACCTATTATGGTGGCAAAAGGGGTTCTGAAGCTGGTCTTGCCAAGACAGAGAATATTAAATTCCTGCCTAAGAATAAGGTAGTTTTGTACTGTTGTCTGCTTTTTATTCAAACATCAGATTTAAAAAAAGAAAAAGAAAAAGAAAAAGAAAAAGAAAAAGAAAAAGAAAAAGAAAAAGAAAAAGAAAAAGAAAAAGAAAAAGAAAAAGAAAAAGAAAAAGAAAAAGAAAAAGAAAAAGAAAAAGAAAAAGAAAAGACCATTTCTCATTAGTTTGGGGTTTTTTCATAGTTTTGTGGTATTTCATTTATTATCCACTATTATAATAATTTTGACCTTTGCTACACTCTCAATAGAGGGCATCTGTTGTGTTTTGTTCGCCTTTCCCTGAAGCATAAAGGCTCTGACTTTGCTAGAAGAATTGTCTCAAGAAACCACAAGCATGTACTTAATACCATGCCTCAATTTCATAATACTATTGTGAACAGAGATAATTTTTTAATGTGTTTTTTGCTGGGGTTTTTTTTCATTCTGATCAACAGATTAAAATTGGAAGAACTGAAGCTGGTCATTTCCTGGTGTCTCAGTGGCCTCCCATCCTCTGACTGGAATCTTTCAGCCTTTAGCCTGAACCATGCCTAGAGCAGAGAAAGGTAAATCTGTTTAACCTTCACTCCTCCAAAAACTGAAATTTATATTATCAGCATTCCAAATCATAAATTTCCCTTTCAGGTGCAGACAACTGTTTTCTTCCTAGGAGGTCACAAGCATTTTAGATTCCTGATCTCCTCAAAACATTTTACTCTTGCTTTTCCCTCTTTCTATATTTTTTTAATACTTTGGCATAGTCTCTTCTTTCACCATATGGAACCACTTCTACCTCCTTATCCCCTGAACACACTTTCCCACTCAACATGATGACATGTGACCATTCGACTCATAAACAGAAGTTAGGGAAACAGAGGTTAAACCACGGGCACCAAAAGTGGTTTTGAGAATGCAAATGTGGAAAAAGTGGGATAATCCACAAGCATGTGGTTTGTTACCATCTGCCTCACGCTCTGAATGTATAAGCACATTCACCCAGAGTTTACAATTGAAGGGATACAATGTTTTTTTTGTCTGGTAAAATACTGTGCGTTTTGGCTTGAAAGGAACGCTTCCTTCCCTTCCCGTGGTGAGAGCACAGGTGCTGCATGCTGCTGTTATGGTTGATCTTTTCCAGTAAAGATCCCACACAGGCCAGGATACTAAACACGCAACTCGGCTTGATCCTGACGGATTGCCTGTGGTCCCACAGCTGTCTTCTTCCTCCTGGAGCCCCATCTAGTGGCTCCCCACATCTGTCCATCTGCCATATTGCCTGTCTCTGTTAATCCAAATACCCATATAGTCCAAAATGGCGCAAACCAACAGGAGAAAAGAGGGATGGCTGAATGCACGAGTACCTCCCCGGCATTTGCACTTGGACTTGTCATTGCTGTAAATGTCCCTCTGATAAATGAACACTCAAAGCTGAATGCTTCATTCTTAACTTTTCCTGTTTTGTTTTTCTTTCATTCATTTAGAGTTCCCACTGAGAACAGGCTTCAGGTGATTAAACAAAGGAAGAAGGCTGCTAAGATGGTGGGAGAATATAGGAACTAATGTAGCATCTGATGGGAGATTTGCCAAAGGAAGGACTCGAAACCAGATAATGCATCACTGCCTGCAAGAGAACCACATCTTTTCACAGTTACAAAGGTCTAATGGAGCAGGGAGCTGGTGAGCCAAAATTAGCAGGTTTGGGGCTCAGGTCTGCTGCTGACAGACTTCATCCAGGTCATTTCACCCTCTGTGTCATAGTGTCCCACCTGCAGAAAACAGTGTTGATAATATTTAACTACCACATGGTACTAAATTGCAGCTTAATTAATGGTTTGCAAAGCACTTTGAAATGCTCAGTTGGAATAGGCAAAGGATAATTAACATCATGTATTTATTTAGCGAGCTTTCCTTGCCAGGCACAATCTTCCTAAAATTCCCCTTGCAATAACTGTTTGCACTGCTTTAGGAAAAACAAAGCGGTTCAGCCAGTATGTTTTCTATGAGGAGGCTTTTTGCTGCATGAATCAGGTGGTTGAAACTTGAAGAGAGTGGCTGCCAAGACAAGGGACAGGCAGGTTTCTGAATGGTGGGGGGGGGGGAGATGAACAGATGCACAAGTGTTCGTGGTGCCTCAGAGCTGCGTGCGTTGTACCAGGCAACTTTAATGACACAGCTACAAGGTTGTTGTTCACTCCTGTGCTTGGCCAAAACAGGACTCCCATTCCTTTGTAGGACTGCTGCTCGTGTCTTACTTCTGTAGGACTTCTGTCTTGTGGGTCAATGCAGGCCTCAGTCAGACAGCAATGCCTTCAGAGCTGACCTGTTTCTGAGGGAGATTTCATACCTCTCCTTCACTGTGCCTCACAAATTTTTCTAAATACGGAATGATGGCTTCAAGACCAGGACAGGAAAAATCTTAAGTCTGAATCACCATTGCCATAGTGAAGCTTGGACCCCTGCCCAGGAGATGTCACAGATTCAGAAAACTGCCCCCACCCCAAGCTGCCCTTGCTGTTTATGTGGTGGATGTGGTGTAAGTGGTGCAAGGTGGGATGCAGCCCCCCACGGCAAAGGAGGCAGCACACAAGGAAACACATCCTATTGGGAATCTCTGTGGGTTCCTGGTCTGAGCAACTTTGCACATGAACACACAGTGATAGGATAACAGAGAACAGTTTTAAGCTAAAAGGGGAGAGATTCTGATTAGGTATTAGGAAGAAATTGTTCCCTATGAGGGTGGTGAGGCCCTGGCACAGCATGCCCAAAGACGTTGTGGCTGCCCCATCCCTGGAAGTGTCCAAGGTCAGGTTGGATGGGGCTTGGAGCGACCTGTTCTGGAGGAAGTTGTCCCCGCCCATGGCAGGGGGGTGGAGCTACATGATCTCCAAGATTCCTTCCAGCTCAGGCCATTCTGTGATTCTGTGATTTCTGTGTGTAGCTGCAGTGTTAGGAGAGAAGGCTGAGAGTTAAGAATGGCTTGAATAATAGGCAAATGCTGGTAAGAAATTGCTTATTCTTGGAATTCCTGGTCTAAATGTGGAGCTCACCATGAAGGGGCCACAGTCATTCACTCCAGAAAAGAATGACTGCCGTTTTCACAATGGCCCATTGGTGTTCTGTCTTTGTTTGCTTCCTGACTTCAGCAGGGAGACTGGGAGGAAATACTCAAACAGTTCTTACAACCTTTCCCCAGCATTATGAGTGAGAAAGGGGAGGTTCAGAGCAAATGGGATTTTGATGCCTAAACCAAGCAGACTTTGCCCAGTTAGTCTGTACAATAATAAACACTGAACGGTGCTCTTGAGTCATATTGTGAAATCCAGCCTTCCAATGGGGAGAGAGACTTGGAGTAAATCACAACTGCGTTTCCCCCCAGTTTGGGTTCAGGAGCTCATTTCCATAGGTCAGGCCTTGAAGAATAGTAAATAAACCCAAGAATTGCAAAATTAACTCAATGAGCCCTCTGTGCATGTGCTGGTAATTTTGTATGACTCTTTCAAAGAGATCACATCATTTAAGAAAAGCATATATTGGAAAGGCTGCTTAGAGGCTTTCAGATAAACTAGACATATTTAATTATACTGATATTTTTTGTTTGCTTTTGCCAGCACTGCTAACCTGAAACTTGTGTAAAATGTGAGTCAGCACCCTCAAAATGAGAAAATTTGTTAAAAAGTCAAGGCATTTTAAAAATAATTAAATAAACATAGGTTGAGTTCTCACTCTCCTTTCCAATGAGCTTCTGATTTTTAAGTTTTTAGATCTCCTATCTAAGTTTTTCTCTATAATCACCCAGACTGGAAAGGGGATTTTGATGGGTTTTTTGTTTGTTTTTCTTTATCAGTGCAAGCAGAGATTATAACTTAATCACCTGCCTTTGTCAGAGGAAGCTGTAAGAGCACCAAATGCTGAAAGACACAAAATCAATGACGCCCTGGGTGAGATCTCTTCAGTGCAGGGGCACAGGAATGGGAGGCAGGATGGGAGCCCACGTCTCAAGCTCACCTCCCGGACCACTGACCTGCTTATCAAACCCCAGGTCCCACCTTCCCTCGCAGCAGGTTGTGCCTTACGTCAGGATCAGCTTTGAAAGGATCAAAGAGGCTGCCTGCAGAACAAGTTATTAACCCAAGTAAGGCTGTAACAGATCTCAGACTGCCTCTGAATTCATGCACATTTCAGCCAGGAAGGTCTGGCTTATCCCTTTCTTTGGCTGAAACCTTGCACAATGCAGAAGTGCCCTCTAATGTTGTTCATGAAACAGAAAGCCTGCATGCTCAAGCTAAGCTCCTGATAGCTGCAGGTGTATTTTTCTTGGGAAGCTAGATTGCTAGAGAAACAAAAGTTTTGGTTAGTTTAATTTGGCAGGACAAAAATGCCGTCCTAGGGGAAGACTTTATTTAGAAAGTTTCTTTTTCCTCTGTTAATTTAGATATTTTATTGAAAAAAAAAGTTTAAAGGTTCAAAAGTTCACAAGAGATTCATTTTCTGTTGTATTTTTTAAAAAATTATAATTTCCCACTTGGGCAGGACTGTTGTTACAGAACTGTTGAACCCTGAAGTGACATTTCATTAGTTTTTGTTATAGTTTTAAATTATAGTTGTAGTTTTAAATATTTTTCTGTAAAACTTGTTTGCCTCATACAAGATTCTTTAGTCCCAGAGCAAAAGGAAAAGGAAACTGCTTGCTTCTAACAAAAATGCTGGCTTTGCTAGCATGGCATGCAAAATGCAATTCTACCTCAGTGGAATTGGGTCTAATGATTTTAATTGCTGAAATTTCCTTATTCTACTTAAGGAATACTCTTCACCATTGGAAACCTGATCATGACAAGCATGATTCTTCTCCAGACAAAGCCAAGAATGTTCAGCCAACCTCAAGGTCAGCTACTAGGTGACAACTGGCACTTGACACCAGGAGATAAAAATAGTGTACAGACTTCATGTGTGCCCAATGGGTAATGTGCCTGCAGGCTGGTTTAGGTGTGGGAAATATTTCACTATGGAGTGAAATATGAATCTGGCCTTTTTTTCTGCACAGACTGAGTTCACAGAAGCAAAATAATGGCTGCATGCAGAGCCTTTTAACATTATACTAAAAAACAGGATTCCTCTACCAAATAGGGTATATCCCACTCTGGGGGCTTTGGCTTTAGGAATAGTACAACACAGGTTTTGGTAACAGAGAGATGGCCCCGAAATTACAAAAATAAGGTTCAGTAACAGTCTTAGAAAAAGAAAGAAGCCATAGAAGAGCCATCATCATCTAACTACATACAACAGACAGACCTGAGAACAAACAAAGAATGAGAGCCTGGAGGGAAGATGTAAGAGCATAACAGAGGATAATTAACAGAAAACTCCAAACGAAGCGCACCACTTGGGATTCTGTAAATATTGCCCCGTGTGCCTGCAAGAATGAGTCAAAAAGCCATATCTGAGCTTGCTGCTTCTGGCCTCCAGATGGTTGGCACAGAGAAGGGCAAGAAGTTCCGTCAGAGCATCAAGAAACATACCTCTGTACAAAAAAAAAAAAGAGTACTTTGAAGGGAAGTTTTGGGGAGTGCAGGATAAGGCTCCTGGCTCAGTACATGAATGGCAGGACATATCTGTGCCACCCTCTCTGATCCAACCAGGCAAACACCACCAGAAGGGGTGGTTGTCACTGGGGACACAGGAAGCAGCACTCTTGTGACTTGAGAGAGCCTGAAGCAGCCTCACAAGAACCTTTACCTTCAGAGGGCAGCTGGGAAGTATTACTGTGGGTGGTTTCTTAGTTTATAGTTCCTCAGAGAATCCTCAGACACTTCAAGCAGCTACAGCCAGATTAGATGACCGAAGAGCCTTTTCAATTCCCACTGTATAGCAGGTGAAACAATAAAAAAATGTATCAAGTAAGGAACATTAATCTGTATTCAGAGCCTTTTAATAGATGATAAATAAATATATCTGCTTCGTTCCTTTGAATCCTACCCACTTGTGTTTAGCTATGTGTTTTTAGTGGCAACACAGTCTCTGTGAGCTGTAGGCCCAACAAAATAATGAGCTGTTTGAAAAAAAATTAAAATAATCTGAGCAGGGATTTAAAATAGGGTGTGGTGGAATGGCGAGGGTGAAAAGTTTGACAGTGCATCAATAGGCTGTTGGGACCTCCTGGCAATCCCCTCATTTCCCCTTCAGCGAACACATGATTTTCGCAGAGATGCATTTTTGCTGCCACGTTTTTGCAGCTTCTCATTTCAACCTGAGTTTATGCATTGCCCAGCAAGAAATCAAAAGCTATCCTAATGCTACCTCTCATCCTCTGAACAGACTTTTTCATTTGGGAACTTTGGCTGAAGCAGACAGAATGCCATGGAATTTTAAACTTAAAAAAATTTAAATTTCCCTTTAGTGTTATGTTTAACTCCTTGTGGGAGAGGGCTGGAAGGATATTTCCAAAGTAGTTTCTGTCCTGTGTGAAACACAAGCTGGAGGAAACATCATCAGGAAGGGGAGAATGGTAGAGAAGATGGAAAATTATAGAAATTAAATAAAGTGAAAGAAAGCTTGAGGCAGGCATGATGGGATAGTTTGGGGAATAGAGGACAGAGTATCCAGCTGTCCATCTGATGAGGAGGAGGCAATAAGAATTACCAACTGAAGCCTGGAAAAAGGCATAGGTCCCTTCCAGCTCAGCACATTCTGTGATCCTACAATAGATGGTCCCTTTCACTCCCTGTTTTCACTGAACTCCATTGGATAAGGGGAGGATGAAAGCTGTAAGAGCTGTAGAGGACAACGCAGGCTTAGCAAACTGGAGTCACCATTCACCGCTTTGCCCGTGGTGATTTACAAACAGGTTTCATGACCAACACTCCCACACTGTTTTCTTAAGTACTGTGTTGGTGTGAAAAAAAAAACTCTTTGCAAATAAGTGGGTTCAGTAAAAATGCAGGGTTTAGTACTTTGTTTTCTTGCAGTCTGTCTTCCTTCTCCTTGTCCTTACCCATTTTTTAGTGCCAGCTTTTCCTTGAGCCACACTTTTAAGGACATGGCCTCATATCAAGTACACAACAGAGGCAGGAAGAATGATTCATAGAAAGATGACATTTTATGAGTGAGAAAGAATTAAATGTTCATTTATATTTTGTTGTTGCTGTGAGGACATATTTTATTTCTGAAGGATTTTCTAATAAATGCAGTATTTTTGTGTTGGAACCAGCGAAATCCCCTGCTGTTGATTAAAATACTTTCATTATCATTTTTGGTTTTTTGTGAATTGGGCATCATTATAGTTTTAGGAAAAAAGCTATAGTGGTTCCAGGCAGCTATTTTTCCTGAATTCCCTGTAGTGGATTCTTTTTCTCTAGGCAGGAAACTCTAACAACTCTAGGTGAATGGGCCAAAGGAAAGCAGTGGTTTTGTACACTTCCCTAACATTCATGTGGCTTGGGCTGTTCCAGAGGCTTGGAAGTTTTGCTTGGGGACTCTGAAACTTGCATTTTCAGAGTACTCAACAGACATTTTGGATAGATGACAACTGCCTCTTTTCCCTCAAGTCCTTCATTCTAACTTTTCCATTAATATTTACTTTTTCCAGTCACCACATCTCACTGAAGGGTTGGGGATTTTCATTCACTGCTAAAGCTGTCAGTCAGAATTGCTGGTTTTCTGGGTTGGTTGTTTTTTGTTGGGTTTTTGGGGTTTTTTTTGATATTGTCTCTATACATAGAATTAAAGAATTATAGAATTAAATTTAGTGACAAAGATCACATCATTCAAACACTGTCTTTCTTCTGTGCAGTGTCTCCAGTACTGATGTGTCCCCTTGAGGCAGTCACATCTTTACCTCACCTTCACATTTTTTCATTGCTTCTTGCCTTCCACATCTAATTAGAGATCATTGTCTTCATTTTCATACCCCTATGGCAGATAAGTGCTAACACACAAACCTGGGGTGAAGCACCAAACACCAACACCATGTTGGAAAGGAAGATCCTTGACTAGTAGGGCAGAGCAAAATGAACAAGAAGTCTTGGATACTCCTATTCAATACATCTGAATGCTATTCCAGCTCTCCCTCTCTCTCTTTTTACTAATTTAAAGAGTAATACATTTTTTCCCAGATTCTCTCTTCATTCCCACAGTCCTGCAAGCAACATTTCTTTCTTAAGGAACTGGTGATTTAAAGAAAATACATTCTGAGAACTAATTTTTTTAAGGTTGCAAGCCAATTAAGGATGCCTTCAGGCTTTCTCTATTTTTTATTTATTAAGCTGTGGTGGCCTGAAGAGTATTGCTCTCAGTTCAATTTAAGATTATAATGAGAAAAAGAACACCGAGGACTGAGCCTTCAAATAAATCAGAGACTTTTTCTTTCTCTGTGAAAAGTAAGAGCAATTTAGAAGTCTCAATTCATGAAACCTTTCAAAAAATGTGACTAACACACCAAAATGATTAGTCTTATTTCTGTCACGTTGCTTCACTCATCTGCACTTGTGTATGTCAGCTGGCTTAATGTAACCTGTCTGGATCGTGACCAGAAATCATTTGGGCACAACAGTCAAGTCTGTCTGGGAGGTGACCCCACCTTTGTTGAATGTGCTAATCCCTGAAAGGCCAGAGGATTGTGTAAAAGACTGGAAAATCAAAGATCATCATAAGACCAGTTCACAAAAGTTACATTTACATTGTCCAAGAAAGGACTTATCTTCTCTCTGAACATTATTCTAATGCAGATGTGTGGGAATACTTAAGCCACATGTAGCATCTGGTGAAAATAAAGATTTATTTTGGCTGAACTGGCTGTATTAGCAGATAGAGATCCGGCTTTGAACTAGATCTTAGTTCATAGCCTGCTGCTGCCTTGGGATTAATTTCAGAATTTCGGTTTGTTTTTATTATGGAGAAATTACTTGCAGCTGATTTTTTAATATCTTTGCATTCTTCAAACAGGCAAGCTACTGAAAAGAGATGGGAAAGTCAGAAAAGACTGGAAGTGACAGTAACTTCAGATGTTAACTCATCTCATGGAGACCAGTGACAAGTCGTGTCCCTCAGGGGTTGGTGCTGGGAGTGATATTGTTCCACAGCTCTGTCAGTGACATGGACAATGGGATCAGTGCACCCCCAGCACATTCACTTGATGGCACCAAGCTGTGTGGTGCAGTTGGCACATTGGAGGGAAGGGATGGATCCAGAGGGACCTAGATAGGCAGGGGATGTAGGTCTGTGTGAACCTCATGAAGTTCAACAAAGCGAAATTCAAGGTCCTACACCTGGCTCAGGGCAATTCCCAACACACCAACAGGCTGGGCAGAGGAGTCATGGAGAGCAGCCCTGGGAGAAGGACTTGGGGGTGATGGTTGATGGAAAACTCACCATGAGCTGGCCAGAAACCAACCATGTCCTGGGCTGAGCCCCCAATGTGGGCAGCAGGGGAGGAAGGGGATTCTGCCCCTCTGTCCCACTCAGGTGACCTCACCTGCAGAGCTGCATCCAGCACTGGGGGCCCGGCATAGGAAGGATGTGGAGCTGCTGGAGCAAGTCCAGAGCGGGGACACCAAGGGAATCAGAGGGATGGAGCAGCTCTGCTGTGAGGAAAGGCTGAGGGAATTGGGTCTGTTCAGTCTGGAGAAGAGAAGTCTCCAGGGGGCCTTCATTGCAGCCTTCCAATATCTGAAGGGGACCTACACGTAGGCTGAAGAGCGGCTCTTCATCAGGAACTGCAGTGATAGAACAAGGAGAAATGGATGCAAGTTGAAAGAGGGAAAATTTAGGTTAGGTAATAGAAATAAATTCTTTACTGTGAGGTTGATGAGACACTGGAACCGGCTGCCCAGGGAGGCTGTTGGTGTCCCATCCCTGGCAGTGTTCAAAGCCAGGTTAGATAAGGCATTGAGCAACCTGGTTTAGTGGGAAGTGTCCTTGCCTGTGGCAGAGAGAATTTGGACTAGATGATCTTTAGGCCCCCTTCCATTCCTTAACATTCTTTGACATCACCTACAACACTTTTGTGTTAGTTTTAAGGAAAGGTTATCCTAATCTTGCAGGAGAGCTTGTCTTGTCTTGGCAGGAGGTGGAGTTCTGTGCACTTATTCTCGCCATGCTGTGCCTTCACCAGAGAATGTTCTCTTGATTTGAGGACATGTTTGGACTGCACCACTGCCTTCTGCTCAGAAGTGTCACTGGCAATGCACAAACACATTTTCAGTCTGTGTCCCACTGTCTTTTGCTGTGACTCTCCTTTCCCAGAACATTCTTTGGACTGTTGGACCTTTTTTGCCTGACTTTGGGATGCAAATTGAACACTTGCAGAGGCAGACAGATGGGCAGTGAGCTATCTAGTGTTGCCATTGATTCCTGCTGGTTTATTTCTGTCTTGAGGGTGTCTTGTTTTCAGTGATGACACAGAAAACACAGTGGGTGGTTGAGGAGGTTAGCAGGGGAAATTTTCACACAGAGGAGGGGAGCAGAGCAGAGCTCCTTTGCTGGCACAATTCAGACTGGACAAGTTTCAGTGATGGAGAGTGAGACTTAAAAATCTTTTAGATTCTGACTCTCATGCAAATAGGGCTGCACTTGCCCAAGAACCTCTGTAGCACCAAGAATCATAGAATATCCTGAGCTGGAAGGGACCCACAAGGATCATTGCAGTCCAGGTCCTGGCCGTGCACAGCACAGCCCCAAGAATCCCACCCACCTCTCACTCAGTGATATAGTTGGTTGTCTCCTCTGTGACTTTCCTGCACCTTGTACACAAGGTGACAAAGGAAGAATCCAATCTCCAAATGCATCCCAGTGGTGTTGCCTGTCCCCATGTGAAGTCTCCCTACTCCCAAATAACCCAGTGCACATCCCTGGATTAAAAAGAAGCCCCAAGCTGAAAAGCTGTGAGAATGTCTTTGCATCTTGGACACAGACAGTGACAGTTTCTGCTCCTCAAGGCTACTGTCTTCTCAACACATCTGCTGTCATGCAAGTAAAACAAGATGAACTACTGGCACAGAAAAAAAAGGAAATCTGTTTGCCTTTTCTCTACTTGAAGAAGGGGCTTGTGGGTGGACAGATGAGGTGAGAAATGAAAGTTATTTCTATGTCTTCACTCCATGTATAATATTCACACTGAAGTTGTTTTTCTCCTGTGACTCAAGTCAAAGATTTCAAAGTAGTTTATTATGCATCCACTTCACTGCAGAATCTCTTCAGATCTAACAAACCAAGTGCATGTTGTCATTTAGCCTTTCAAGCAAACTACAGCATACTGTAGAGAGGTGGTACTCACCACTAGCATTAATGCCCAGGGATGTTTTTAAGACAACAAAGCTTCCTGTTGGTTCCTTCTCTTGATGAAAGTGTAATATTTAAAGTACTGACCACAATTTACAACATCTTCTCATCAAAGAATCTGGAATGTTACCATTCTAATTGTAATTTGTCTACCTAGAGAGCTCAGTCTAAGTTTTAATTGAACATGGTTTGGTTTGGTTTGAATTTTCAGATATAGTTTTCTGTAGTTCATGTAGTCCTACTGAGCCCACTTCTCCACTGAAAAGGAAAAAAAATAAAAGAATAGAAGGATTCCTTTAAGATTTATCTGCATTTATGCCATAAAAAATAGCAAAACAGTAAAATTTTACCTATACATAAACAGTTTGCTTCTCCAGTCCATCTCAGAGTCTACACCAAGTGATTTCACATGGAAGTATATATCATGGGGTGCTATTGCATCCCTGAGAAGGAAAGCCGACATGGGAAAGACAATGCAACCCATGACTGCTTTTTTTTTACCATTTTACATATTCCTTTCAATTCCACAGCCAAAGGTAAGTGAATCTACAGAGACAACAGGCAATTCAATACTTCAAGAAGTGAACTCTTATCCTTCTGAAAAAAATGGAACTATCATCTTTTAGACCTGAAGCCACCCCAACACAGACTCTTGTCTCTTCTCACATTCTTCTAGTTTCTAAGGATTTATGAACCTGATTTCTACTTTGTATTAGCTTCAAATAATTGAGAAAAATCAGTTTCTTGCCCTAGCTGAACTCTTAGCCCTGTGATTTTACCAGTCCACACAGTCAGCTACCCTGTAGAATACTTCCAACTGAGCTAGTCAGCAGAGGAAGGCTTCCACATTGGTTTAGAGCTTTTCACCCTTACTCCTTACTTGAGGTCCTGCTTAGATTGTTCAAATGCTGTTGACAATCTCACTGGTCTGTCTGAAGGCTCCCCTGTCTGGTGCATGTAAAATTAATTAGTGACCTCAGACTTAGCTCCATCTGAATAGATGCAGTTTCCTTCCACTGTCATGCATGGCTTCCATTGAAGAATTTTGAGGAATTACCAAACCTCTACTTCAAAGAAGAGGTGGTTACAGAGATAAACCCACCTTTGGAGATGCATGCAGCAAGGTTGTAATTTGAGGGCTGCACACAGCTTTGACAAAGTTTTCTGATCCTTTTCAGGGTGTATATTCTGAGGGGACAGAAAGGGTAAATGGATTTATGTGGAAAAGTGTAAGATAAGGGGGATGTATTCAGGCCATCATTTCAGACAACAATCTTTAAATGCAAAACTAGACTTGGTCTTGCTAGAGAACTGACCTGCCTGTCCATCACTCCTGACTTGGCATCTTTCATCAGTAATGTATTAATAGCACACTAAAATTAAAAGGACATTAGAGAAGGAAACTGGACACTAAAGGGAAACAAGGCTTTCTGCTATTTACATGGCACTGTAGAGACAGGCAAGGTGAAGAACTTCGGGGAAGGTCAGGTTTCAGAAGGTGCAGGAAGAATGGATTATATTTTGCCACTTCAGATTGTTGGCTGCTTTGCTGCCCACAAATTACATCTAGATGGAGAGTAGCTTAAGTTCAGAGAAGCATAAAGGTATCTTATGTTATTTAAATTTGAGTATGCAAAACAAGACATCTATCCTGGTCTTTTTCCCACTGAAAGAAATCTCACTGACAATTTTTCAAAGTGATCAAACAGACAAAACAGCCTCTTCTCAGACTGAAAATCACAGTAGTTCATAATTTTTAAAACCAAGTGAAAAAACAGCTAAGGGACTTAACAATTTACTTTTTTATTCTCACTCCTAAAATGTTGAATCCATTTCAATCACAGCTGGGGACAAGGACAGCCAAGAAAAACACATCACTCCTAGCAGAATACCTTTTTAGGTCCTCTTCTGGGATGCATCAAATGTTGATGACCAAATTATGACCCTTTCCACCTCCCTTACTGAAAGCATAGCATTTTTGCCAACAGTCATCAGCCAAGGTTTTGAAAAATGTGAAGCAAAGGATTTGCCTAAGTTACTAAAGCAGCTTCCACACTACGAGGCAGGTAGGTTCTTAAGCAGTTTCATGTTACCTCAAAGCTGTCAGGTACCTGTCACCTTAAAAACAAGGTGTGAGTTAGATATTGGTGTAGGTTGAATATCTCAGTGTCACCATCCCTCTCTCTGAAAACTTCAGACTGGTGGCCTTAGTCCTGACACCCTTGACTTTCCTTACAGAGAGGTAGCAGCTTATTTAAATAAGTGCCCCCTGTTTTCAACAGTGTTTAATCTGTACAGGAGGTGTAGTGACTCCTGTTAATGTTATTATAGTACAGAGAGAATCTGGAGCAATCCTGTCTGCTTTCTAAGATCATGGTGAATGCTCGTGGGTTATCCAGTGATACACTCAATATTCCCTGAAGGAAAATGAGGCAGTGTGTGTCACTAAGGCTCACATAATTTCAGCTGAGCCACTGGGATCTATTACTTTCTATTCTCCTAAATGAGCAAACAGAGATAATGAATGACCTGACAAAGATTCAAAGGTAGAGCTTAAGAACCATTGAAACATTTGTTTCAACAACTTTCCAGTTTATTCAAGGCTTTCAGCCTTTCTTGTTCTGCAGAACTGAGTGGGATGGTTTATGGGAATAAACTTCCTTGTGATGTGAGGATCAAATTCTGCAGTAGCTACTCCAGAAAAATCATCGAACTTTCTTCATCCTTCCACTTTCAAAAATAGGCTGGACTAAGGAGCAAGACAGGGGTGGAAGGATGCAGCACAAACCTTCCTGAAAAGAAAGGCACACTGGGGATTTTTCAACAATCTTTATTCTCCCACTTGTTCTGCTCCAGTCAGTTGTGAGAGCATCTGTAAATCTAGTTTTGTCTTCTCAAAAAGTAGATTAAGAAGTTGTATTGGGAACCTGATATGCGATCCCTGAAAGAGAAGGTCTTTGAAGCACTTCAGAGGAGTACAATTTAGATCATGGGGCAAAACCTGGAGTCCAGTAAAGTCAACAGCCTCTTGACCTTTGTCTTCAAGACAGTTTCATGCTTCTGACACCTTGATACACTTTCCCTTTACTTCAGACTTTCCCAGAACAAAACACAGAAGAAAAGCCCTCCCCACCCCAGGAACCTTTTACAACAACCAAGTAGGAAGAGAATGAAAGAAATGAGTGTTTAGTGTCTGTGTAGTGCAAGCACTATTTTTAAATTAGAGGTTAGTGTAGGCTGCTTTTCTCACTTTTGACCACTTCTGCATCTGAGCAAAACCAGTAATGATGATGGCAAAATTTGATCAGCCAGCATCATGAGGTGAATTTCCGAGAATGCCAGTGATGTTTTGGCTACCAAAAAGTTACTCATTAAAATTACTCGTTAATGATGTACAGAATCATTCAAAGGATTTTGGACTTATTCTTGATGAAATGGTTAGCGATTTTTTTTCCTCTCTCAGCTGTTCTGTAACAGCTCTTGGGAATCCTGAAACTAAAAATCTGTGTCTTATTTATAAATATCTTTTTATTTCCATGGGGCATACGCACTGCTCCAGAAATAGTGAGTTGTTCCCAGCTGACGTGGTGCTGTTCAAGGGCTGTTGTAACACTGTTCGTGTGTGCTACAGTGTGAAGATCTGGGTGCTTCAGGGACTGGTTACATGTGCTGAGATACATGACACATTGGCTGGCACTGGTTTTGATTTTAAAATCATAACAGAGAAACCACTAACAACCTTTAATCCATGCCTCAACTATTTAGACTGCATAATAGGAAATTACAGAAAATTTGTAAACTACACAAAACCCCACTAAAATGTCAAAATTTATTACAGCTGTGGGACTAGGAGTCAAGTAGTTGAAATGAAGGGACTTAAATTAACATATTTTAATTAAGTTCAGATAAACTAATGACTTAAAAGCAGCAGTCTATGATGATGATGATTCAGTAAACTATCTTAAATAAATGTTGGCACAATCACTTTAAAGAGAACTTTTTTCCTTAGCATGAATATCATTAGCATAAAAGATTGTGTTAAGAAATCTGAAGAGAAAGTGCAAGAATAAATGGATGACATCTTAGCTGCAGTCTTTCCATTGGAGGAAGACTCACAGTTCACAGGGGAAACAAATTGCCCAACAGCATCCCTCATGATGAAGTTGAAAAATTAATGCCTGATTGATTGCCCTGTCAATCAGATGTCCATCACTGCATCATCAAACCAGCTTCTTTACCAGGCACTAAACTGCTTTCTTCAAGTAGCTTTATTTAAAATAATTTGACACCTCCTATCCCTGTGGTGTGTCCTCCCTTTGAGTGTGGTGTCTGGTTCTTTCCTTTGCATGGTCAGACAAAATTGCTTCTTTAATACATCTAGAGACTGCAGATGGAGGTTGATCTCGTATTACTTCAGTACATTTAAAAGGATTAAAAACTGGACTGAGCTACCATTATCTTCAGTTCTGCTGCAGAGAAACATAATAACAAATCCTTTTATGAAAATGTATGTCAGATTCAAGAAACTCAGCAAACAGGCTATGGCCTAAAACTAGTGTAGTCTACTGTAGCCAGAGAATAAACACAGCATAGAGCAGTGGATCAATCCTCTCTTTGGAGGATTTTATGGAAAACTACGGCACATTCCATTCCTTTCTGTAGGAGCTCACACAGACATAAGAAGTGAATATCTTCTGGGAAATTTTTGGACAGCTGAGATACTTGACTCATTAAGCAAAAATTTCTGTGGTCCCCCTCCCTCCCTCGTCTCATCCTCTCTTCACTCCCCAATTTTCAAAATGGCATGTTGAACCACCTTCTGAAATGAAAGGCTACCTCTTAGTGAAACACAGCAAAAGCAGGAAAGGTCCCTGCAGAATCAGGAGTACAGTAAAGTATTCCAGGCTGCTGTTGCCCAATTCATTTTGTTTGCTTAGAAGGCGGTGCAAATACTTGTAAGCTTTTCCTCAGGTGCAAACAGAAGGAAAATAACTATTATAAGGAAAATAACAAAATCTGATTAAGGATATAAAGTCATCCAGTCATCCCACGCTAGACTGACTCAGCCCGGTCTGTAAAATCCATGTATGAGCTTAAGGAAGCCACAGACTTACTAACACCCTAGCCTAACAGCTTTATCTAAAGAGAATGTTGTTTGGGTTTTTTACAGCTGCTTCATCTTTTTTTCCTATTCCCCGTGAAGTATGAGTTTCAGAGGAGAAGGCATTTCAGGGTAAGTGCTTGATCTAAAGGCCAGATCTAAAAGGCATTTAGTCCCCTAACATGATTTTGAATAGTTTGTTTCCACTGGGAAATTACTGTTCTACATGGTCTGAGTGGCATGCCGGTAAGAATACCAGTAGGAGAATTTCAAGTGGCTTTTGCATGCACAGTTAGAACCTTACATTGTTGTTTGTGGTTTTTGTTTTTTTGGTTTTTGCTCAGCCAACCTTCAGTAGTCAGCTTCCTTTTCTCCTAATCTGCAGCTGCTTCACTGACTATCCATCATCTTTATTACAGTGTCATTTCTATACGTCATTCTCTTACACTAATCAGAAGCAGACCAAGTGGGAAAGAAATTGCTCCACAGGGATGAGGTCTGGTGCTGTAAAAGAGATGTTGAATAAGAGTGGAATTCAATGCAAGAGACACTAGGCTTGTTTACACATGTTGAACTGATGTCTTTTATCTGTGGGACACATCACAGTTCTTTGTTGTGGTCACTTGTGGCCATCCTCCAGCACTGCTCTGCAGCAAGCCTGTGAGCAGTGAACAGGCCCACTGCTGCCACTATTGTCATTAATTTGCATAAAGCAAATCACCCACCATGGTGTGGTGATGAACTGGGGTGCAGCAGCCTGGAAACAGAAGCTGGTCTTTGAGCAGCAGGACTAATGAAGCCTAGATTCTTATTAATACATACCTGGTTTGCCCTGTATCCTCACGCTATAGGGACCTTCCCCATTGCCTGGAAAAACTTTCCCAAAAGTGACAGTAACTCGTTCCACCTTGCCCAAACCCCCTGCTCCCATGTCATCTTCAGCCCTTTTCACCTCCTACATATTTTTGGAAGCCTTGCTATCTGAGCAGGAGATGGCAAGTACAGTGACAGTGCCTTACTCTGGCTTTCCTGGTCATTGGACTGACTGCTACTTCTCATTTGTTATATTCAGCAGAGGCAGTGAATGAAGGTTGGGTCCTTCCTTAGGGCTCTGTCAGGGTGTCTTCCTTCCTTCTGTCCCTAAAATACCAACTTTTTTCCCAAATAATAACAGCTTACTGTTCCATTATGTCCATAATGAGACCATTATCCCTCTGTCAGGTTTACTTGATGGCTTCAGCCCACAGGTTCAAAGGTTGTCAGAAAGATGCAAATGGTCGAACAGGTGTGATGGGTAAAAGAAGTCTGTTTCCTTAGAAAACCAGGCTGGTTTGTATTCTTGAGGTAAGACAGCATTGACTGTAGTTGCTTCATCACTTTTGCCCTCAGAGCAAACTTTGTCACCTTACCAAATGCCTATTTTGCAAGACAGGTGTTATTAATTAAGTGCTTGAAACGTGTAGCCACTCTGAGCAGCAACACTTGGAATCAGGAAGATTTTTAAAATACTATTTCTTCACTTTTAAGCCATGGTGTGGGTAAAAGCAAGATCAGCATGACCAGATAGGACATTACCGAGGAACAGAAAGAAAAATCAATAAGGTTAAGGACATCAACTGAAAAAAAGTTAGAACAAATATAAACACAAGGACAACCTTGAAAAAAAGAAAATAATTCTTTAGACTGTGGTTTATCCTTGGGCCATTACCAGTCATCTGTCAGGTTTTAAGTATTAATTAGAATATTAAAAATAAGTAGGAGCTTAATATATATAAACACCAAATGTATATTTTCTTTGTGGTTTGAGTGAAATTGTCCACTGCACACTAAATACAATCACAATGTTTTCAGCAGGTCCCTCTGGTGTCCATATGAAAGATATTCTGTATAAACTTCCAGATGGTATTGGAACTTTTATATCCTTATCAGCTAGTGTGTGACTTCAAAAGTGCAGCAGTGGTTATGGGAAACTCCCAGTCACAAATGTAAACAAAAGTATGTAATTATACATAATTATACAAGTCTGATTTATATAGTTACGAATACACATATAAACACAGACAAAATACATAATCAAACATAATATTCAATGCTGCTGAAAGGCATGCTGTGATCTATGAATTAATTATGTGTATTTTGCCACCCACTACTGATGCCAAACCTTTGAAGTCTTTTTGCATACTAAGGCTTTAATTTTTCAGTAACTACCCAGCTGTTAAATTCTGATTTTGCGTTCATAAAGTCCACTGGAAATTTGGATTGTTGATGCAGTTCAGAAGTTTAGTCCTGAAAAGCTGGATGCATTGGCAATGATATCACTAAGATGTTCTCATTTACTTGAAAGGCTCTGATTTTGTCAGTCAGTTGCCTAGGATAATGCCACATAAATAGCAAGACCTTGGAAGGGGAAAAGAACTCAGAAACAAAAAGTACACTGCTTTTTTGGTTGCCTGAAGTAAGAGCTTTTTCCTTAGGTACAAGTCTCATTCAAAATCATGTTGGGCACTTTGTCCAAAGCTATAAGGAAAGATACAGTTTGCCATTCTTTTTCAGAAGCAAAAGTAGAGAAGGAAGATATGAGTAAAGAGAAACTGATAACACATCTGCTGAGGGAAGGAGGTTCTTCCTTAAGGCTGAGAAACACCATGCCCTGAAGCCTGGGAGGCAGGACATTAGGTTTCTCATGGTGAAGAGAAAGGGAAATTACAGGTGTGAAGCTCAGTAAAAAAAACCACAGGAAAATAAGGGAGGATTTCCTTTCCTCCCATTTAGGTGATTCTGTCTTATTTGCATCAGAATCTGAGTAGATTTCTAAACACTTCCAAATCCATTTTATTCCTAAACTTTGCCATCCTGGAGCAACATTTTTACTATTGATCCCAATGTATATGGTTCTGAGCTGTCTAAAATATGTTGACAAAGCTTAACTTATCTTTCTTAAGGAAGCTCAAGAAAATCCCTATGATGCCAGAAGCCAGAATTGTGTACTGTTGTTTGACACTTTTCTCTCTAGTGCAATAGTGATCATTTCAAATTTCATGAGTCCACAACACACTCTCCAAAGGACCAGGCCACCTCCATGATTCCCATTTTCCTAGCAAAACCAGGCTGTTGTCTATGGAGGCCACGTGTTTTATTAATGGTGACTGACCAGCAGCACGACAAACTCACCCTCTTCTCCTCCCTACTTCCATTCCTGAATTCCTACCGAGTGACTCGCCTGAAGCGCTGAGAGTGCGCGTCAGTCCTTGCACTGTGGCTGCCAAGAAGCCTGTGAATGGTGCTTGTGGTTTCTGTAACGTGGACACCTGCCCCATAAAGTCTGGCCTGAGACCACCAGCTAATCCTGTGCTGGCCACCTGACAGAAACACGCAACCATTTGCCCTCTTTTCAGAGCATGTGCACATGTGTGTCCGAGTGTGTGTGTGAAAGGATGTATTTCTTCTCTTTTATTGGTCTTTCTTGCACCTGCTGCCAGATAAACAGCATGGGATAAGAGTCTGCTTCATGCCTGACATAATTTTGGGTTTATTAACTTGCCATTCTTTTCACTCTTGATAGAACCTGACAGGCAAGCAGACAAGTACCTAAATTAACTTAGCTCCCAACCGGCACCTAGACAGGCCAAGAATAACACAGAGATAAAATGGAGGGGTTGAGGATGGCAATGGAGTCAAAAAGGAGAGAGGGGGGAGAGCCTGAAAGAGGGAAAAAAGTGAACTTTGGACCAGAGAAGTTTTTAAAAAATAATTATTCAAAGCATAACAACATGACAGAAGGCTGCCAGAAAAACCTCATCCGCGTGAGGAGGGCAGCGCACACGCAGTGGGAAAAACTCAGACACACATTTACCTCTGGGACAACATAGATTTAATCGCAGGACAACTTCGTAAATGGAAATGAATGCAATGACCTCAACTCAGGTCGCAAGAGAGTAGAAGCCCACCAGGTTATGAAACTACTGCAGAAATTAGGCATGTTTGGCAGCATGAGCTTTTGGGAGAGGCCCAAGGATGAGCACGTTGTGAGGATTTGATTTCATTTCAAAGGAGGGTGGTCTTTCCATTTCAGGGTCAGCAGCAGGACAGTGCAGTGGGTGTAGAGGTGGAAAGGGAAGCACACAATTTGGCTGACTGTCACGACCTCTGGATAATTGGAGATTTAGCTTTCCATGTCTCAACACTCCCTGAATCTTCCCACACAGGCCAAGTCACCAAAAAAATAGATGGACGAAAATCTTCCTAGGTGGAGGAAGGTACATAATAGGCGTGTTATGACATTTTTCCTTGTCACGTGCCTGTCACAACAGACACTAGTTATTAAAGTCTGTAATACAAGGTGGGGGATTGTTGTACACGAAGCTGTGTATAGATAACGTCAGACTGGAAGTACTTGGAGTGTGTGGGAAGAGGGTGCAGTGAGATTTGGTTAGGCTTGTAAAGAACAGTGAGTTATGTCTGGAGCAAAGGGGTGTGTGCATATGCACACGTACTTGGAGTCACAAGCTCTGTTTCAAATGCATCACAACTCCTTTGCATCAATCACTACGACTCCATCCCACGACCTTTCATGATAAGGCAATGCAAAAGCAGTGAGGGAAGGGAAAATCAGCTGCACAGCTGTAATTACAGGGTATGTGCGCCTACATCTAAAGTAAAGAGAACTAAAAGCTTGTCATGTGGATCAGAAGCAAAACTCCCCCAAAAGCTCACAGAGGTTTGTCAAACAGGTTCAAGACCAGCATGAAAAGAAGGCTTAGGAACTGTTCTCTTTTGCTGCACAAAAATTGTAATTCGGTAAGGTGGCTATAGAAGCAATAAACTTTAAAAATGCAGATATATATGAAATAAGAGGTGGAATTTTACTTCTATGAAGAATAAGAGAAAAATGTCCTGGCCAAGCTTGAGAGTTTACATTTGCAGGAATCGTATAAAGTGCTGCCACTTTAAATGTTTTCTCAGGAGAAGTAAATATTTAATGTTATACTTAAATATCCTAAGTAATTACCCCTGTTCCTCTCAAAAAGTGCCCCACAGGGTGTCTCAAGACTGTTTCTTTCTGATAGACAGTAGCTCTGCAGAGAGGCAACTCATGCTGACATCCTGTTTCAGGATCTGCCAGCGAGCTGAAGGGTGGAGCATGATTGCTACAGCAACAGCACGTCCAGCTGCAAATGTACGTGCTACCATGAGTTTAAACAGAGGACACATAGGTAGGCAAAAATACCTGTGGTGATAAATTACGCATGAAAAAATAAGTGGCCTCCTTCCTGCGGATGCTATCAAACCTGCCTTGCCTGTGCCAGGGGCATATCATGTATTTTAACATGCACAGAAGCAAAAAATTACCAGCTGGATGCATGGTACTCGGCCTTGGTTACTTGCTGAAGTGTGGAACCAGTCTTAAAAGACTTCATTGTACTGTGTCAATGTTTCATGTCACTTGAACTGAAAAAGTGGTATCACTGTTAAGATAGAATTTATAAGCGAGGCATTTCCCAAAAGTACTGATCTGTTTTGCACTGACTCCATTTTTGGGCTGTTTTGTCGCCGCATCTTCCCCCTCCTTCTTTCCCTCCATCTTCCCCCTCCTTCTTTCCCTAAAAGAAATAAAAAAGAAAAATACACTTCTAGCTCTACAGAACTCTTTGTAGACTGGTACAGAGTACTGAAGTACAAGAAAACAATCAATTAGATGTCACCATGGCTGGAATGATGGAATGAAATCCATAATTTAGAGTATTGCTTGCTTGTCTTCCATCTCCCCATTCCCAGGACATGGCTGTGCCTGAGAAATAGGCTGCCCGTTGGTTATTTCCCATTCTAAGCGCAGTGCTCCCAATAAATCCCCTTCTGATTCATCAGTGTGACTTCCAAAGAGACAAATGTTTGCCCCTCAAGAGAATTCCTCTCAAGTTTTCTACTAATTAAGTTCCAAGCTTGCTTGGGCAGGTCTTTGAGAGTTTAATCGTTAAAGTGTAAGAAATGATGCAGTGCAGACAGAATCGTTTAATGCTTATGATGAAGCACTCACTATTTTATATCTGTATTTTGATTTAAAGAGCTCTGAATAATCTAGGATCTGTATAATGCAGGGGGGTTGGGGAATTTCACTTCATTCTTTAATAGCAAAATTTCTCCCTTATCCCCTTGGATATGAAGGAGGCATCAATAAATTATCTGCTCTTCATTAGGTTCACAATCATATATAGAAGATTAGGAAAAAAAAGCTAATAATACTTTGCCTATTATATCAAAGGCTTTAATACTGTTGCCTTTTTATTGTCTATATCTGGATAAATAATTCTATGGAAAGAAAACATATTTCATAGCAGTGATATATCCAGCTCCTAAAACAAGAGGACTGGATAGATAATAAATGCAGCTTTAGGTGTTAACTTCTGGTCTAGACAACAGATAAGGAAATCACACTCTTTCATCATGATGTTCCCTAATTCCTTAACTTTTCTTTCAGAGAAGGAATTAAAGAAAACAACAAGGTTTTAGGGAGTGGGGCTGATACAGCCATTGTTGTATCATGACATATGGCCCTGAGCTTAAAGACCATGAAAAGACACTTAGAGTCATCAGTGACTGGAAGTGAGCATGGCTTGGCTAAGAAGTAGAGTCCAACTGGTCAACCAGATGATGTTTGGCCATTCAGGCATTGTCATCCTAAGGTGTTGGATCGAGGTGAGCCATGCAGCAAAGGTTTGTGTGTATCCAGGTTCCTACAACAGCTTGTTGGGACAGCTAAGATCCTGCTAGGTATTGTTTTGCATATTGGGTAGTAGAAGCCAAAGTGTTCTTGGCTCAGGAGGAATAAGGAGACATTCTCCTTGCCCTCCCTAATTCCACCATCTGGATCTGGTGTAAAGTTCCTAGGAAATGACCCAGGATGACTGGAGATTGAATGTGCCCTCCCAAAAAAGCTAATGGACACAGAAACAAGCAATAGGGTTTGGCTTTTTCTTTTTCTCATTTCTGAAACAGATATATTAAAATCTTTTGAGCAAAGTTGTGAAGAGAGGTAAAGTTAATATTAAATGTGACTCTGCATCCTAGACTGAAGTGTCATCCTTTCTGCTGCTCACCTCACTAAAACTTTTGCCCCACACTTAGCAGCCACCTCAGCCATGCCCTGAAAGCTACTCACCCCCAAATCAGGACAGACCTGTCTCAGTTTTGGCTTGATCTCAAGGGTTCTCAGTTTCAAGTTGTGACAGTTTCTTCTCCACCAAGCATATCTGTAGGAGCATATCTAGTTCTCTTCCTCAATGATACTTACCTTCACACTTGATTAAAACTATTACATTTTAATCACTAAAACATTTTATAGAGTCTCTTCTGTATTTTACAGACATGGCTGGCTGAACTTATGAGTTCAGGGCACAGTCTACTAACATAACAGCAACATAAACCTGTGTTAGAAAGATACTAGCATAATTTCTCAGATATTTCCATTAATTTACAAGCGTTTTACTCCAGATGTTGATTTATTTTGTTTCAATAAAGACATGTAACAGGTGAAGATTGGGACATGAAAGACCTTTCTCCCCATACCTGCTGAGTTAAGAGTTTAGTCCTGGACCATTCAGGCAGCCAGGATATCACTCAGATTTGAAATTTTCCATGGATGTTCCATCTGGAGACAAGTTTCCATAACTGAAGGAGACAAACCTATGCAAGTTTCCACTTTGTAATTCCACTGACTGATCCTTCACTTGCCTTTGGTCTAGTTTTCATTGTTTTATTTGCTAAAGGCAATAACAATTTCTTACTGTTCTGTGACACTGTGAAATAGAGGGGAAAGATGATGCAGACAAAGCACCGTTTAGGCAGGAAGAATGAAGTATAACCTTTATATGCTTAATATGTGTGTGTGAGTACACCAGCTCTTATGCGTGAAGGTGCAGAAAAGACAGCATAAAATCCAGAATGGCTAGAGAATAAATCAATTACTGTCTGAATATGCAAAAAATTTTAAACATCTCATGGTAGAACTAAGAGACGCAAATAGGCTCAACCATTTCTCATTTTTTTTTCCCATCATCTACTTTCCCAGATTTTATGTATTTTGCATGCAGTAGGGAAAGACATCTGTTTTCTCTTCCTGCCTTCACTCAGTGCTCACTTCCATCAGGGTGCCTGGGGAGCTGTGGTGCATCACTGTCACTTCTGCTGGCAGTCTCTGCAGGACAAGCTGCAAGCTCCTGCATTCCCCACTGCCTCTGGCTCAGGAAAACTCTACGCCACAAATTGCTGGAGACGTGGGAGGGTATTCTGAGGGAGTGTCACTGCTCTGAGCTATTTTACTTTTTCCTTCTAGCATCCAGTGTGACTGCTGGCTGAGACAAGGTATGGGGCCAGTTGGCTGGGCCTGCTCTATTGTTCATCAAACTTCACAGAAACTCTTGGTTTATTTGATACTGCATAGGGTAACAAACAAAGGGATAGACCACCCTGGCCATCAACATATCCAGGGGTACGTACTCATGAAATAGGACAGACATGCTTTCTGCTTGTCCCCTGAGACCATCACTGTAGAGGGACTGAAAAAGGGACAACAGCAGCCATAACAGCACAGCTGCCCAGCTGAAAAGGGGCTGTGGCACAGATAGATGGATTACAAAACCCTGGGACAAGCAAAAGAGCAATCATGCAAGGCACTTACTCCATGTCTCATGCATGTTTGAAAACATTTAGACCACAGAGCCTTTTTTGTGCAAGGTAAGAGATGGATATCGGCCAGTGTTTTTCCATAGATGGATTGACAGGCAAATATGCCGTGTGTAAAGGCTGGATGATGAAGCAAAGCTGAATGATGTTACAATTGCACAACTGCAGGACAGTAGTTTCACTGTGAGAAAGAAAGAGGCCTTGAATCTCTTCGTTTCAATGTGGGTCTCCATAATTACAATAAAGACTGTATAAGAAAATAAGGCAATCTATTTAAATTGGCTCCATACTGTACATTTAGTAATACTTTTGTCCAGAGCAGTTTGTAAATGTCATTTTAGTGACAGGAATACTTTCCTTATTTCTCATCAGTTTTTCCCAGATGAATTTAATCCTATTACTCCACAGTGTAAACCCTCTAAGTAATTTCTTTCCCTTCTAGTGTTTATAATTTTTAAGCTTCTGTAGGGTCTTACCTTTTTTCCCCTGGGCCCCCTCCTTCCTCTGACTTAGTTATTACTAAGCCAGGTTGCAGACAAATGGTTGGTTGAATCCCTAAAGCAAGTTATGACAGACATGCATAAAACAAACACACGTACACACACCCCGAACTGCCCAGAGCGTAGACAGGATGCAGCCAAGGCTCAGCAATTACTGCTCCTCACTGCTCCAGACTTTGACACATAATAAGATGCTCTGACCTAGATGGGAGTGTCCCACTAATCCCAGAAATTTTTTAGTCTTTAAATTGCACAAACACAAGAAGCTGCCACATCTCCAGGCTGCATTAAAATCTGGAGGAAACAAACTAACTAACTTTAAAAAGAAACAAAAAACTATTAAAACTATTTTAAAATACATGTTTTGAATCTCACTGGGTCTGATTATTTCTATGGGCAATCTATCAGATCTATAAAGTATGGCAGAGATGGTTTTGATATAGTACTTTCTGAAGAGGATTTTATAAATCAGTATTGCTGACCTATATAGACAAATACAGGCACAGAGATACACATACACAAAGGTTTTTAAATGTTCTGCTTCTTTGAAAAATACAGTGTCAGGAAAGAACTGGCTGTGGACTTAGGAGACTGCTTTCTTTGCCTTGTTCTGCTAAAGATTTTCTTCGTAATGGTAGTCAATTCACTTCAAGGCAAGTTGGAGGTTTTTTATGATATACAGTCACCATAAATGTGCACAGATGGCCCAGAAACATTTTCAAAGATGCCCATCTATCTAAATTTCAAAGCTGAGCACTTCTTAAAGATATTATCCAGAATCTGGTCTGAATGTCTTTTGGGGGCATTCTCCTTTCTCCCAGCTAGAAAATAGGAATCATAAATTCTTTCTTCAGAGTGCGGGGAGGGTGATACAAAAATTAAATAAGAAAGCTCACTGAGACTGGAATCAAAAAAGAACAGCTTCTAATAATGAACTGTTATGGAGAGTTCTTGTATGAAAAGTATTCTCTGTTATATTGGGAGATCACAGAGTGCTTTTAATATTTTCTTTTTTAATCTCCATACAGTTATGACAATGTGTTCATCTTTTTAACTAAAAAGTCTCTCACTTCTTCAGCTGCAAGAATAATTCATGTGACAGCAAAGGCCACCAGTGAAAGTCATGTGTATGATCTGATGCTTTGCTGAGTCAGAAGTGCATGGAGAAGTGGTTCTGGGACCGTGTTTGTGGAATGAGAAAGCATTTCTCCATATGGCCATCCTTCCTCTATGAGCTGGAATTCACAGAAGCCTCATGGAATCACAGAATGGGTTGGGTTGGAAGGGACCTTAAAGCTCCCATTCCCTGCCATGGGCAGGGACACCTTCCACTGGACCAGGCTGCTCCAAGTCCCATTCAGCCTGGCTTGGAACACTTCCAGGGATGGGGCAGCCACAGCTTCTCTGGGCAACCTGTGCCAGGGCCTCACCATCCTCTCAGTAAATAATTTCTTCCTGATATCTAACCTAAACTTAATATCTGTCAGGTTGAAGCCATTTCCCCTCTTCCTATCTCTGTATTAAACATATCTGTTTGTTATTTTGTCTATTCCTGAAACCATTCCCCTTCCTCTTTTCTGAGTCCCATCTGCTCAGAGACAGGAAGGTAGCTGTCCCTGTTCAAATACAAAATCATGTTCATCTCAGATCTTTCATCCACCGTGGAAAATGGGCCCTGTACAAATTAAAGCATCTTAAAATTGCTAGATTGCTAAATTTCCCCGTTTGGGCCTGCCTGGCTGGCTGCTGTCCTCAGAACTACTACTAGTAGTAACAGGGAACACAACTTTGAGCTTTCTTAGTAGCAAGAGCTTTTAATAAATAGTATTTAGCTGCAATGTTTAAAGGCGGTTCTAGATTTCAGATTCTCATATCAAACACAGATAAAGAGTGGAAGCAACAGGAATGAAATCTGCTGCTCAGTTAAGGAGGTGTTTCAAGAAAGACTCGGTGCCATGGGCTGGTTGATGTGGTGGTGTTAATTCCATGTTTCTGTGTCCTGCAGGAAGTTTCTAAGGTAAACATGGCCCTGATAAGGTTTATGAGCAGAAGTGCCACCAAACATCCCTTGGTGTGAATTTACCCACAGAGACTGGGGGCAATTCTTGCTCTGAACTTGCTCTTGAACTGTAATTCTTGCTCTGCAGCATGACCCAATGCTCTGCTCATTCTCAGGACCCTCTGATGTGAATGTGTGTCTTGCTCAAGGCTAAATCTGCCTGTGCTTGCCCAAATATACGTGTTGGAGATGTACACAATTGTAGCTGCACGTATGCCCAAAGAGCCTCTTGCTAGAGATAACTCTTCTCTTGTGAAAAGTGTGGATAAAAGAGAATATTTTTTTTTGCTTTCTCAGAAAATTTTAAGATATTTTCAGCAAACATCCCAGAAGCCTTCATTGAGTTATATTTTTAAAAGAAATGTATTAAAAAATATTGTTGTGACTTTATGATGAACACTATTATTTACTTGACATAAAGTTTTCCTTTAAATGGCCTGGGTGGAAAATACGTGATTTGTTCCACTCACTGGAGGTAAAGTCCTGTGAAAATATTGACTGATCATCTGCTCTCTCCATCACCAGACAAAACAAAAAAAGGAATTCTCCTTTTTTCTCCCTCTATGCATTCTTTCCAATATTCTGTCAAGACCTACAAAACAGTTGATGAAAATACAACTTTTATTTAGACCGTATGGAAAGGGGGGGTTTGTTTAAAAAAAAAAAAAAAAAAAAGAAAGGAAAAAAGATCATTTTTCCTATGGAACTAAAAAACTATGACTTACATAATTGTTTACAGGTATTAAATTGGCCTGCACAATATTTCAAAATTACCAAATCAAACTGGGGCAAAAGCTATATTGAAAATTTGAGATCTGAGCATAGCTATTGACAAGAAAGACAGAAGTCATAACAGCATCAAAGGTAATGGGAATTCTGCCACTGACTTCTCAAAGACCAGATTTAGGCTTTCTACCCAACAGCACTATATTTCTTTTTATGGACCCCATGGGCCCTCTTTGACTGGCACCCACAAAGCTGCTGCTCTGTACTTCCCCTTTTCTCCTACATCTGCAATGACACAGAATAATCTCTGAAGAGAAGAAGGAGGTAAACACAATATTTTAAAATTAATTTTGTTTTGTTAAATATAACAGGTAAAAAGAACATTTGTTATGGTCAAATTCCAAAAGCTCATTCTATTATTATGTTTCAGATGCTCCTACATTTACTTTCTGAGACTGAAATTGTCAAAACTTTTACTCATGCCGTAAAGAAATGTTCTTCCATTCCCTCATTCTTGAGTTCTTACACACACACACATACTCATAAAAAAAGGATAAAAAAGAGATTATCCTTTCTCTGTGAAGAAGTTTGAGAATGGTTGGAGCACATATCTTCAAGGTATGTTACTTTCTAACATCAAGCTTTATAAATAATGCCAAGTTTGAGATAATAGTTCCGTTATTATCAAATTAAGAGAGTTAAATGCCTTCATGCATACAGTAAGACATTCCTGTTCTTTATCCTTGATGCACTTTCTGAGGATTTTAATTAAGGGATACAAGCATTGAAGATTTGTTGATTTTGCTTCCTCACACAACTGTGCATTAATTGAGACTATTCTTTCCAGACAATTTGATTTTTAAATCTCACTAACACTGACAAGCCAGATAGGTCTTCAAGTTGTTCAGTTCAGTTGTTTTTGAGTTTTACCTTTCTAAATGAGCCCATAACAACCACAGCAAAGAAACCCACCTTAAGGATACACGGACACCTGCAAAGCAAACACAGACTGGGAGTCTCACTCAGTGTCTGAGCTGCAGTTGTTCTTGTGTGCTAGAGCCTCCCACAGCTGCTTCCAAAAATTTCACACTGATGCTTTGTGATGGTGGAGTGTCCTCATATGCTCCTTTCTAGGGAAAATATCACAAAAGCAGTAATTAACAATCAGATTGAACAGTACATGATTTTCCAGACTTTTTTGCCAGTCAAGTCAATAACCAAGGAGCACCTTTTTAATTAAGTTCACACAGTTATCAATTTTGTGTATGCCTTCAGGTCTCTCTAAAGCATGGGTATCACCTTTGTCCAACAGAAGCAATTATTAAATTTACGAATTCTATTTGTGCTGGTAAACTTTGGAAATATTCCCAGGCAGTTCTGCTTTTGTGCTTTACTGCCACAGTGCCTCAGGTGTTCTGTCCAAAAGTGGGACTTACTGTGCACACAGGTGGATGCTCTGTTTTTCAGAGAACAGTCACAGGCATGTAAAGGCACAGAAGACAGGAAAATATTTGGCACCAGGCTCTTCTCCAAACACATAGCACCATGGAGAGGATTGCATTCTTAGGCTATTTGTATCTTCCCTACCAGTTTGTGTATCTCTTCTGTAAATTCTTCCATCATTTGCCTGATCCCCACAAAATTACTTTACCAGCAACACCACCTTGCTTATATCTCCTTTACCGTCACAAAGGGCACAGTGTGGGACACCTGAGTTCTCTCTTGTCCATGATTTTCAAAGAAAATCTTCCCTCTCCTGCTTCAGTAAATTCACCCCCTCTTCAAAAAAAACAAAAAAAAACCCACCATCCTAAACCCAAAAAATTTGCCGTTTCTTTTCTTGTAACTTATCATTCTTTTTTTTTTTTCCCAAGAGATATCAGAAATGGTTCTTTTTTCCATGATGTTTCTTAATTTTAGTTGATAATCTTCAGTGTGGGTTATCTATAATTTCTATATGTATCTATGGTTTCCCCTATTCAACTTCTATTACCTTGCAGGCTTATTACAAAGATAGAACAGTTCTCTGTATGAACCATCGAAAAAAAAATTTAATTTCATTTGCAGACTCTTGGTCAATTCTGGCTATGAACAATTTGTCTGACAAATGTGAATCTTTGATAGCCAAATCTCTCCAAGTTCTCTTGTCTTTCTCCAAATACTGATCATGGCCTTGGAGTATTATGTGTGTTGCAGATCTGTTTACTGATTTTTGTGACTTCTGACAAGCTGTGCAAGGCATTCTGACATAAATCCCTGTTTCAACACTCCCCCAGGCCCATTTTTTACAGCTTTGGAGCTCTCCTTAGAGAAGTGAAACAACAAGTTTTACGGCTTTGTTTTTAAACCTTTTTGATTGTCCTTCCTTTCCTCATGTTTTTAATACTGTTCTGTAATGAAATAGCCAGAAACTACTGAAAAGAGCAAGTACATGAAAGCAATCTGTAAAAAAAGTAAACTGTAAAACTGTATGAGAATATACATACATGAAAGCGATCTGTATAAAATGAAAACTGTAAAATATCAGATTATCATCTGAGGGTGCCTCTATGGTTGGTGTCTTTTGTTTACACATACAGACTAATGTGCTGTTCCAAATATTATCTGTTGTACTCCTAGGGGAGTTTGACTTGAACAGAGTTGCTCTATTTTTCAATTACTCAGTTAATTTTACTGGTGATATTATAAAAATTACAAAGCATTGAGATCTGTTTCAAGTGCTAGCTTACTGGCAGCACAAAACATGACTAAAAAATTCAGGTAGACTCTGAGAAAATGTGGATCCCTGTGGCTGCTTGCTTGAATGGTCAATGTTGAAGGTCGTTGCAGCAATGCTGAGAAACAGTAAGAAGTGAATGTGAAAAGTCTTAAAAAGAGTAGAATTTCATTCCATAGTATCTGAAACGCCTGTAGCAGAATGAAAATTGGGGAGATTTCCAAAAAGTTGGATAGATTTTTCAAAAGACACAGAACTGACGTGACTGAAATAGGGAAAGAGGAGATTTTAGTCTTTGCAGCCTTCATTCCATGTCATCCTTCATTGCTTCAGCTTCCAGGAAAAGGGACAGATAGGGATGAGTCACTCACTCTCCAGCAGAGCACTTGCCATGCCAATTCTGACTTTCCAGAACTCCATTTGGAGGCCAAAGGAACTGCCAAAGAACTGTCCTGCCTTTGCTCTCCTCTCACTTCAGACAAACCACCATGAAATTGATAAATGGCAACAGTATGGTGACTTGTATGCTGAACTGCCTTAGGAGAAGAAAGAGTTTTGTTGTGCCTTTAGAGCAGCTTGAAGTGGTGTATTAAGGAGATTGCTCTTGGGTGATTTCCCCACCTTGGGTGTATGTACCATAGCATGAGAAGCTCACATATTCTGTAAAGAAAATAATAAAACAAGCCTTAATCTCACTGACTGGCTCTATGCAAGACAGAAGTTCAGGCTTCATGCAAGCTTTAAAAATGCTGTAGGAATAATTTCTTTTACCATTTGTGGAGAGAGGGAGGTGAGGAAAGATGAGTTTAAATATATAATTTAAACAGCTTCCAAGAAGAAATGGAGCCTTTCAGTGATGTTTGAGATGGCAACTGCTTTTTTAATGCTATACTGGCATAGGAGTAATGGAAAATATGCCTCAGTGGAAAAAAAAAGAAGGAGGTTTCATCATTAAAGGTGTGGCAAAAGGTTTTGTAAATTAAATCATAAATCAGTCAACTTTTAGTTCAATTAGCCCAGCCAAAAATACTCCTATTTAAAAAAGTCACTTCGGAGTTTAAGGAAAGCCATAAATCATTGCCTAATCACAGTTTTTAGTACCTTAGAATAAAGTACCCTCCCAGTACTGCCCACCATGCTGGCATGTGAGTGGAGTTAATAGGGAGCTTGCCAAAAGTTTTGAAGTGAAAACCATAGGGGTTTTTACTCTTTCATTCAAAAACACATTAGAGACCTTGGCTATAAATCTTAGCATGACCTATGGCACTGTTTAATCAATTTACTTCATGCCCTCAAGGGAGATGGTGTATATGTTAGTCTGTGGTCCCTTTCTGAACATACACAGCAGACCCCACCACCTCCCCGACAAATCCAGCTGCTAATTATTGAACAAATTCGCTCTAGTGTTTTAATTAAAGCAGTATTTCTTATTTTAATTTGTGACACTGTGTCAGGTTACTCAGGGCTCTGTTTATAATGCAGGGAACATGTGGAACAAGTCAAGATGTTATGGCAGGCAGCAAGCTCTAAGAAATAAAAGTTGGCTTCCTATCCAGTTTGCAGTAATGTTGTGTATTATGGACACCAGCCTTGTGCATCTGATTCAGGGTAAAACTTACATGCCATTTTTCAGCGAAAATCATCCCCACCTGAGGTGGACTCTTGGAAGTGGACAATGGATGCATGCCAAATAACATAAAACATCCTTTTTCTGAATCCACCTGGTCCAGAGAGCAGGAAGTCATAGAAACACTGCAGAAAAAGTGACTCTGCTGTGTACTGGACCTCTGATTAGTGACAGAGAGGGGCATTTTGAGCCTTTTACTAGCGCTGAGTGTCAGCTCCTCATGCAGGGAAGGCAGCCTGACACAGCTACAGCTGCTCCGCATCCTCCACGGCACGGAACAATTAACTGCTGCTTGTTATCACCCAGCACTAGCCTGCTGCTCTGCAAATCTCTGCACAGCTGAACTGTGGCCATGTCCGTCTCCAGCTCAGCACAGATGAAGGACGAGCAAGAACGGGAGTCACACGATGGTGTCTCCATGGCTGAGATTTTCCTCAGCATGTCACACAGGACTTATGCCAGCCTTCCTCAGGTGAATAGATTTTGATTAGGCTGATAAAGCTGGGGGGTTTTTGTGAGTTGTTTCTGTCTTTTCTCAGATTTATGATGAACAAACTCTCTTTCTCCCAAGCCCTTGGGAACTGAAAACATGTGTGTAATCCCATCATCCTGTTCTAAAGTTAGAGGGTGTTCCTAATGGCAGTAATGCAAAGATCCACTATTCCTTATTATTTTCACAGCAAAGATCCACTACTCCCTATTACTTTCACAGCAGACATGAATAATTAGCTACCTCTAAGCTTTCAAGAGATTTAGCTGATATTCATCTGAGCTCAGCAATTTTAAAAGGTGAATCTGTTTAGGGGAAAAGAAGATCTTCAAAAAACTGTGTCCAATTTGGTCTCAAAATTGTATGACTGTCCGCAACTTTGATTTTCTTCTGAAAGCCAAATATTTCTGACCCTGACTCCCCCCCAAAAAAAACCAAACCAAAACAAAAAAAAAATCTTTTCCATTTGCAACTGGGAAAAAAAAAAACTAAGGCCAGCCTAATGGATTCAGGATTAGTCATTATAATTCACTTCAGAAATGGCAATTCTGGCTATTGTAAATTTCCTATATCTAGTTTCCTTCAGGAAACCTATAGTTGGTAGAAAACAGAACAAATCTAAGGCCTCAGTCTTTATATTTTAGGCTTCATACTGAGTGGCATTTTGTGGCCTCTTGCTGGCTGAAGATCCATGACTTATTATCTGTGGAAAGTCCAACAAACTCCTTCTGACTTTAACAACCATTAATCTTCAAAGCCTTCCATTGTTCTGCATTCCCACCGGGCACAGAGCATTGTGGTCAGGACAAGCTCTGTGCTAGCAGAGCAGACTGCAAAGTTATTGTTTGGTTTTGGTTTAATTCCTCTTCTAACTTGTACAGTTTTCAGCATGCAGCCTCCTTTTTTTCAGCTCTAGGGTTGGGTTTTCTTTTAGTCATTAATAACCTAATTTATTTTTTCCCCATTATTCTTATACTTTTCCCTCTTTATACCATTGCCTGCTTCAAAGGGAATTGAATTTGTTTCATGGCATGTTCTTACTGCTGGATTTCTTTCATAGTATATTTTTTTAAGTTTATCGGCTCTGACTTTTTATTCTTTATAGTGGTTTAAAAAATGTATTTGCTGCTCATGAAAGGTACCAGACCATGACAGCACCAGAGACAGAAATTTTCTCTTTCTGCTACCCTTAAGGTACCTGATTGAATTCTATGGCACAAGGCACTTCTAGAAACTTTTCCATCTTCACAAATACCTCAAATAACATATAATCTTCCATGTGATTAAAAAAATGATAGTTTATTTTACCATCATGAATAGAGTGTCTTGATTAAAGACAAAGAAACATCCAAAGCCTGTGTATGATCATTAAAGTTTTGCTAATGCTGTCTCAGGAGAGGTAATGAAGCAGAAAAGAAAGAACTTAAATGGGGAAAGAGAGGCCATATCCAAGTACTTTTCTGGCAGTGGAGGGGGAACCGGTGATGTAGCCACAACATGCTCATGCTACAAAAGGATTTGTCTTGTCTTCTCAGGTAGGCACAGAGGACAGGACTAGATATCCTTTGTCTAGTAAACAGCTCTTCCCATTTTTCCACGTTTAGCTTCGAAGAATTTGCTCCAGTAAGTTCTTAAAGCCATGATTGCAGATCTCTGAGACCAGGCTGAGAGAACTCAGGGAGAAAACAGAACAAAGGGCCATGAGCAGAGGAACACAGCCTGTTTGTGTTCAGAGACCCTGTGTCATTTTTCTGGCCAACACAAGCTCCTTGTACCTGGTGTGTCATTGCTCAGCAGAAAGAGTTTTCCTTTCAGGGGGGCTGAGACCACCCAGATATTTAGGAAAGTACCTTGGGATGCATGGCCACTTCAGGCTGAACAGGAGATTCCCAACTGCTGCTGAGAATTGAGTTCAAACTCATAAAAGGGCCTCCAGGCAGCCAAACTGGAGAGATGGCCTTTCCAGGAGTTTCTTAGGACTCTCTTGTCTAATTCAAGTTTCTGCTTACATACCACTGGCGAGAGCAAAGAGCAGCTGTTAAATTTTTTCCTCCTGCATGTGAGCAATAAAAACTCCTGGTTTTCCTTGAAGCCCCTCAAATTGACTCCCTAACACTGTCAGTGAATCCCAGATAAATCTGCACTCTGTCTGCTTGAAAGTCAGCAGCAGCTTCAAGCACTGCAGGGCTTTTCAAGTCTGTGCGGTCACCCCATTCATTACTCATGAAAGAGACAGTGAAAGACCCAAATCTCAGGGGACCCCCTCATCTTTACTTTACTCTGTTTGTTTGTTTGCTTTGCCACAATACAAGCAGTAGCCCAGGCAGTCTCAGAGGAGCCCACTGCTCTGAAGACCAGGTTTTCTAGAAAGAGCATTCAACTTTTGGGTTGCCATGAGCCTTGTTTTTGAATTAGTTCAGTCAAGATTTTTATCCCCTCCACCACACCTTTCTTAGCATGAAGTCTAGTAGAAGCAAAGTAAAAGTGTCTCCATGTATTTGTTTAATACATAAAAATAACAATAAATCTATACGTAAACGAAAAGGAAAGGTACTTCCTGTAAGTTTCTGAAAGCTCCCAAAAATAGTCTCAGGACTCAGACAAAATTAATAGTGTTATGTAGCCAGAGTTTCCGTGAAAGCATCTGTACCTGGGTGTCTGTACAAGTAAAATTGTGCAAATAACTACAGGCTCTTTTCTGGCCAAAATCCTCTAACATGTCAACAAGCGTGAACTCCTTTTCTTACTGGAAACACAGCAAGAACCTTCTCTGTTTTTCCCGAAAAACACTTCAAAGCAGTGCTGATGTAAAGAGAAGAGTGTTGTTTCGTTAAGGTTGTGTGACTGTCATGGTGTGCTCAGTGCAGCAGCCAGCTGCCTCCGCTCACTTACCAAGGCACAGACTCACGTGCATCGTGGCTTTCCCAGGACAAGGCCATCTGGCAGGGTTGGCTGCCAAGCAGAGGGAGTGGTGGGATAGGACATATGTCTCTGGCTCAGACTGTTCATTTCAGGGGCCAAGTAATTCAAGTTTTCCTTCTCCTGAGTGCAATAGATTATCAGTGGAGATGATGCAAGGCAACCTGTAACTCATTTGTTTACCTCTGCCACAGAGCAGCAATGCCCTGTGTGGGGATGGGTCATCCACGGGAGAAGTAGCACCTCAAATTGCCAGAGCTTATGCCCAGGGGAATTTTCTCACAGTGCCCAGAGACAGATGGGATATTAAATCACTACAGCATAACATGACCTGCTCAAGATTCACAAACAGAGCCTGTGGCTCCCAGAATATTGGAAAAGCAGCAGTACAGCACTGTAGCTGGCAATGTGCTGTTCTAGAATGTGCTTTGTATTGAAAAGTCCTGCCAGGTGCTTGCTCTGCAGCCATTGTCCCCTGAAACTCCCCTCCATCCTCTGAACTACCATGGTCCCTCACCACTGAACGACTTGACACCAGATAGAGCCTGTGAAACCACATCTGCTTTCCAGGTGTTCTCCTCTGCTTGCCTCTGCTTGGGGAGGTACTGGGTATTCCTGCTTCCAGTCTTCCCCAGGATCCTGCTAGTGAGCATCCTGGAAGCCTGATCAAGCTTAGCTTTTGTCTTGGGGGGAAAAAAAAATGACCTCAGGGCAAAAGAAGCAGAAAATGCAGTTTGTAAAGGTAACTCACTAGAAACAAATAGCTGTGGGTTATGTTTTGCAGGGAATTCTTGGTGGTGTTGCTACTGGTGCTACACGCTGGTCTTTGAAAGGCTGTTTTGGTAACTTCTGTCACAGAAGAGTGGCATTTTTTTGCCTCATTTGTACTTACTTTTATAAATATGAGTAAATAAATCAATCAATCAATCTCTCCAGTCAAATGGAAGCTCTTCCTCCCAACTGCTTTCATAAAAAAGTTAAGTAAACAGATGGGCCTCCTGGCATGCCTGAAGGGGATGCTGGATCATATTGCAGGCCATGGCTCTCTCTGTCATCCAGCCGGGATTCACAGCTTTGATGTACGGAAGACGGCACTTAAGCTAAATCTCTGGGTAGCCCTGAAATTACACACAGTTGGCTCAAAAATAGAGGCTGGGCTAACTACTTCCTCTCACACTGTACTGGCAGGTTTACATTCAGGAGCCCCTCCTCAGTTCCCTATACATCGTCCAGGTCAAGCACATCTGGCAGCATTCACTCCCCAGGAATTAGCAGCCCCAGCCATGGTGTTCAAAGACAATTACTGCTCCTTTTCAGCTGAGAGATCAACAGATTTTTGTGCAATGCTATCTTTTCCCTTACCACACAAGAAGAAAAAACCTCAAATACCCTAAAAACATCTTTGAAAATCTCTTGGGAAGAGCAGGCCTCTTGTGATTCACCTTTGAAGGTGTTCTCAGGCAGGCTTCAGGGCATAGGTGCAGGAATGCAGGTGCCACAGCTTGTCATCGCAATTTTCCATCTAACACTGGAGACGAGGACACAGACAGTGGCATCGTTTTCTCACCTGAAGAACTTTCCAATATATAAAACAGTTACCAGGCAGTTATCCTGCAAAGATACTTAGAGCAGGATACACAGGTTGGAAGCTGAAGGAAGCAAGAGGGGGCACCAAGCTGTGTCCTCAATAGAGTGTGTTATTTTAAAAGAGCAAAAAAGGAGGATTTTTTTTTTCTGTCTTGCCACAGGAAGTTTCTGGTTTTGTTTGTTGGCCACTTATTATTTCCAAGTACAAGACAGTCTTCCTTGGGGTATATCTTTTAGATGGAGTGGTTGGGCAATAGAAAGGAGAACTGCCTCTTTTCCTTGCCCTGACTGCTGGACAAGAGGGAAAGTGGGAATATTGCTCCTTCCCTGGGAGAATCTGAACAGATACATCCTGGGGTAGGGGGACAGCAAACATCAACTCTGAGTCAGGGAGAAAATCATGGGCTCCTGAGGAGAGCAGGCACAGAGCCAGGCCTCCTAAGTGATGGAAAGAGAAGAGCTGTTCCCAGGGACCCAGCTCTGTGCAGAGCTGCTGTGTCCCAGGAAGCAGATGTTGCACATCAAAATCCTGATGGGCTATGAGCTAACCTTAGGGAAATGATCACCTCCTACAATGGGCAGGGAGAATTATTGTCAAATTCTTGTATTTTCATACAAGTTAACCTGAAGACCTTCATTCTTTATAATGTAAAAAGATCCCCGCTTTAGTTTAGGTTCTCATAAATCCCAGCTCCAGAGTTCTGGAATTCCTTTTGGTGTTCTGGGGGAATTCTTGCTTTAAGGAAAATATACAGGCAAGTCTCCCTCAAACTTCTGGCTGATTCAAGGTCCTGTAATAACCATTTTAATCCCAACTTTGGTCAGGGATAAGTCTAAAGTAAAAGATTGTGGTATTTTTTACTAAAAGAGTGGTAAGAAATTGCTATCTTCCAAAAACACATCAGGAAAAATATATAGCACTATATATCTTAGTTTAAATTCCTTCTGCTTTTATGAAAGCTGTTCTGAAAATTCACTTCTCTATTTTAAATGTTCAAATAGAAGTCTCCCTTGTAGGCCATTACTGAAGGTGGTAAAATTGCTCTACAAATATATGATAGGTTCTGAAAAGTAATTATCTCTTTCATTTTTAAGGTAAATTTGCAAAACTTAAAAATGGTGTGAATGAAATATACATCTAATAACAAAAAAAAAAAAAAAAAAAAAAACTGACAGAAAAGTATTTTGCTGCTGACTGAAAAACAAACAACCTACAACCCAACTCTCAAAAACCCAAAGACATAAAATCAAAACCCAAAATGAAACAACACACAGAGAGACACACACTATGATTTTGTAGCTTTGGCAATAAGAAAACGAGGCTGATTAAAAGAGTTCCACAGGCTCAGTATCTTGTCTCTGGCAGTGGAAATTATTATCCACTTGCCAAAAAAAGGTATAAGAAACAGGTGCCTATTTCTTCCAGGTGTGATCTTTCCCTTTGTATGCTGTCTCATCCTCTGGAAGCCAATGGTTTGGAGGTTTCCTGATCAGAGGATGAAATGTTGGATAAATATCAGATGCATACCAGGGCTTTCTCCCACAGTTTGTTCTGTCCACATTTTATTCACTGTGATGCCATAGTTTCTAAATAAATGCTACCAAGCACTGATGCCTGTTCAGCCATTCAGATACTGGATCAATTTAGAAGGAAATTACTGTATCATAAAAAAAAAAAAGTTGTGAGAAAGCTGTCATGCAAATTTGACCCTCAGAAATGATTTTGCCTGACAGATGTGACTGCAACCTCCCTTCCCATTGGTTTGGTTATAGCTCTAATCTCAGGTTGCAAACAGGTTCCTGAAATGCATCAACATGGAGAGCCAGTGAAAGATAACTCTCTGCTGAGAGGAAATACTTCTCTGGCAGGTAAGCCTGTGACAACTGGAAAATATTTCTGGAGTATAATAGATTTGTTCCCCAAATTCCTTGGGAACTTGTAAATATGCTTTGAACACAAGAAGCGCAACTATTGGGCAAGAGTATTTCACTTAACAGCAATCAGTGGTTGTGCTTCAGAGAATACAGAACATTCCCATAATGAATCTGTGGAGTGGGAAATGAGAAAAAGGCCAACTTCTTGTTTAGTTTCCTTCTTTTACCACACATGGCCTGAGTTTGCTCTGGGAGGGAAAATGGGATCTTCTGGGTACTTAGCTTAAAAAATAAATACAGCCAGTTCTTCTAGCATTTGTCTTAAGAATTCTCAAACACATAATTAAACTACTTTTTCATTTACTATCTCTTATTGAACCCAAAGACCACCCCAAATTTTGTAGGAATAGCAGAAAACAGATTGCATCTTTCAACTGCTTTCTGGGCCTGATGTTAAAAAGGGGGATATAGGTTTTTGTTACGCATATATTTCTTAATTACTTTCTTGATGCTATACTTGAGACAAGGAGGAAGATGAGAAAGTGGGAGATGTGCCAGATGGACTCGAACAAGGAAGTATTAAGTGAAGAAGTGGACACCCACAGTTACAAGATGAAAAGAGATCCGTTTTTTTTCCTGTTTCTCTGAATTTCAGTACTAGTGTGAGGTCCTGGATTGACAAGCCCAGAGACTTGGGTCTTCTGTTTAGCCACAGAAACACTAGATTGTGGGTTAACTTTCTGGGGTATTTAAAAAAAAAAAACAAAAAAAAAAACCAACAAAACCAAAACAAAACAACCCAGCCACAACATTAGACATACTCGAAAAGAGCAGGGGGTGGGGGGAACATGAAAGGAGGGGTGAAGAAGGAGTAGTATACCAAAAGATTAACTAGACAGCATGAAGCAATGGGAACCAAAAGAGGCAAGAGGGTAAGAGCAATCCCGTGCAGTATTCCCAGTGACAGGATGAGAAAGGGGAGCAGCTGGAGTTTGTTCACCAAGGTGTTGAGCAGGCAGGAGGGCAGCCCAGGCTTCAGGGAGGGAGCGTGGGCTGCAGGACAAGGTGGGGGTCTCTGCCAGCAGTCACTCCAGCACTGGGTGAGACAGGTAGGAGGGAGGCAGGGGGCCTTTTCAGGAGAGTGATTTCACCTGGGGTTTTGTGGGAGAGGGAGGGAGAGCCGGGCTTCTCCCTGCCCTCGGTGGGCACTGCACTTTCTCAGCCTCCTTGACAGAAAGGAGCAGTTACACAGGAGACAGACTGGTCCTTGGAGCAGAGCTACAAGTGATTAATTGTATCAAGAAAAAGAAACAGTGTCTCCTTGCTGAGCTTTGTAACGGGCTTCATATAAATTTGCGTGAAATATTATGTGGGATTACTGCAGCCAGCCAGGAGTTTGGCTGCAGGAGCCAAGAGGAGGATGGGAGCCCAGCCAACAGGAGAGGCAGGAGATGAAGTGGATCGTGTTTGCCAAGGCCAGGAGGACAGCCAAACCATAGCTACAGTAGCATAGTAATGAGAAATGGGAATTGCATTCAGCATCAGTTCTTCTTCTTATCAGGATCATTAATGTTTTGCATATAATTGTCCTGCCCTCCTCCCTGGCCTTGCTGCAGGCCATGGCAGAATGTGGGATAACAATAGAATGTAGAGAAAATAGCAGAGATGTTTAAACATAATGCTGCTGGAGCCCACAGCTGGTGCTGTATGAAACCATTTACCCACCCACTAGTGCAGACCAGACTGCTGTAACAGATGGTCCCTTCCTGAGCAGGAGAAAGGTGAGCAAGAGAGAGGTGACACAAAATGCCATTTTCCAGGTATTTTACTCACAGCAGCTTGTTAAAGACAACTAGGGAGAATTGGGACTTCAGGATGACATCTGTTGGATCCTCCTGCTTTCTCCCACTCCTGCACGGTTTGTTCTCACTTTGGTCTCCATCTTCTTCTCATGTGGGTTCCCATTCCGCTCCAAAGCAGATCCTGTCCTTCAAAGCTGGAGAGGGCTGCAAGGCGAGCTGGACCACTGGCTCTTGTCCTGTGCCTGCACCTGAGGAGTCCCTGGTTGATTTAAGCAGAGATGTCTCACCTGGAGCTTCACATTTATGAACACATAAGGTGTGGCAAAATTTGACCTGCATATCTCACCCTTATTTCCTCTGGGGAAGAGCTTGCACTCTCACACACAAGCTTTTCCCAAAAAATCTATGTCTGGATCCAGACTTGGCATCCTCCATCTATAACAGCCTGAACTCAGCCTCTTCCCCCAGAAATAGTTCAGATTTTGAACAACTTTGTGCTTTGGGACTCTTTCTAGGATTTCTGATTCTGCACAAAAATGCCTTGGCCTTCGTGAAACCAATAACCAGCGACGAAAGCCCCGAGCAGACTTTCCCAAAATGCATATTCTCACAGCTGAGCTGCACACTGAAGGTGCTCTGCAGGCAGCAGCCCCTCCTGGCAAGCCAAAGGGGAACCTTGTCATTAGCTGTGCCAAATGGAGTGGCATGAAGCCTGTCTCAGCCACACCTCATGCTTTGCCCACCTCCAAGGTCTTCACACCCGAGGATGTGCTGCTCTCCCTCAGGACTGAGACTTTCTTGGCAGGGCTGGGAAGTGGGGCATACTCAAACCATTGTGGAATAACCTACAGTCCCAGTCTGTGTGTGCAGTCAACCTCCAGCCTGGCTAAGGAAAGGGTGTGTTTTTTCTCTATTTCCCTCCAGCTGGAATCAAATGTGAAATCTTCTCATAAATGCAAACTGAGAGATTCTTGTTTTCTCGAAGGACACAGGGCAAAGACTTGAATTTCTTCTCCCAGCCAACACTGAGGGAGTTCCCCTCCTGGAGGGAGGGTGCCTGCCAGCCTCGTGGGGCGTCCGAATGCCTGGAAAAGGGCAGTGCTGACCAGGAGCACTGTGTGCCACCGGCTCAGGATTCATCCCTTTGCTCTCCAGCAAATGTCACCCCTGCTCCCCATTGTGTCACCTGGTCAGTGTGGCTTCTCACCGCTCCTTATTTGTAGGAAAGGGACATCTGGTGTATTGTGCCAAGGCTAGTGCTAGCTCTAGGTTTTATTTGAGATTGCCGCTGTCCAGAGAAGCTTTGGAACAGGTCATCATACACAGCTTCCATTAAATGATTCAGGAACCGTTATGTTCCCATGTGCATAGAAATATATATTAAAAATGTCACACATGTAGTCTCACTATGAGACAAGCTAAACACCATATATTTAGAAGAAAAACCTACCACTAAAGTAGTTCCTCTTCAAAGAAAAAGATTTGAAAATGAACTGTTTTGAGGTTAAGGAAAAAGATTCCCTGTAGAAGTAGACATCCTGAAAGAGTAGAATATACACAGCTGGGATATCTCTCTTGTTTTGTTTTCATTTCCTTTTGCAGTCTTTTTGTATTTTAACAAGTTGGGCACTGCGAGCCAATGTTGGCTGTGCATCTATATTCAGTAGACTGCCTGGGGCTCTCCCCTTGCAGAAGTCAGGTCAGTACCAAGCTCTGTGCAGAACCACCCACACTCCTAGAGTGGTAGTTTTGCTTTGTTTTGTTCATCACGCACTGTTCCTGTCACAGAAAAGAGTTTCTTAACTTGGTCTGAACTGAGACAGAGTGAAAAGTAAATTGTTTGTTCTTTCCCTTGAGGCTGAGCTCAGAGTTCTGTTTTCTTAAAGTGTTCAAATCAGCCTCAGGTTTTGTGATGTGGCCAAATACCATGATATGTATTTCTCTTTTTTAACAAAAGCAAATTTTCTTTCACTCCTCATACCTCTTACTTCTGCTTAAGATAAACAGATGTATTTCTGTCCATCAGCTGGTGAACTTTTTTTCCATTTCCCTGAGCACCTTCTGAGCAGCCATCCAGCCTTCCTCTCTTTTGTCTTCATATTTTACAATCACATCTGTAGGGTGTCAGGCAGAAGCCAGCACCTCTAGGCTACTCAGGTCCTTTATTTCATAGCTGGAATACAAGTAGCAAAGATCAACTCCCCGGTGTATGGTATCCCCTCACCCTTCTAGCTTTCTCCAAGAAGCAAAACTCTTCCAACTGCACCCATGAAGGTGCCTTTGCATTTGCCTACCAAAAAAAAACCAACCAACCAACCAACCAAACAACAACCAAGCCAAACCAAAAAAAACCCCAAACCAAACACCAAAAATTTTGACTAAGTGATCCTGTTTAGTTGGTTTTGCTGCCTTTCTTCACTCTGCATAGAGTGCCCTGTTAAATAAACAGACATGTACAAACTCCACACCCTAGTAGGGAGGAGAGTCTTTACTCCTGGCAGGCAACAGCCTGATACAAGGTGAGATTAAGCAGCAGTAGGAATGCAGCAGAGCTGTGATTTGAGCTAGAGAGAATTGGAGTTGAATGCTGAGAAATAAGCCAGTTTATCTAGGCTCCTCCATAAAAGAGCTGCTGCTGTGACAGATATGCAGCCTAATGGCACTTGAAGGGGTTAATACACCTGGAAAGTGAGTTTTCAAATGAACTCCTTTTCCTCTTGGCCTCAGCATAAGGCAGTGCTCTATTAGACTTGACCTTTCTTAATGTGAATTAGCAGCTCAGTGGAACAGGATCCAGAAGCCAGAGTCCCTTTCCTCTTCACATCCATGCATTAATGTAACAAAAGCAAAAAGGTGTCAGGAAGGCTAAGAATAACTGAACAGATCTTGTGCCAATTTGGAATAAAATAAAGGACCCTCCAGAAGTGGAAGTAACTTGGTTGCTTCTGGACTCTAGGTGAGGCAGGCATTTTAACTCACCTACCTCCAAACCGCAAAAGAAAACGAAACATGGGCAAATTCAGGTACTGAATTTAAAATAAAAAATAAATAAAATAAAATGAAACTAGTCAGTTCATCATTTTGGTAGGACAAACAAGAGGAAATGCCAAATTATGTCTCAGGAATATAAATTACCGTTTCTCTCCTGAAACAGATTTGCTCAATGCCTTTTAATAAAAGTACTCCCTCGCCCCATTTCCACTGATTTCCCAGGAGGGTTTCCTCACCCATTCCCCTTGTTCAAAATGTTTCATCAATCTTGTCACCTTGGTTCTACCCTGTCTCATGAGGTAATGGATGGAGCCCAGCTAGACATGAAGATGTGCCATCCAGGAAACCAGACCAAAACTTGTGTGTTTAAAAACGTGTTTGAAGAGAGCACAGGATGACAGGGGGGTGGAAAGGGAGCAGGGGATGTTTTTCAGCCAATGCTTTACTTCCCCCCTTCTTCTCACAGACACTTGCTGTTGCCCAGCAGCCCAGAGAAAGAAAATATATATATATATATATATATATTTCTCTTTTTTGTGTGTGGGTAAGAACGAGGAATGATAACCAGATCCTCACGGCACATCTGTCTTTGGGTCCCTATGGGAGCCACAGCTGTGCAAAGACGGGAGAGCAAGGGGAAAGAGGTGGAAGGGGGTGGTGTCCAACTTCAACTTTCTAGAGATGGAGTTATTTTAAGCAATATCTTTGAAACAAAAACCCATGTGTTCTCCGTTCTGCAATGCGCTGGGCAAGGCTCAAACACCGGGCTGGGTTGCCCGGGGTCGCAGGCCCTGCCAAAAAAAACAGAGCTCTGAGGTGGGTCTGAGGCAAAGCTGGTCACCAGCGAGGAGCGGTGACGCGGCCAAGCCAAAGGAGCGTGCCCTGCTTGGTAAACAGGGCCCGCAGTGTTGACGGCCCCTCCGGCATTTCCCTTCCCGCGCGCCGTGCGCTCGGCACGCGCTGGTCCGAGCAAATGTTCCGTGAGGCGTGGATGAGGGATGGCGGCTCGTGCACTGGGCACGGGCTTCGTGTGCCTTTCAGCCCGGGCTTGGCTTAGATTTGTTTTTCAGGTTTTGATCCACCCAGGCCCGGCTGGACACTGTGCCAGCAAGGGGAGTGTCACGCCAGCCTTCAGGCCCGTCCGGTCTCGGTGAGGCCATGTCCGGTCACACGCTGCGTCCCCAGCAGCAGCTCCCACCACTGCACCTCGGTCCTCTGCACCTATAAAATCCCACTCCCACACACACTCGAAGCATTTTATCCACAGTTCCACACCAAGCACAGGTCTGGGTGTAAACTTCCTCAAAGGCAGCATGTTTTGAGAGGGGGAAGCATTGGTTCAAACATATCCCCAAAAGCCAGGTGTTACTGTTACTTGAGTTTTAAAAGCTCTCTCAGATCAGAAAGGAATTAAATTCCATTTTCAGGTAGAAACAAACCAGCTGCTTTTCCAAGAAACTCAAAGTTGTCACATTGGTTTTGACCAAGTGGAATATCATGTCCTTCTCCCCACATCTTATGAAGGAAAATGGGTGCAAGGGAGAAGGATTCCAATCTCCCAGTGGGCTTTGGGGTGTACTTACAGGCTTCTGAAGCTTTAGACTCAAGGATGCATATGAGATAGAAGGGGAGACCCAAGGCCATCCCAGAGACTTGAGAAAATAATGGCAAAATCCTTACCCTATTTTCTTCCCTGACCGCCTTCTTGGGAGCTACACGAGGACATTTTCATGGCTTGGGGGAACAATCAGAGAGGGAGAAAAGAGATAATCAGTACCTATTTGGTATTTTAAGATACAGATCTCCAAGCATGCAGATGCTACAGCAGTTGAGCTTTGTGGAACTTCTTATGGTTAAAGGCATTCACATTTGTGAAAATGCTCAGGTTGAGGAATAAGGCTTAATTCAAATGCCCTTTGTTCACTAAATGATTATTTTCCTGTCTGAATTTGCTGAGTGCCAACAACTCAGAGTCAGTGGGGAGCAGAGGGTACTCAGCATTCCAGAGAACTAGCCCCAGGATGTATAAGTATTGCATTAAGTCTCCTTGACATTTCACAGATTTGGCTGATTTTCAAGATCTTTAAAGCATGACACCATACATTTGTCCCGTTTTTTTTCCCTTTGGTGTGGGTGTGTGCCCATGGTGGGAGTGCTGGTATAGGAATTTATCTCAAAAGCAACCTTTAAATCCAGTCTCTTGTTTTCCCAGGGGTATTTGTTTACATAAAAGGCTTTGTTGTGGCAGCAAGCACTAATGTGTTTGAAAATCTGTCACGAAGTAATTAATTTATCCTCATTGCACCAAGCTGTAGGATAGGTTAGCATTATCCCCACATTGCAGGAAGAGAAGCGAGAAACAGAAATTAACCCGTGAGGGGCCTAGGGAGGCTGCCAGAGAGCCAGAAAAGGAACACAAATCTCCAGAATTAAGAGCCTAATGCCTTAACCACATGAATATCCTTTCTAAGGTTTGATTTGTTGCCATATCCTTTTTCTGCTTGATCACTTAAGACAAAATGACCTGTCCCTAGATAACATTTTATATGTTGGAACTAAAAATAGGAATTCTCTTCTCCTACTCTTAAATTGTAGCATTGTAAGTGTACAGCATGGGAACTTGTGGGAAAAGAAAACTTCTAGGATTCAAGAGGAAAAACAGATAAAGACCAAGTGTGGGAGAAGAAGGAAGCTACAGAGGGAAAGGACCTAGAGTGTGCAGGGGATCCAGCTCCAAATACTTCTCACCATTTAAGGCCTTTCTTGCTACTTCCCTCCATGCCCTTTGGAGAACTAAACATGGGATTGAAGAACCTTTGTTTCAATCCTCACATGTGATGCATGTATGTGCAAAGCTTTGTCATGCTATTTCTTTAATAGGAATTCAGCCACCTAGTGGGAGAGGCACAGACCAAAAGCTGCAGGAAAACAATAAAATATTCTTCATTCACTCCCTTAGGTTTTTGCCCTTACCTCAAAACACAGCTTTGTTAGAGTTTGCTAATGGCCATAGAGCTGGAGGAAGCCTGAGGCTGATGACTTTTCTGTTGTCTTTCTTAGTACAAAATATACAAGGTTCTTCATACACCCCACTGTCACCTCAAGCTAGTTTTGCAACAGCTTTGCAGTGCGAGTCCCGAACCTGCCAAATCTCACAATCTCTGGTTGAAGATTCCCTCAGCTGTCTCCTGTCTCACAGCCCCTCAGTGCAGGGCTGGCACTTCACTTGGCATCACATCACAGCTTCTCTCTGGCTCTGGAACCATCTCATTCTGCATGGCACCACACTGCCTGCCACTCATCCACTCTGGGACCAGGGTTTCTAGATAAGAGGTGATTCATCTATTGTCTCTCACTGACTCTACCATCCTATTTTTTTCTGAGGAATCTGCATAGGGAAAAACCCCTTCAGTGCAGGATGCCTTTAGCCACGGCAAGAAAATTCCCCCCCTACACCTCTCTTTCTGTTGTGCTTTCACATTGGGGGAACCTGCGTAGTGTTTAGGTGTTTTATTAAGCATTGCTTACTGCCAGTGCCTGCTTTTGTGAAATTAGAGCTGCACAGAAGAATATATTCAAGCTAGAGTAATGTTCCTTAGAAAAAAAATGTAGTCCCATGTTACCTTTGGGTCTGAGGAAAAAGCTGCAACATGCTTAGAGTGAAGGTTCCCAAAAGCACTCGGCTCTGGTAGAAGAACGGGCAGCAGCTGTCCCCATGTGCACGAGCCAGAGGAGGCCTTTGGCTGCTCACATGCCACATCTTTGGGAAGCTCACCTCCAGAGCAAACTGCCTGCCCTGTGCCACACACTTCCTGCTCCCTATCAGCATCGCTCTGGAGTATGGTCTTTGCAGAGCAGCCGCAGAGAAGCCAGGGATGTTCTGCGGCTGTGTAACTTGGGTAGAAATTTCTGACTAGCCATACAACCAAAAAAAGCCAGGTGTTAGCTCACGTAAGGTCCTGTCTACTCAGCCATAGAATCATAGAATCATTTAGGTTTGAAAAGACCTCAGAGGTCAAGTCCAACCTTTGACCAAACACCACTACATCAACTAGACCAGAAAACTGAGTTCAGTTGTTTCTTGAGCACCTCCAGGGATGGGTTCTCTACCACCTCCCTGGGCAGCCTGTTCCAATGCTTGACAACCCTTTCCATGAAAAAATATCCCCTGATGTCCACCCTGAACCTCCCCTGGTGCAGCTTGATGCCATTTCCCCTTGTCCTGTTGCTTGTGGTCTGGGAGAAGAGACCAAACCTCACCTGGCTGCCTCCTGCTATCAGGGAGTTGTGTAGAGCCAGAAGGTTCCTTCTAAGCCTCCTTTCTTCCAGGCTGAGCCCCCACAGCTCCCTCAGCCATTCCTCATCAGGCTTGTATTCCAGACCCTTCCCCAGCTCCATTCCCTTCTCTGGACATGCTCCTGCCCCTCAATGTCCATCTTGCAGTGACGGGCCCAGAACTGGACACGGGATTCAAGGTGTGGCCTCACCAGTGCCCAGCACAGGAGGACAATCACAGCCCTGCCCTGGTCCTGCTGGCCACACTGTTGCTGATCTAAACCAGGTGCCATTGACTTTCTTGGCCACCAGACCACACCTGACTCATGTTCAAGCGCTGTTGACTAGCACCCCCAGGGCCTTTCCCACCAGGCACTTTCCAACCTCTGCCCCCAGCCTGGAGCTGCAGAGGATTGTTGTGACCAGGGCAGTCTGACAGACTCTGTGCCTTCAGATGGTAGGACCCTGGTTTCAGCCTGGAGATGACTGGCAGGGAGCACAGCCAGGATGGCACCTGCTCCCTGCAGCGTAATTAAGTGCCAAAGCTTATCTTAACATCTGACCACCAGGTACAATTGCTGCCTTTGCTCAGGAAAACACACTGCCTGTGGTGCTTGGAGGTCATTGCTGTGCTAACAGTTGTGATGTCACGGTTAAGGGTAGCTACAACACATTTCCTCCTGAAGCCAAATTGCTAATAAAAGTCTACAAAGAATTGAAATAAAACCTAATTATAGGGCCCAGCTAAGCCTTTAATAGGGATGTCTACACTCATCATTAAATTCAAGATAGACCTTTCTCTACCATGCAGGAGGCAAATCGTAGAAAAATGCCTAAATAGATTATGGAAGACATTTAGTCTCCTTTGATAGACAGCACAGGATTTGTTACATACAGAAATGTGGAAAATGCCTCACTTGGGCTATCAGATTCTGGTTGAACTCTTTTGGCTATGGGCAAAAAGTCACTTGATTATTATGTGTGAATACCCCAAGAAATGGCAAAGGTGGGCAGGCTTTGGGATCGTGCTTGCACCTGAACACTTTAAAGAGGAGCTAGGAATCCATACATGTAGGTCCATGGCCATCAGGGAGAAGCCCAGCCAAGAACCTTCTGTCTCGTTAAAAACAAACTCCCATGAGCTGCAAGCAATCTGAAGGAAGCAGGTAATACTGTCCTTCAGCAGGAACATAGCAAGATTGGAAAAATAATGCATAATGAGGGGTTTTTTGTCTGGGTGGATAATTAATGCTTTTTTAATGTCTACAGGGCTTTTACAGGTGAAATTTGAGCCAGCATTATGCCAAACCCAGCTCGGCTTCCCTCTCAAACTGGCTGCAAGGCACAATCTTATTCTCTGTTCCTTCTCTCCCCTTTATCTCTTAAAAGGATAATTCCTGACAATTTACATTAACAGGCAGACCTGGGTAGGGGGGCTTGCTTGCTTACTTTCTGGAGAGTGCTTAAGGTGAGGTCTTCTGTCTCCTCTCAGGAGCCATTTACTAGCACAAAGGGAGGTAGGATACAAAAGATCCTGATATTCCTTACTCTTTAATCTTTCTAAACAGGCTTAATGCAGAGCATCTCCCCCTCTCCTTGGCCCCTGCTGGGAGAGGCAGAGCTCTGTTTTGCAGAGTTCCCCAGACCCACTGCACCATAGGCAGAGCCAGGGGTGGAAGCAGTGATGTGGAGAAAGAGGGACCGTGCTTTCCAGTGTCACAGCTTCCAACCAGTTGGTGACATTGTCAGTGCTCCTGGGTGATGTCACACTCCTGTTGGACATGCAGCCAGGAGCAGTTTCTTCCTGGGACAGAGCCTCGGAAGAGGCTATGGGCATAGTCTAGGTGGGGGGACTGTGCATCCATGCATGGATGCATCTTGTAGGATGTATATGGCATTCCAGGCAGTGCTCCTGATGCTCCCAGGGACTTGCAGGCCCTTTAAAGAACTGACCTGGCAAGTGTATGTCTGGAGAAGGCACTGCTCTGTTCTTTGCTCCTCTGGGAGACCATGTGTGGGAGTGTGAAGGAGATATTTTCCCTTTGCCAGTGAGCAAAGGAGCCTCCTAGAAAACCACCCACTGCCAGTGTTTCACAGTGAATGTTACCCACATTACACCTGGCACAGAAGCACAGCCAGCTTGGAAAAGGACATTATGAAAGAAAAATAATGGCTCAGCATTTCAGCCCCGCTGGCACAATGGGTTTATTTTCACCGCGCCATGGAATGAGCAGGAGAGCTGAGGCTGCTGAGCTGTACTTCTGGAGCTGATCTAGTATCACAGAAAGGCTTTGTGCCATGTGGATGTGCCAACTTGACTGGAGCAACTTGCCACCTTCTGCCCTGTGCTGCTTTACCTGCTGCCGACATCAGCATTCACATTCACTTTTACTCAGAGTCTCTTCTATACCTCTGCCCTTCCACTGCTTCATCAGAGTAGTAGCCTCCTCTGGCATAACAGGAGATAAAAAAGGGGTGCCTTGGTCTGGATTCTTTCTTTTCTATCAGTAGTTCTGACATACAGAAGTCTCTGCCCCAAAATTCAACCTCAATTCCTCTTTCTTCTTTTACCACAGGGTTTAAGCACCTCAAAGTCATATTTTATGAGATTAATATGGATGGGTTCTTTTGTCTTTGTTTTGTTCTTGGAATATCATTATAAATGGGACACAGAAAATCGCTGCTTTGAGACTATTTCATTGCCAGGAAAATGAGCTGAACTTCTACCTCAGGTCAAAAGGTGAACATAACTAAGTGACTTCTTCTTAGCTCCTTATAGGTTTGTGTTTGTCAAAGAAATTAAACCAGTTGGTAACCTCTTTGTAGGAATGCCTCAGGCTTCAAAAACCAGGATTCTTCCCATGCATTGGCAATGTTGAGTCCATCTCTGCACACAAACTATCCCAGGACTTTGACTAGCTGTTACTCCAACCACTAATCCTTCACTTTCCTGTCCTAACTAATAAAAATCAGGCAATCCTCATGCATGTCCAGCTCTGGGCAGGATTCTGCCTTTGTGGTCTGAAAGACAGTCAATTTGCTGTCAATATGAAAGGTATTTTACATGGATGAAAATTCAGTTTCTGATTTCATGTGCCTGGTTCAGGAAGATTTTTGAACCAGGTTCCTCAGACAACCTGAAAACCAGCTCAGAATTAATTAATTTCTGGAGAGTGTTATAAGAAATTTTTATTTAACCTCATTTGTTTTGGACCTCTGCGTCTCCCTGCTTGCATCGTATGTTTTAGGGTTTTCTTTCATTCCCAGAGTAACCAAGAGGTACAGAGCAAGTAAAGGAGCCAGCAAAACAGACAAACAGAAGTATCTGCTCACCCGTTAATTCACCATTTCCTGAAACCTATGGTGACCTTAGAAACCAGAGATGGAAATCTATGCCACTGACAAAGCAGGTTCAAGCATGGGACATTATAAGCCAAGCTACTTTTCAGTTTCCTCTTCTGTCTTTTAAGTGAGTCAACTGTATCTACATCAGATGGTGCTAGAGCAGAACAGTCTAATGTTGTAAAAGCTAAAGTATCTGCTTGGTTCTCCAGAGCCCTGTTATTAACTTCTGAGCAGAACAGAGCAGATGGTTGTGAATGATGAGCACTGCTCTTGTAAGTAAGTGCTGCCCTGAACAGTGATCATAGAATCATAGAAGAGTTTGGATCAGAAGGAAAATTTAAAGGTCAGCTACTCAGCTACTCCCCTGCAATGAGAAGGGACATCTTCAACCACATCAGGTTACTCAGAACTCCATCCAACCTGACCTTGAATTTTTCCAGGGATGAGGCATCCACCACCACTCTGATCAACTTATTCCAGTGTTACCACCCTCATTGTAAAAGACTTTTTCCTCAAATCTAATCTAAATTGACCTTCCTTCAGTTTAAAAACATCCCCCCTTGTCCTGTTGCAAAAGGCCCTGATAAAAACTTTGCCTCCATCTTTGTTATAGGCTCCCTTTAAGTACTGAAAGGTCTCCTGGAGCCTTGCCTTCTCCAGGCACAAGAGTCCCAATTCTCTCAGCCTTTCCTCACAGCAGGGCTGCTCCATCCCTCTGATCCCCTTGGTGTCCCTCCTATGGACTGGCTGCATCAGCTCCCTGTCCTTCCTGTGCCAGGCCCCCAGGGCTGGAGGCAGCTCTGCAGTGGGGAGCAATCTCACTTGAGCGAGGCAGTGGGGCAGGATCCACCCCCCTCCTCCTCTGCTGCCAGCGCTGGGGGCTCAGCCCAGCACAGGGGGGTTCTGGCTCCCAGCACACACGGCCAGGGCAGGGCCAGCTCTCACCACCAGCACCCCCAAGTCCTTCTGGCAGGGCTGCTCCATCCTCAGCCTGGATTGATCCCAGGGGTTGTCCTGAGCCAGGTGCAGCACCTGCCCTTGTTCTTATTAAACCTCATGGGATTCCCAGGATCCACTCAAGCTTGTCCAGGTCCTTCTGGATGTCCTTCAGATGTGCCACTGCCCCCTCAGCTTGGTGTCATCTGCAAATTTGTCCATGCCACTAAGAAAGACATCAAAGAGTACTGGTCCCAGCGTGACAGTTACCACTGGTCAGTTTTACAAATAACTAGCTGAATATGAAAGGTAAAACCACTAACAAAAATACCCCACAGACAATGAAGCTGGAATTACTTTGGGAGGAGAAGCGACACGAACACAATTTGATGACTGAGCAGAAGCCAAATATGATGCTATGAGGTTGTGTTTATTTTTCACCAGCTAACCTTTGGGTTAAACCTGTCAGCAATAGCATTCCCAGAAGCTTCAAAGCAGGGAAGATCGCCCTGAGAAAACAATTCTGGCTCCAAGGTTTAGAGATATTCAACTTAGTAGCTTTGTCCACATCATTCTCATCAGTTTTGTTCCATTCCTGGTGTTAGCCAACAGGATCCAGGCTTTTCTGCTTGACATCATTTTATTTTCCATGAATTTAGAGCTGTTGAAAGGCACTGGCCTTTCTGTCTTAGATGCTGGCGTCTCTTTATACCTATGAGCTAGACAGCAGCTCAGCAAGCTTTTCCTGGCTGTCCTGCCAGGACATCCTAGCCTTGAGGACAGAATTCATTGCCCATCTCATTCATACTCAAGCCTCCAAGTCAAAGATATTGTTTCACAGATCCTTAGATGCAAGGCCCTGAAACGGTCGTTCTAAACACCTATTCCTGTCACTTTCCATGCGGTATTGTAACGATATTATAAATGAGATATGACAATTTCTACACAGGTAGGTAGGCAGGATTTTTCTACCACTTCCTCCACTCTCCATCCCAGGCAGCAACAACAATAATTATAATAGTGGTATAATATAAACACTACAGAGAAACTGAATATAAACTTGATTGATCATAAAAGGAGATCACCACCAACTGTAGCTCAGTTTCATTCTATGAATGACAATAATGCCATCATCAGGTACACCAGGGGTGGAGACCTGACCAGGTTTTAGTTCACATAACACCTCCAGGAAGAGGAAAGCTTGGTGGGCTTAGTCTGACAGCAAATATACGGAGAATGTCCAGGAAGCCTTTGCAAGACCTGGTGCCTTTGCAATTCAGAGGCAGCTCAGGGACATGTGTTTCCTCTGTGTTGGCACTTCAGAGGAAGATGGGTGGTCCTCAAGGGAAACCTTAAAGGCTTAACTGATTATGGCAGATCATAATAAGGCAAAGCAAATGAGAAATAGGTACTCTTTGAATGTCAGAGATCATTCATAAACAGAACCTCATAAGCCTGTTCAAGTCTTCTAAGCACCAATGGGACAGAATGTAGAAAGCTCTGGGTGGCCTTTTAAACTCATGCAGGGAAAATAATTAATATAAAAAGGTACCTTGGCAACAAATAGAACCTTTACACACATGGGAACACCAGAAGGGCTGCTGTATAATTAGTTGCTTAGCTGCCTGTGTAGAGATGCTTGAAACATGCTGTGTTTCTTTCATGACCTGTGTGATTTGCCATTCTAGCTCTTCTTACAGGCTACACATCAGTGTATGTCTACTGACTTCAACAAAACAGTATTCCAAAATCTTGTGATGCAAACATTAGAGAAGCCTAAGTCAGAAGTAGGCCTAGTTCTGATGGACACCCAGATTAGGATGTTGCACATGCAGTTTACACCTCTCTGAAATGAAAAAAATAGTGTTCGTTCTAAGGAGCAAGGAAAAACAAAGAAAAACCTTATGCATTGACTCTGTAATTTCCAAAGACTTGTCTTCTTGTTTATGACAAGCAAAAATTATATCACCTACAGTGTTTCTTTGCCATTCATTTCAGTTTTCTTTCCACCCTTAGCCAGATATTACTTAATTTCTTTTTCTTCCTCCTTCTCCTGTTGAATTTTGTCTTCTAGCTAGAAATAGTTGCCACCTGAAAATACAATAATGCTTAAAATACACGTGCACTTAAATGCACAAACCACTTAAATTCACAAAGGTGAATCAAAATGTACTATATTCACTAACTGTTGTCACAGTCCAGGAATAAGAAAGTATCTGACATGTAACTGGCTCTCAAGCACTGTTTCCAATTTTGCACCAAAGTGAGAAGCTATTTTCACTTAATTTGCTTCTGAGCCTGGTCCTGGGCAACAAACTCTGTATGGTCTAAGCTTTTGTGTGATGTACTATACACTTTGATAATGGCAAATTGCAGAGAACGCCGCCCACCCCCCCCCCACCCCCCCCCCCCAACAGAATCAGGTATATTAAGCCCTGACAAAGGATCTCCTGGGGAGCAAAGCATCTCCTGCATAGAATAACAGACTGATATGCTGCTGAGTGGATTTTATTATTAAAAATACATGGTAAATTATAGGTCACATATGCTCCTGATTTCACTGATTTTAAAAATAGAAAGTGAAAGCTCCCAGCTGGGGGCACAGCTGCTGCTGAACACTGGTAGAAATCATAGCCAGGAGTGTCACTTGCAAATGCAGCAGCCTGAAACTGAAGCAGTGGGAGAGTTTGGTTTCTTCTCAGTCTGCAGCTGAATCTTGGGAGTGGGGGGAGCTTCCACAATGCCTGAAGGGTCAACTGCCTCTTCTCTAAGGTAGATGCAGACATGGTTAACTGTAAGATTCTCAAATATTGACCATGCTTAGCCAACAATCTACTTCCAGGACCCCAATGTCATTGTTGCTATCTCCTTTTAAAATCATTCAAGTCTGAGCACTTAAAAAAAATGCATCCATATGGATAGGATAGAGCTGGGATACAGGCTTTGTGACACCAGGTGCAGGAGTGAAGAAGGAGGACACCTACTGAGGACAGTTGATAGCAATTTTTGTCATCTACAGAAACAGTGAAGGGAAGAACGGAAGGGAAGAGAGGAATAGAAAGCGGCTGTGTTTTGCCTTTTGTGCAAGTGCTAGCATCTCCCTCAAGTAATATCCTGCTGCCTTTTAGATGGAAGGCTCTGCAGGAAGGAGGATATCATGTACAGGTTATTGGGATGGACAGCTGCAGAGATCAAGCATCTCCTCTTCCAGCATTGAGTCATTGCTGCCAACATGACAGTAGAAAAACCTATCCAGTGCTTGATTGTGCTTTATTTGGTTTGTTTAAAATGCTCCTAGTTGTAAAAACTTATAAATATCAGATGCAGCTTCTTTCCAATATTCTGTACAAAGCTGAAGGTTTTTTTATAAATGGACTTTAAAATGCAAATGTAAACAGTCCTCTGGCTTCTTCTCTTTCAAAAGAAAGAAAGAATGAAACTGTGAAAAGTGGTTTTAGCCTGTTGGTGAGGCTCTGTGCAAGGTCTGTGTAATGAGAGACTCCAAGGAGAGCAGCTGCTGCCTCCTGATCTTTAATGTCTGCAATGCTCCTGACTTGTACAGCAAGGAAAATAAGTAATGCTATCTTGTTTAATCATGCTGTCTTCTACCTTGCTTAGCATTTACTAACTGGACTGGACCACCTAACTTGAAGATCTGCTTTAAAGGCAACCCTTTGATGGAAGAAATCCCAGGCTGGGGAATTTTTGAAACAAGGGCACCCTCTAATGGAAATGAGAAAGACAAAGCAACCACAAGTAATTAGGGTAGGGAACATACGTTTTCTCTTCTCTGTGTATTTATGCTAAGCTTATGCAAGAATCAATGCCTCTCCTACTCTCAAAGGAATGGCTAGATATTCTGCCTTTTAAATGTAAAATGAAGAAGAATTTTTCTTCATTGCAGGTCAAAGCTTACAAAAAATAACCACCTTCTACACAGAACCCAAAACCACTTCACCAACCTGAAGACTAAAAAGCATCTTCGCAACTTGTGGTCCCAGCTGTAAATTAACACAGGAGCTCTGGCCACTGAAGCCAAAGACCACTTTGTTTAGATTGCTTCTCTTTAAGTTAACTATTTTTCCTGCTTCAAACTGCATCAGCAGCAAATTGGTTTCTCCTGAGCTGCTGCTGGTGTTATAAGGGAGCAATAATTGTCCCACAGCACGGAAGGACACAGTAATTACTGTTCTGTGAGCGCTTGTTCTTGCACAATTAGGCTGCAGAGTTCTTCCATATGAAGCAGTATGAGCTGCAATCCAATGGCTGAGGCTGTGTTAGCAAACCCTCTCTTACCTATGAGCAGAAGTTTTTCACAGAGGGTGAAAAGCAGAATGGGAAGGCTACATCACACATCCAGGAAGATTCCAAATGATTTTGCTGCCTGCCCCCACAAGCAAGCTCTGTCCTGATTCTCACACAGAAGTCGAATTATGGTGTCCCTGCAGAGGACTAAATTCCATGAGTGCTTACCAAGTTTCTTGCCTTAGATTTGCTCCTTCTCATCTTCTGTGCGATCATGTGGTTTCAGGGGGTAAACTGAGGGATGAGTTTGTCACCCAGGCTCTGATTTGTATGTTCTAATAGTATCAGAGAACTTTCAGAGGGTGCCACTGTATTTGCTTGCCATTTAATCATCAGCCAATTTCATTTTGCCCCGAGCGCCCACGAGCCTGTGTGATACAAAGGATGTGCAAGCCCTAGGAACCACATCAAACAGGAGAGGGGTGCTCTGTCCAGGCTTGCCGGCTGCACCTACTGAATGAAACACGCTCAAGCATTTCCTGAGAAAGTCTGGTGAGTCAAATCAGGCCAGCAGCACAACCCAGCTGTGTCCATCTTCTGTTTTTCTTGTGTTACTGGTCCATAAAATAACTAACACTGATTGCCTCAGCTTCAAAACTCGCGTGTGTAAATCAATGCTATGTCTGTACCATAGCACCCACATGGGTGTTGACGTAGTATTGTAGTTAAGGCTTCAAAACAGTTTTTGTTCCAAGTCCAGTGTTTTCCCTTGCTCCTGAGTTTCTGAAAGGTTCTACTTTCTAGGCTGAAATTTTCCATCACTATGCTCAGCCAATGGCTTCGGGGAGAAAGTCTGAGGAAAATCCATTCGACCATTCTGTGAAACTGGAAAACAAAACAAAACTTCTCTGGAAAATTATTTGGGAATATATTAACTTGCACATCCAGTGAGAAAAGCACTAGCAGAAAACACAGCTGGGCTTTGATGAGGAAGCTGATTAGAAGTCTTTAAAGATATGATTCCCTGTAGATTTACTCTGATGCATCTGTCCTGATTTCACTCTTCGCTTGCACTGAGTTAGGTGACAGTGGAGTTAGATAGCATTCTACCACAGCACTAGAGTTATCTTCTGGAATGTGCTGGGAATGCGAGCGTGCTGTTACTCAGAAGAATGCGAATGTCACCACTGCGTAAGCAATACGTCCAGTCCCTACCCTGTGGCCTGTGCCATGAGGGGCAGGAGCTGCCCCACATCGTGACAGACACCACAGCTCTGCTGTACAAATTGTCCTCTTGCAAATGGTGTTGAAAACCTGGAAATCCAGAGAAGACACAAGGGGAAAGAAAAAGAATGGATTCACCTTGGGTGAATTATATCCACTGCAGAGTTCTTACACACGATTAAGTAAATATCATTTGATACTCCCTCTGTTGACATTTCTTATACATGCTTTTATTATTTCTAGGTGGTGTGGGACACAAAAGACAAAGAGATATTCCTACAGGATAATGACATTATCAACACATTTCTACAAATCTCAATAACAGGCATACACACATATCCCCTTCTTTTTATCTGTATCTGACTCCAAGCAAAAATGTAATATTCAGATGACCCTAAGCATACAGGATGAGTCTCTCTCACTTTTGTTTTGCACACAGTGCCTCCCAGGTTACCCACAAAACAAGGCCAGCGAGTGGCTGTGGATCAGGTCCTCAGTGAAACTTGACAGGATAATGCTGATGAATTGCATCAGCTGGAAGTCTGGCTTGCTGGTGTTTGGGAACTGTGGTGAGGGAGGTGACTAATGTGTTGCAGCGTTTCTTAAGCTTTGAGGCTGAACATCCTGAGGAAACTCTGATCTCAGAGCAAACCTTAAGGAAGTGCCTTGTGTATGTTGTGGGAGAGGAAGGCTAGGAGGATGGATGAGAAGGAAAGGATTTTTAGGGGATTTCTAATGCTCAAGACTTGGCAAAACCAGATCTTGGGATAAGTTCACATTAATAAACGGAGCTTGTTTTGCTGAGTCTAGAGAAAAACCGACTTAGAAAGAAATGGAAAAGATCTTGTGTTAGAAGTTTTAAGATGTGCTAGAAATATTCATACAGAAAATGAAGAAATAAAAAGGTAGAAGTTCACATTTCCACATCTCTTTTTTTTCTGCTCTTTATCTTCTGGCTTTTTCCAAAGAAGGTATTTAGTGTTTGCATCTTTGGACAGGAAACTGTTCCATGAAACCACTCTGTGGAGCTAAACCTTTCCGTGAGGATCCTAGGCCAGAGCCTTTGTCATAGCTGAGCTCTCTTACCCTATGGGCAAACTGAACAGACCAGTGGGCTGTAGTGTTCCTGGAACTCCCTCTTGATTCATTCAGCTGCTTCAGAGTGATCAGCAGGGTTACTCCTATCTGATAAGGACACCAGGAAGATAAAGCAATTGTATTTGATTACGCTGGGGCAGAGAAATTTCTTTGGCCAGTGAATTAGGCAAACTCATTTTACAGGCCTCCATCATGTGGTTCTTTAAGAATATCATCCATCTTACCACCCCAGGAGTTTAAGTTTGGAAATATTAGGAAATTATGAAGGCCAGGAGAACAGTGATATAATGAGAAAGACATGGAGGGTGAACTTCAGTGAAACATAGCCTGGTCATAGCAGGCACTGCGAGTGGCTCAAAATACAACTGTTTGTTCCCTGACGTGTGTGAGCCAGACCTCCCTAATGCTGAAGGGAAGAGTGAAGGGAAATAAAGCCCTTTGCATGCACTGTCAATGTGCTCGTATCTGGAAACCTTAAACACGGGAGCCCTCCTGTGGCAGTTCTTCAGAAGCGTGTTTTTCGTCAGGATGAAAGAGTCTCCAGGAAAGCGCTGAAGAACAAGTAGAGAGCAACACAGCTACAAAAGAAACCTGTATCAGTGCGTGATGGGTGTGACTGCGGGTATACACAGCTACTAAATGTTAGCGGGCAAGCCAACCACATGCTGCTTGTGTTGGGCAGATCACAAAATTTAACTTGACCAGCCCAATGACAACTCAGCAAATTAAGCCTAACCTTGAACATTGAAGCTGTTTGCACCTGTGAGAGCCCGACAGGCTGCCTGCAAGCACAGAGCCTCTGCTCCTGCTCATTTGGAAGGTTTGAGGGTAAGGTATATTCTCTGTGCAGCTGGAGCGTCAAGGTGAGCCAACCTGCAGAGGAAGGCTGAATGCTCCACGCAAAATTCCCTTCACACAGCAGTGTGGCCTGAAGGAGATGGGTGACTTACAGGACTTATTTGAGGCCTCTAAGAGATCCAGATGGCCTGACTGGGCCTGAAGACACCCCACACTGCTGGTCGTGAGCTTGCAGGTGAGGCTGAGCACCCAGGGCAAGATCCACCAGCAGTGGTCATCTATCCAGCAGCTCCCTGCCATGGGGTGTCCATGCAGCGAGGCTCATGCAGTCACACATGACAAAGGACAGAGGGCACGGCCAAAGAAGAAGTCTCTCTGGGGTTCAGGGATCATTACCCACCCACCCAGTTCACTCATCACTCACTGGATTTACAGCTGGAATAACTATCCATGAGTGATCCGACAGGCGCCCCCAGGAGTTTCATTCTCTGCTGACGTCGCAGTGGCTGTTTCTGTCACAGCCTCTGGTGTTCTGAGCTGCCTCTGGGGACTTACAGGTCACTCCTGGCAGATCACATTTGTCCACAGAGGGTGAGGAAAGAAATGCCACAACAAGGACTGTTTTCTCGGTATTTGTGAGTAGAGGGAGGGCAAGACTAACCCTTCTGGGAGCATCACACACTTAAAACCACATCAGCTGGTCATGAATCCACTCTCAAAGGGCGGTGGCTTAATTCCTGCTTTGGTATGAGCTAATTGCTATAGTGGCTGTACCCTGTTAACAGCGATGCTTGAACTGAAAAAGACATTTATTAATTATTGATTCTTCACTAAGAGGAAGACTTCACAAGCATTTCCATGACACCAGAAAAGACAGGAAATTTGGATTATTTTGTTCAAAAATTCGAAACTATTGAACCTTAATGGACAAACAGAAATCCTTTTGAACAGAAGTAACACATGTTGCCACATACTGCAAACTGTATCCCGTGGCTAACCAGCACCCACTCCTGAGCAGGTTCCAGACCACGTTCTGAACCTCACTTGGTAAAACTAGAGCTTAAACAAACTTAAGTTTGCTTATTCAAAGTAGCAGCATCCAAAGACTAAACCTGAGTGTGATTATTGTGTAAGAGGTGGTGTCCAGGAATTTTAATGCAAAGTACCTGCTTTTATCTTATGTGCTCAGAATGTAACTCTGGTGTGCAGCACTAGAAGATAATTAAGTTGAACAGTTTCTCTAATCTTAGGGGCTATATTGAAGGCTACAAATTTTAATTCAGCCATAAAGAAACATTTTTAGAATATATTTTAATCTCTCTGGGTTAATTGATTTGCATATTTGGTAAAGGTAATAGTGAAAGTCAGTGAAGTTAAGAAAGTAAACCTGTTGTTGGGGATAAACACATGCACAGATATATCTGTACAGATACATACATAAAAATCTAATGCTGTTTCCTTTTAATTCTATTTTAATATTATTTCTTTACATGTCTCTTTGCTGTTATGCTAACCTGTCTGGAAGAGAAGTAAGAACACATGGAAAAGGCTTAGGGATCACTGATGTTTCACTGTCAGAGGCTCAGTGAAACCTAACTAACACTTGAGTGTCCACTGCTGGGGAATGACTCTGACCCATAGTGAACTAATATGGTAAGTCTTGGTATTTTGAGACTGGCAAGAGCTGGCAAGTTAACAGTCACCTACTGTGCAAGCTCAGGACATTTTTTTTCCCAAGCAAAGTTTCACAGGGCTTCCTATTCTGAATTCACACATGCTAATAATGCAATTGCACATCTTGTTTGTTGCTCCTGTCTAATTATAAAATATATTTTTTTCTCTCCTAACAGAAGAGGAAGTATAAATATTTTTACAAACATAAATCTTGATCGTGGCGGTGGATATTTATAAAACTAAAGCTGATGCTGCTCCTGTGGAAGGACAATTTACCATCACAAAAAGCAGTAAACTGAAGTGGAAGATTAAGATGTGCTGTAACATTATGAAAATAAAGGAAATCCTTTGAGGAGACCAGTGATTCTGAAGGGGTTTGGCATAAGTCTGACCAGGAGCAGTCCTGATTCCCTGGTCCAGGCAAAACTTTTTCTGGAAACGATTTTTGCTCTTTTTAAAAGTCTTCTTAAACTAATCTTGGGGGTTGGGGGTTTTATTTGGTTGGGTTTTTTGGGTTTTTTTTGGTCAAGTTTTTTTGGTTTCAAAATGAAAATGAAATCAAATTTAAAAACGAAAATGCGAAGTGCAAGTCTTAAAAATGTCTAAGCTGGTTTTCCCTTTCACACAATATGTTGTAGGGATTGATATTTGACAAATGCTCTTTCTGATTTATACAACATCACCTCCCTCACTCTGTTCATGGATAACTGTAAAATGAAGCCTTGCCTTATAATTTTATCAGGGAATAATTACTTTATTACTCTACTGTAGCCAGACATCATCTTGTCAACTGCAGAATAAAACCAGAAAAAGTTGTCTGGCTTCCAGGAGAAGAAGCTGTGTTTCTCATGCAAGTATCTTTAATAATATTTACTCAGAAATGTATATACTGGCAAAGAAAAATGTAAAATGTTTTCATTTCTGCATGTTTGTCCCAGCATGAAAGTCCCTCTTTAATTACTTACTGCAGCTGCCAGTAAATGGTGGGGAGGGCAGGGGAGCAGGCACACAGGGAAGAGCTATTTTAAGAAGTAAGGAAAAGTCTTCAAGGCTGTTTTCCTATTGTTGTTCTGCTGTGATTTTGCTCCTTGAGAGATTCTAAGGTTTGATGGTCTCCTTGCCGTTCTGTGTGAGTTGGGTTTGTGCAGCAGGAGGAGTCTCAGCCCAGCTTTTGCCTTGTGCTTCCTTCTCTTTCCTTGCTCCTGGAGACTCCAGAAACCTCTCTAGGTCTTGCCAGGTCTTTCTCCTACAGCCTGTGCTAAATTACCAAGGCTGGGCACATCCTGCAAAGCCCCTCAGTGCCACCAAAACTGCAGGATCATGGGGCTCCTTGGTTCTTTCAGAGTTTCACTAATGCTCTGTTCCCTTTAACGTGGCTTTGACAGGCTGTCTTTTGCTTCTTTTTGTACAACCTGTACTTTTAGAAGTAGTAAGGTATTTGTGGGTGTCTGGCAAAGGCATCTCAAAATCCCAGCCAGAACATAAACAAAATACAGCTCTTCAATAAAATTCAATAAATATTGGCCAATATAAACCTGCAAAAAATATCAGACTGTGCCATGCAACATTAAACCTTGTGAGCTGTTGGAATCCCTCACCTTGCGCTTTTTTTCAAAAGCACCAGAAAAAGTACAGTCTAATATACACAAATACACAGGGACTGTGTTAGGATGGTATGTAGAGGCCAGTTTGTGTATTTACTCCGTATTTTAGGGAGCAGCTTTTTAATCTCTCTGTGCATTCAGAAGATCCAGTCTGTAAACTCCAATTCTATTGTCAACAGTGTTTTCTTTGGAAAATAAACTGCCTTGTCTGAATTTGGAACTGCTCCCAAACCCAACTTAGTGCTCACTTCCTGGTAAATGGCAGTAGAAAATTTAGACCAGCTAACATAAACATTAGCATCTGTGTCCATAGAGAGGAGGTATGTATAATAATAGTGGGTGGGTGGACATCACTCAAATCTTTCTGTAGGCCACTTAAATACTAGAATCCACTGTTCTTTATTTATACAGCTCTGAAAGATGGCTCATCTGAAAAATCCAGCTCAGCTATAGAGCAGTGCTGCTCCAGTGGCACTTGCCTAACTCCAGACCAAAAGTATATTTTTCCCCATGGAGGCCTTATAAATGTGATCCATCCAAAATTCCTGTGGGAAGGCCTGCACTTCTGGCAATATTCTTATTTTTTTAAAAGGAGCAGCCTGTGGTGCACAGGTGGGGTCCTCAGCTGGGGGGAAGGTGGGAAGATTCAGACAGAGGCAGGGATAATACCAAGAAAGCTTTAACAGCAACTGGATACCGAAAGGATTACCCATCAGATAGTGCTAAGTTCTCCTCTGGTGCTAAGGAGTTTGCTAGAGTGAAATGTAGGCAAGAAAATCAGAATACTAAGAGAATGTAAAGAAAAAAGCAATTTCTTCTCTATTTATCTTTTTTTTTTTTCTTTTATTATTTTCCATTTCTAACCCAGCAGATATTTTGTCTGGTTTTTTTTAAGGAAGGGTACACACATAAAAATTACTTGGGCAGATGTTCTTCTGTATTTCTCTGAAGCCAGATTTTTCTTCCCTTTCCCACAACCTTCTCATGCATTTAACACAGCAGCAATGACACAACACAAGCCCCTGCTAAACAAAGGTGAAGATAAAATATGCTGCTGTCTCTGCTCACTGTTTTCACTCACCTAATGGTGTTTGGATATGCAAATCAAAGATGGCTTCAAGCAAGTGTCTTGGAAACGGTTTCATTCCCTTGAAGTTTTATCATAGCTGACAGGAAGGCTAAGTTGTGACATTTCCACACACCCTGGAGGTCAGTCAAAATTGTTCTAGGCAAACTAACGGCCATCCAGCATGTCCTGCATGCCAGGCAGACCATGGACAACCAGTATTGGGACCACCCTCACCAAAACCAGCTGTGATAACACCTCTTAATTTCCAGGGCACAAATGCTTTGAATGCCTTTCAGTGCCTCCAGAATAGAACAAAGGGGAAGGGACCAGAAGAACTAGTGGTCTCCCCACAGGAGGGATTAGCTGGCTACAGTCTGGGGCAGTAAGTGAAATGAGTCATCATCCACACTTTGTCCCCAGTCAGACAAACTTCTCCACACTGCACACTCTTGTGATTCCTTGAGCCTGCTGGCTGTTGTTGCCAGAGTTTCAGTTTCTGGGAGAGAGAGCCCTATGTTCATCGTCTGGTTTATGTCCTTCTTTGGGACAGCAACCCTTTCCCAAGCCATCTTCCATGCAGTGCACAAACCACTACTCCGTGTTCTGAAAGGCCTGTCGAGAGATAAGAAGGAAGTATCAGATGCGACATTTAGCTCTTCCTGCTTTGCAGTCCAAAGACTCCGGGGATTTTACAAGTGAACAAGAATAAACGCAGTCTGGGAAAGGATTAAACGAGACTGAAACGAGCCAAAGGCTATTTCAGAGAGCAAGGAAAATACTGTACTGAAGATAATTCCTGCCCCTCCTTAACACAGCAAACACCAGCTTTCACAAGTTATAGTGATGGCTCCAAAGCCACAGGCTGGATGAATCCTTTGGTATGGTGAGTCTGAGCTCTTGGATGGAATCAACAGAGGTGTAGCTGATTCTCTGGCCCACCACTGAATGCATTAGGGAAATCAACTGAAGTGACAAAGTAAGTTTTAGCAACACTTCACTAGCCAACATGCCAGTGCTGAGAATTCTCCATCACAGAGCTCATCCCTCATCATTCCAAACTGCTGTTCTGTACTTTCCCCTTCAGCTGCTCTGCACGGACATGAAGCTTTTTCTTTCACACAGAATCAAACAATTCCTTGAAACAACACTGCTTGTGAAATAGCCACAGTTTTATGATCCATCAGAAGTATTTCCTAAACTAGTGGGTCTGTAAGGCTTGAGGTAGCTACAGAGTTGCAAGACTTGAGGAAAACCTGTCAGGACTAAATGTATTCTTTTTGAGTAGGCTTCCCCATCTTTGAGTAGGCTTTGTCATAAGAGGAGCAGCAAGAGCAGTGGCTGAAGAAAACAGGAAAATTGTTTAACTTTCCCGTGAGTAAGAAAAATTGTGAGTGATCCAGTGTGTTCTGGTTCTCTACTGAGGAAAGGAAAGTCACTATAAATAGTTTGTAAAGAAGAAGGGAAGTGTTATAAATGGAAGTAGAAGGATTGGCTTTCACATTAATGAGTGATAGCTGATTAGTTAATGTTGTTGATTAAGATTGCAGTATTGCACAGTTAATTCAAATGTTAAACATTGCACTGTTTAAAGATTTACATTGATGTTAAGTGTTATTCTGGTGTTCAAGTTAGGCCAAAAAGGGCGTGAGTGGTGTTGCAGGATTACAGTTTGAAATAATATTTGACTTAAGTTGTGTTTCAGTGGAAGAGAAAACTCAAAGGAGGACTCCTTAGTGAGCTATATTTAGAAGGGCAGTTATGGACTTGTCAGCAAGCTCCATGGCAACCTTGA
>VZTH01013876.1:0-144438 GCA_013397815.1 Aleadryas rufinucha
GCTGGGGAGGGACATGGATTTTAAAGAAAGCATGGAAACTCCAGAATTAAAAGGTATTTAACGATTACTATCTTAACAACTTTAATAACTATTAACTTGGTCATAAGATGATTTTTATATGCAAAAGCCAATCACCTAATTCTCATATATGACATTTGATGAGAACCAACAGAGGTTTTTCCAAAGCTTTCAGCAAGAAAAGTTACTCTCAGTCTGCTGACTGTTTGAAGTTAGCAATCTCAAGCCCCACACACACCAGAAACACAACTCCCACTGTGTTCAGCAAGAGCAGTACTGCTTTCCTGTGTGATGCTTTGGCAGAGAGTCATTTCAGTTTAATGTTTAAGCTGGGGATGATTGACCACACAAAACATATTGTCTGTTAATTAGTTAATTGAGCATGAATTCTGTGGCATACCAATGTTTCAGGTGCTCTTTGGTGGTGGGTCTCATCATCGGAGCTTTGCAAGGTGTGAGCAGGATGCATTCCAACTGCACGCAGCTCAGCAGATGCCTGGCAAATGCACACATGCCGCACTTGGTTTGCTTCCTTTTCAGTGAAGGATGTGGTAGCAAGTAAAACCAACTCACAAGGGTTCTTGTATAAAAGACCTTAGTGTCCTGAGATGACAGGTATTTTGATGGGTTAAAAAATGGAGATCACAGTCATGCACGTTCATGAATCAAGAGCCTGGTAAAAGCTGTGAGTTAATGTAATTATAAACAGTGCAATCAAAGCTCTCCCACATATGTAGAACTTGCCAGCTGCCCTAGGTTAAAAGATCATTCTTTGTTGACAAATTTGCCTTGTTCTCTCAAAAGCACAGAAAAAAACCCCCATACTACCTGTTTTTCTGATACAGGTATCATCATTTATTTAATTCAGTTACAAGAGAAACTGCCAGTGGTTTTGAATCATCCACAGCCTTTGGAAAACGTGTAAAATATACTGAACTGCCTACAGACCCATAGAGCTGAGATGAGACCAGATTGTGTAGGATCAAGCTATTGCTGTCAGACACTGACCCTGATCAGTGCTGAGGAGCCTCAGCATCGTCAGTGCCTGTCCTCAACCACACGTCCCACAGGAGAGCCTCCTCCAGTTGATAAGCCTGCTCCTGTCGGGATCAAGCTGCTCAGAAACCTGGAGGTTGCAGGATCAGCTGTGAAATTTGGAGCTGGTTCCTCCTCTGTGCTTCTGCTGCGGGTTGGAATGTGCAGGAGCTGGGTTCCAGGTCTGGGTCTGATTTGTGCTGCCAAACCTGCTCGTAAAATGCATTTTCTGAAACTACATTTGACTTTTTTCCTAGCAGGCAAGTTTCCCAGTCCCAAGGACTGCAGAGACATGAACCACCTGATTTTATAGTTTAATTTACAGCCAATAACTGAAGAAAGTCAATAATACAAGCTCAGTAATCAACGTGCTGTGGGTACTTGGCCTCACACAAAGTGATGATGAGCACAGATAAACCAGGTGTGTGTCTGCTTTTCATTGCTGGAGGAAGAAGAGCTTGTTCCATCACTATTTAAAATTAAAGAAGAACCCAAGAGGTTGCTTTCTTCCAAAGAGGGAATGACTTATGTGCTCTTGCAGTAGTGGGAACAGGTGGCACAGGGGGGAAGAAACAGGAGTTTTAGAAGGCCACTTGGCAATGGTGAGTGTTTAATTTTAGTAGTGAGTGAGAGCTGATTCGGAAACCTTGTCTTGTGATCAGGGACTGTAGGAAAAACCTTGTGCCCTTGAAGGATGCAGAGGAGAGGTCTGAAGGCAGGAAGTCACCCAAAGGTAATTAACAGGTAGGATTCATATCCCTTGCTCTGCTTGTCCTTCAGCCTCGTTGGATGGGTTCAATTAACAAAGCAAGGCATGATCAGCAGGGCTCGTTAAATATTGCAGCCATTACAAGACCAGACTCAAACAGAGAATTGATATTTCTCTCATGAGGTTTCGGTCCCCCAACCTGTCTGGGAGTCCTCAGTATGCTCATGGGGATCCATGAGGAATTTCCTTGCAGGGTAGCAAAATGAACGGGAGTAAATTCAGAGTCAAACCTGTCACTTTTTTGTGAAGCTAATGAAATGTAAGTGATTGCATCAACCAGGGTTTAGTTTTGTGTGCAGCAAGATCATTTTATTCTCATGAATAAATTAGCATATCTGAATACTAACCAAGTGGAACAACCTTTCAGGCATCTATCAGACCTCTTTCATACTGTGCCTAAAACAGGTTTTGTGTGTGGCATAAGCAATGGACTGTCTGGGGTCTGACACAGACAGAGATGCCACAGGGAATTCAATCAGCACCCCAGTGACCACAGGGGCAGGAGATCTACAGGTGCAATTCTCCTCTTTGTCTCCAAAGGGGAGCCACCTTGGACAGTCTAATATCTGCTAGGAAATAATTTGCCTGACATAGTAATAAAAGGCTTTGGCAAGGGTGAGTTCAGCTACACAAGATCTCACACTCTGGAGTGTGTTTATGATACAGACCCCTAAAGATTGATGGAAGAACTCAGCTGCTGCTGGGTGAGCAGGTGACTTTGATGGCTCACAGTCCAGCCAGAGACAGTAAAACCAAGTTCTCATTAGTCTCTGCTTCCCTATCCATAAATCCAGCTGACTTCTCAAACCACTAAATGGAAATGGAACCACTAAAGCTGATCTATAAAATTTCAGCCCCCAAACTAGAGCTATTGTGTGGGAAAGTGAGGTTTTCAGAAATAAAGATGCTTTGGCTTTTGATCTGAGGACCTGTGGGGGCTCTACAGTCACTGGAACATTAGAGGGCTGTAATAGGATTTGAACTACAAATATAGTTCTTCCCAAACTTTTCCTTTTATTCTGCCTGCACAATCTGTGGTTTTACAAACTAAAAAGGCCCTGACCACAACCTGTGGAGACAGTTGAAAGCATTAAGCCTTTCCATCTTTCCTCTCCCCATCACAGATGCTACAGAAAAAGAAACAAATATGCTGACAAAGCATCCCAGCTCCACTTTCCAGGCTGAAAAGTCTTTCCTGTCCAAAACTCCAACAACTGTTCCTGTTTTTTCACCACATATGTTGACTCCACGCTGCAGAGGTCTGTGGTGGGTGTGTCCTTCAAGGGCACATCTATCACCAGTGGTAGAGATGTTGACCCAGGATCACATGGACAGCACTGGTTAAGGCAGATATTCAACTCTCTTAAGGTTCTATCATGGCCCTGGGAGGGAAAATCAGAATGCCTGGCTTTGAAACTCCTTCTCCATATTGTCACATTTTAAATACCCGGTCCATAAATGCTCCTCACAAATAGCTACTGCAGCTCCTTGTGCCAAGAACAGGAAGACCTGGCCATGGTACATCAAAATCCAGTTTCCAGAGCCATGAGCAAATCCACTTTGTGGTCATAGCTGCTGATGGAATATCTGTGTGAGCTGCATGCCATCAGCATTCAGTCAAAGCAGAGCTTGGGACATGCAAACCATTTCCAAATAAAGATAATGAAGGGGAAGAAATGCGCTAACTGAGCAGAACAAATCCTCCTAAAGGGTTGCTCTTATTATCACTCTTTTCTTAATATATTGACTTTTCTGTACTGTATTCACTGCAATTTTGTTCCAAGGCACTAAAATAGCCTTTGAAGCTGCTATGGTGTAGCACTTTTGCACAAGCTGTGTGCATCCATCTGCACTGTGGGTACCAGCTCCAGAGAGCTGTCGGTCAAAGGCAAAGCTGCTCTCTTGGGTGAAACAATTCACACACCAAGAGCCAAGAGCATAATGACAGTGTCAAGAGGCTTTTGAAAAGTGTTTTGTTAAGTGCTTTGGTGAGGTTTTATTGCTATGGTTAATTAAAAGTTCATTACAAGCACTAAGTGCAGCCAATGTTTACTTGCTGTACAGTCATATTGATAGGCCAGTGCTTTGTCATTATATTAGAACTGTGTGCTGGTTTCTGGAGAGGATTAACTATTGCTTATCTGTCAGGAAAAAGAAACATCACTAACAAATAAGTAAACAAACCAACAAATCCTTGTCTCTCATGTTGTATCAGGCTTTGCATTTGACTCTTTTTATAGTATTTTTCTAAAATCTGGCATGTAAGTTGCAGTGCAAAGCTAAACAGTGTGTGCCAGCGTGCTGTGGGCATGACAAACCTATCTGGATTTTCTTGTGCCTGAAATATGTCCCTTGGCCCAGCAGGGGCTTGCAGCTGTAACCACTGCTCATGAATGCAAGGTGCCTTGATCCAGGGTGAAGGGTTGAGAGGCAGGGCTTCCACATGTGGCTGCAGGTAGCAAAAGTGGGTGGGGGATTCCTCTGAGATGTGGTGTCCCAGAGTGGCTGACTGCCCTGGCTCAGGAACTGAGGGCACACAGAGACCCACAATGGATGAGAACTTCAGAGAATGACAAAGAACTAAAGGAAAAGGAATCCACTGGAAGAAGGTGATGACAGTACAACTACACTGTTTGACCATCCCGCCTAGCAGTGTAGACCCCAACAAGTTTCTGGTCTGTATTTGTTATATATTTATATATATATATTACAGTATTTCCCAATCTCCAGTGATTCTCAATTTTGCCCACTAGTGGATACCAAATTTCAGTACTTGCCTGTCTTAAAAGACATTTGGGAAAGAAGTCTTACAGCACCTGTTGATATCACCTACAGGTCTGGCATGTTCTGGTATTTGAATGCTGAGGGAAAATCAGGCTGCAAATTTAAATTGGAGGTGGTTTCCCTCCTCTCTGTCAGTCTCCCTTTCACTCCAACTTCTGAGGCAGCAGTTGCCTGCAGTGCCTTGCAGCTTTCCAGTTGCTCCGTGGCAGGAGCCAGCTGCTTGGAAAAGAGTTCCAGCCACCCCTGCAGCAAAAGGAGGCATTGCTGGGAGCAGCGTTCTCTTGTGCTGGTGGGTCAAGCACAGCCCTTTTGAGGAGTTGCAATATGAAAAAATTCTGAGCTGTGATGGGCAGGTAACTCTGAAAGAACAGCATGTTGGAATTAGCCAGTTAATGAACTGTCAGTGTCATCACAGAGTTCAGCCAGGGCCACTCTTCAGTCAGAGGGAGGGAAGGAACATCCAGGGATCTTCCTGGCTTGTTCCTAATGAAGGCAGCCTCTGTTCCTGACGTGGAGTCCTGGAGCCACGGCAGAGGCATCCAGGAAGCAGACACAGAGTTTCTGCTAATCAGTGTAGCTCTGATTAGTCTTCATAGCTGCTTGCAGAAGTGCTTAAAAGAGAGGCTGTCTGGAAGTGTTTTATAAATTATCCTTTCTCCAACAGAAATACATGAAAATGTATTTGTTTGCTGTTGAGACAGAGATTAATTAGGAAATGGAAAGAAGAAGTGGCTGTCATATACTGAATGTCTGGGAGGCTGGAACCAGATCTTGGGTTGAGCTTTTCCTCAGTCACAAATAGCTGACAAAAAACATATAAACTAGTCTGGAAGGAGACAGTGCTCTGCACTTTGAAGCTGATGGCAAGCAGGCTATTCAGCCAAGATGATAAAATCCCTTTGAAGCTGGCAGCTGGCACACAGAGCAATGAAGAGCTCTGCCTGGCAACCAAAACTCTTTTCTGTGACTAATAAGTGAAGAAAGCAAATTCTTGTATCACCTTCTCAGGGGATTTCTTTCTTCCAAATATAAAAATCATTTTAACATAGTAATTAGTCACTATGAGACCAATCTGCTGGGTCCAGTGCAGTTTGCAGTGTGGGAACAAGGCAGAGAATATTCTGCAGACATCAGGACAGAGCAGACCACAGCCCAGTGCTTCACACAGTTCAAGGCAGCAAGAACAAACGAGCAAAGTGAGGACAGATGAACACAACAGCTGCTATGCAGGATCAGGCCCTCTGACCTGACACACTGGAAAAGATTCAGATTCATTGCCTTTTTGGCTGTCACAACATACTCCAGTCATCAATATTTCTCTCTCATCTTTTGCACCAAAATAGTTTTATTTGCCCTCACTGGAGCTTTTAAATTGCATTTCCAAAATTCATGGTATGATGAGACATATTAGGAGAAACAACATTTTCTTTTCTTTTTCATACAGGTTCAGTTGCAATATAGTACAAAATTGAAAAATGTGGTTTCAGAGGAATATGTCACACATGGTGTGTGAGCAGAGACTGCACCAGACAATGGCCTGGTGCAGAGGGATATGAGAGGAAGAGGGACTCAAGGGTGATCAGCACCTTTCCACATCACTGTCTTGCTGCATTCAACTAGGGCAGATTCAACCCTGTAATTGTGTTCCAATTTCTTGGTCATATTAAATACACTTTCTAAAGGAAAATAAACAGAAAAATTCATTCACTGTGGTCCTTTGCCACATGTCTAATTGTAATATACTCACTCACATATGTGGATAGTTTAGTTATATTTATTATATACTTAGAACACGAAATTTAGAAGAAAAACTGAGTCACAATTTGCTGGATGGAGTGGGTATGGAATGCTTTCACCTTGCCTTATCCATCTGCCACTATCATCTGTGGAATGGGGAAGAGGCACTTGTAGAGCAAGTTGTCCCATCCAAAATAAGCCTCCAAAGTGCTTTTCAAAAGTAAGGTGTCTTCCCTGTGGAAGTTTCAATGACATCCACTTTCCAGACTAATTCCAGACTAATTACCTTTGTTGTAGGCCAGAGGGGAACACAGAGGCTCATTGCACAGTCATAACAGCCCAGGTACAAGCAGTACCAAACAAGCTTCCTTTAGGAATGGCTTCTGAGAATTATCAAGGTGCTGCTTTTCTATTCCTGCACCCTGAGCTTGGCAGAATTATCAGCATTTATAGGATCTCTCTGTCTTGCCTTTTGATACTTTAAAATGTGAGCTACAAAAGCACACTTTGTATGGGTGGTGCATGGTGGAAAGCAGTTTCACAAAGGTCATCCCTACAGCAGCTCTGACTGTGGGTGACACTGGAGGAGGTTTGGATGGCTAAATTGAAACTCATAACCACTCCTCTGAAGGCCAAGTGGGGTCACTGCGTTACCAAGCCTTGCTGCGTGCAGGACACGGCTGGCAACATTTTATGTATTCTTAAGCAGGATGAGGATTTTCACACTGACAACTGTGCAAGGTTTTTTCTCTTGTTTTCTTTAATACTCCATGGTTTGTTCTGCTCTGCAGCCCTTCTCTTTTCCATTGCTCTTTGCCTTTGCTTTTCAAGCAACAGGATTATCCCTGTTCCCTGTCCTCTACAAGGATCATTTGTTACCACAACATCCATGGATGGGTCTTCATCTTCCTGATCCCTCTCCTCCAGAGACCACCCGCACTTGCCAATTGCAGCTGGAAAAAGTTCTTTCAGTCTCTGCTACAACACCCCTGTCACGGGCACTTAGCTCACTTATGAGTGTGTGAGATGTTTTTGTAGAACACAGCATTTTTACTGAGGGATAAATTCTACACAACACCAGATGAGACAATTTAACCTTAGACTTCTTTTAATAATACCTTTTATCTAAAAATAATCATTGAAAAACTGTTAAAATAATTAATTACAAAGCTATGCAAAGACTGTATTATACATTTACCTTTGTGTAAAGATTTTGACCTTAATATTTAATCACTCAACTGTAATAATAAATACTTGACTGAGAAATCAGTTTCTGCATCACATTGAGGAATTTTCTCTTAAATTCAGTTTTACTTACATAATGACACTTTCAATAATAATGTCAATAAAGCTGCAGCAGTAATGATGTACATCATTAATATACATCATTAATGTACATTAATATACATGAATGATAATGTACATTAAGGATGGGTCTGAATGAGTGTTCAAGGAAGACCTTCAAATATTCTGAGAGCTCCAGTTTCTGATGTGAATAGTTATTTTTCTTTTTAGAAAGAATGAGATGTTTCAGATTAATTAATTCTTTTTACCTGACTTATTCTTAGCTGAAGTTTTCTTATTTGATTGACTACAATGAGAGCCATGATCTACCCTCTTCCTATAACTATCCTTTCACTAATTGCACCTGGCAGTGTGTAGATGAAGAGAACGAGGAAGACAACAAGAATAAGCAGAATTATGCCAAAGATGATGTACTTCTTGTAATTCTTCCAGATCAGGTGATACAAACACTTGAAAGGATTTACAAACCAAGAGAAGGATGTGTCCGGTCGGCTAAAGGGGAAGAAAGAAAAAGAAAATCTTTCGTTAAGGCAGATCCATCTCTTTCCAAAATTATCCCACTACAAAATATATATTTGAGTCTAAAAAGGACCTTTAACTGCTGGGAACCCACTGCAGAGATTAGAGGGAATGTCCATGAGTTTCAAAAGCTGTTGGGTCACTTTTCTTCCACCCATTCCAGAACCCAAGCTCCACACACCACTTGTAATGAAATTCCAGCTCACACATCATAAATACTTCAATTTATGTCATGATAAAGGTTTCAAAATTGAAAACAAAATCATGATAAACCCTAAAGAAGAAATGCAGGCATTGTGAACTTGAGTGCAAAAGCTTTCCAATAATTTCAAGAAATTTAGCATCACAAAAGTGGTAATGAGCCGCTACAAAAAGTCTGATTGCACAGTGATAGTCATGGTGCCATAATCATCAGAGCCAGCTCAAATCTGGCATGTGGCCCAAAATGGTGTATTTTCAGAAGGAAATTTAAAACAGGCCTCCTGGAAACAGAAAATGATGAAATGACACCCAGATGGTTTGCTTGTGTACATAAAGAAGAGCCACCTTCTTCTGGTGGAGAATATCTGCATCCCACAATCCAAGTTTTCTCCAAATGCTGCCCCATGTTGTGTTCTCCTCCACACTCAGAAGTTTCTTCACACTGTACAACAAAGCTGACTGCATACAGAGAGGAAAATAATGTTCTACTTAGGAAAAATGTTGGCCTGGTCTCTCTTCTGGCATGACACCTGGATTGGGTGGGCGCTGTGCCTCTGACTCCAACAGCCCTATCCAAGGCAGCATCTGTCAGCCTTTTCAATGGGATGACCTGGCAAATGCAGTGGTGTGGGGCAACATTAACACCTGCAAAACTCAGGCAGGTTGTCTTTCTTATCCAATGTCACCATAGTTGTGCAGATGGTGCAGCAATAAGGAAAATTAAATTAACTGAGGTTCACAAAAAGCTGTGGCCGTGTCTCATTCCTGAAAGGTGTTTCAGGAATTTAAGCAATCTTAGTTACCTGGTGAACTCAGCATTCAGCCAGTGGGAGTGAATGCCAATGTGACAGAAAGTCTGTAAATCTAAAAGGCCAACTGAATATCTTTTAGTGAAAGACTGGGCTTTATACTGAGGTGGAAATGACTCAGAAATAAATCACTAGATTAGCCGTCCAGGTCAAAAGGAATTATTAAAAACTGGACACTGAAGAATAAAACTACTTGAGTAACAAGACCCTTAATCTCCATGTACCAACTGCTTGAGGGCTTTTCATAACCTTTAAAGGCTGGGGGGAAAAAAGCCAGACTGTTGCTTACTTAATTTGTTTCCTTTGCAACGTAGGCAATAGAATTCATTATCAGTTATAGCAGTGCATTTATTATAATAGACTGCATCTGGAAAGGCATCCTGTCTTGATCAGCAGAGATGAAGAGATTAATAACTTCATAGTGCTTTGACCAGCAGGAAATTACACTCATTGAACCTTATTCTTCGTTTGCATGTTTCTCTCTCTAGTTCACAGACATTTAATCTTTGTCTACCTTTTCTCTGGTACATTAAAGAGTCTGCTACTGTCTATAGCTCCTAGAAAATAATTTTTGTTTTGAAATTATTTTGTTTCTTAATTAAAAAGAAGAATTTTGCAAAACAATTGGAAAATTTCTCTGCTTCTCTGGGTGTTCCTACATGATGAGGAAAAAAATAGAGTGAAGCTACGGTAGTGGCATAGAGATGTGTAAGTCCTTGAGATCCACTCCTTCCTGAAGAGGACTCATTTGAAGGGTAGAATCAATTATATTTTATGTCTCAGCTGATTGTGACTACTCTGCATGTATGAACCACATATTGCATCACTTGGGGGTACTGAGCTGGCAAATTTAATACCTTTAAACTTCAATGAAACTGGGGCTTGCAGTGTCTTCAACTATTTATTTTCTTTCCAGTGAGTGAGTGTCTAGCTAAAATAATTTTTCCTATTCACATGCTGATATTGCTTTAGTAACCTTAGGATTTATTTTGCCTAACTTTAAAACATAGGTGCTCAGTCTGGTCAGTCATGGGCAGTCTGCATGGGGAGAGGAAGGACCTTCTGGAGGCCAAGTCATCTCTTTCCCCATCTCACATCTTAAGATATGTGTGGTAGGTAGATGGGATGATTCCCCCACCTATACCATGAGCAGCTACAAAAGAAGCCTGAATATTTTGCTTCTGAAATGGGTAGTGTCAAGTGACACTAGCCCCACACTACTTCTGATTTAATTGAGGCACAAATCTCAATTAAGAGTAGAGCTATGTTGAGCCATGTATTGGCTGTGTATTCACACCACAAAAACCACTGATTACTCAGTGCAAGATCTTGAGGAAGACACTGGTTTTGTGGCTTCTGGGTCAAAACATCTCCAGGCTACGCAGCAGAGAAGGGGCCACCGTCCTCTGCTGCACAGAGAAGGGTGGTGACAAGCTTTTGGCCCAGTAGCACATTTGCAGATAAAATGCCCTTGAGCTGAAGACACAGGGAGCCCTAGTCAGTCATGGGTGCATGGGCTGGGTCTCAAAAAATGAGAGGAAAATGAGAGCATGCCTTGTGCATCCTGTTGACAACCTTCTGGACATGTAGTCCTTCTATTAGACTTGACACTCCCTCTTAAAACTCCCTAGGCTGATTGCTTCTCACCACATGTATTCCAGAGCTATCCCACTCCTCTCTCCTCTGAAAAAAAGTGCTTTAGTTTCCATTACTGGGAATCTTCCTGGCAGATACCTGTTAGGCAAAGCTCATCCTGCCTTTGGGTAACGGTGTTGGGTGAAGTGATTGATTAAAGTCTTTCCAAGGCTAGTTTTAAACAATGCTCTGATACCTCTGATATGACAATTCCTTTATGCTGCTTCCTCCTTTCTCATGTTTATCCTGAGATATATCTCAGACAAAGAAAATTAAACAGAATGTGTAATGATTACCATTATGACTAGCAATTGAATTTTAGAAGCTCTCACTCAATTTCTCTCACTCTCTATTTTTTTAATCTAGCTCATAAAAAAAGTGCTCAAGTTTTTAGTAGAACAAAGCACTTGAGCCAAAATAGATTAAAAGGGGTTTTTTTCTGAATGCAAAAAACTCAGCTGATTTTTTTTTAATGTGACAAATACTGAAAGATAAACCGCTCCTTCTAGGTCATTTGCCTTTGTTAAAACACCTAAAATGTCCTCATTAAAAAGTCTTATGATGAAAAATAAGCATCTTAATTCTTTGAGTATGAAGTACAATAAAATCAGAGATGGAATTTTGAAGTCATATCCTTTGTGTGTCTAAAGAAGGGCAATGACACTGGTGAAAGGTCTGGAGCACGAGTCTTGAGAGAAGCAGATGAGGGAACTGGAGTTGTTTATTGTGGAGAAATGAAGGCTTCAGAGGAGTCCTTATTGCTCTTTACAACCACCTGAAAAGAGGTTGTAGCCAGGTAGGAATTGGTCTCTTCTCCCAAGAAACAAATGATAGGAAGAGAGGAAATGACCTTGAATTGTTCCAAGGAGGGTTTAGACTGGATATTGGGAAAAATTTACTGACCAAAAGGGCATTGGAACAGGTTTCCCAGGCAAGTGGTGGAGTCACCATTCCCGGACGTATTTAAAAGACGTGTAGATGTCATACTTAGAAACGTGAATTAGTGGTGGACTTGGAACTGCTGGATTAATGGTTGGACTCAACGATCTTAAAGATCGTTTCCAACCTAAATCATTCTATTATTAATACAATAAATATAATCCATCTGATGTTTATAGGTGACCAAACTGAGATGTTGGCTGTACGTGTAAACTGTGATGATTTAAGATATTATCACTTGCTACGTCAGCTATGGAACGAGCTCACGTGTGAATTCTAGCTGAGCACAAATGTACAGTAATGCAATTTATGTGGCCTTCCAGAGAAAGACATTTCAGCAAACCTGGAAGGTGCTGCCAGCAGGAATGCCAGCCACCAGGCCATGCACAAGCTGGACAAATTACTTGCTGAAGGTTGCAGCATGAGAAAGAGGAAAACCCAGGAGACCAGAGAGGAGACCTGTCCTTCCCCATCTCCTGCTGAATGCCCCTGCCCCAGCATCTTTAATGAGTATGCTCCTACTCACTTGGGTTTTACCAAGGGCTCAGGCTCCTTTCGAGCTTTGCCTACTGGATTCTTCTCAGCTTCCTCTGCTGTGACCAAGTGAAACTCGGCTTCTACCTTGCCCTGGATCAGAGAGAGAATAGTAAGCATTCAATTCTGGATTATTATCATCACTAATTCACAGCAGATTCGTCTTGTGGAGAAATGATGGAACCAGTTGAGGGCAAAGGAAATTGATTAAGGAAAATAAGATAGTCTTTGCAGTTGAAGAGAAAGAACAAAGGAAAACCTGGGCACAAATTCCTGGCTCAAGGACCGTGAGGAAAGAGAGGTAAGATATCTTCTTCCATAAATATATTTTCTGCTTCCTAAACTTTAACATAATTCATATGAGAAGACATCTTTTACCTATCACACATTCTGGCAGAGCTGAATGTCTGAGCTAGAAGCTGTTGCTGACATGAACCAGATGTAATCTGTCTGCAGGGGGAAATTTAGCCAGTCACAAGTGCTTGAGCCATTGAGCTGTGGGTTCTCAGCTCACAAAAGGAAGATGGGATTCCAGTAACAATTAAGAGTGGATAAATCAAAACAGCTTTATAGAATCTGTGATGGATAAAAAACAGACAAATGGCTTTACATATGTATTTGTGATTTTCCTACCCTATACCTTTTGGATGGTATTAATCTAAAGTGTTATCTATGGCCACTGGCTGGGATTCAGCACAGAACAGGGCTGAAAGAAGGATACCAATAAAAGGAGTTAAAGTGTAAGCAGGGAAGAGATCAAAGTGGACCGGGAGAAAGGGAATCAATTGCACTAGAGTTGAGAATAGGGAAGTAAATCCAGGATTTTGAAGTGGAATTCATTCACTGAATCCATGGAAAGTACACAGTCAGCTTCAGCCTGAAGAAGGCAATGAACTTGAAGATGGAATTTTTATTAAAACATTCTTTTTGCTGGAGTAGACACAAATGTGAAGGAATGGTGAGGTTTAGGGAAACCCTTTGAGAATCAATAAATGTCTAGAGACAGAGCGAGAAACCCCTAAAAAAGGGCCAAAGCAGGTGAATTTATAAAGGGCTATACTACTGGAAATGAGTTTGTAGTTCTTGGTCTGTGTCCCCCCAGGGAACTGAATGCACCTGCAAAGACACTTTAGTGCTCAGCTGCCTGGTTTTTTCTGAACCAACTATATGGAGAACGACTAAAGCATTTGGAGGAGTCCTGTGGATTGCCAGTGGTGGTTGTTCAAAATCCAGATTCGCATATCAGTCCCAGAGAAAACCTGTTAATCTGTAGAGCTGCTTACTGTGAGCTCCCCAGCCTTGATGAAAGGCCACCAGCCTCTGGTGCGCTTCTGCTGAAATATGGAGATTTTGTTTTCTTCACTTGCTGCCAAAACTGTGCCTAGGTCACAGCTCTTGGCTGTCTTTGCTGCTCGAGGGAACCCGTTCAGGTCCAGTTCAAGAGTGCCTGGGGAAAGAAGTAATGTGACAACACTCAGGGATCAGACAGACACAAAGACATTCAAACAGCAGCTTCCAGATGAGATACATGGAGGAATGCAGCAGCTGGGGATTTCTCTGTACTGTTGGTCATTTATTTGTATTGCCCTGGCATTCCCATCTGATTCCTAATTATTGAATTTACAAGAAATGTGTAAATTTGCATTGTGGCACTTCAGAAAGAGAAAAAGGGGCTCAGACACCACTTTTTGCATACCTCTGCAAAACACAGGCCTGGTGAGACGGAGTTCAGGCAGATCCATTGCATACTTACCCAAGAAATCATCTGAAGAGAGTCTTTCGAAATCCCACACCTGAAGCACCAGCTCAGCAGGTATTTTGCGTTCTGTCTTTTCTAAGGAAAATATGTTTTCTCTTTTAGTAACTACCATTTGTTTCTCTGCTGGGAGATAGTGGAACGGGAACACAAAGCGCCAGTTGAAGTTGCCCTCTCCTGTCAGGGAATTGTAATGTACATCTGTCTCCTGTTTGTCCTCTTCCAGGCCCTTTATCCACCTACAGCAAGCACACAGTGGAAAGCATCACTGTCACCAGGGGATCTTGAATTGGAATTGCTGTTATTTGGTTACAGGCCTGACCATTTACTAATTCCTCCCTAACCAGTGAGAAGCAACACACTGTTCCAGAGTGTGACAGGCAGCAACAGCCCTGGATCAGGCATCTTGGGACACAGGCTGCTATAATGACCTGTGGTGATCAAAAGATGAGAGTGAGAACACGGTTTTTATTTCAATCAGACCCCAAAGTGCCAGTTGGCCCTTTGCTATTGGCCAGGACACCTCTCTTCTTTGGGACAGGCAGTGGTGACAGCATCAGTCATTTATCCGGCACTAATCATCTTGTATTGATGTTTTTCCAGACTAATAAATTCTGTGTCAGTGTCTCAAGACTGATATCAGTGCTCAGTATTAGAGCCTAAATTTTTTTTCAGTTGCTGTTTGCAGGTATAAACACAGTGTTAGTATGGCTGGAGAAGTCCCTCTCGGGTTTTTTGTCATTTCCTCTTGGTTTCTGCTACAGTGTGCACAATATCAGATGTGCTGTGGTACCAAGGACAGTGCTTTCTTAAACATAATTTTCTCATCTGAAGAGCTCCACTGAGGTAATGATCCAGCTAGGTATGTTTTAGTTCTGTAGATGATTTATCACAGCTTGAGTAAAGATTAGCATTTTTGTGCTGTATCCAAAGAGAGCTTTTCCCCTGCAACCCCAATATTTCAAAAAGGAATTGTGAAAAATGGTAACAATCTGAAACATGGAACTGCCCCAAGTGTAAATCCATGCCTGCTGACAGATACAGTGCCACATGCACTGTTTGAGCATAATGAGATTTGTGTCTTCGTCACTAAGGCACAGAAGCAAAAAGTTTCCCACTCCTGGCTTCTTTATCAGACCACTCTGGCACTGATGATGATGTTCTCATCACACAGTTCAGCACAAAGGCTGGCTCCCTATTTAATTCCTCAAATTCGTGTTCTCAAAGCTACTCTGCTGCTGCTCTGAACACACAATTCATATTGGCATATTAAACTTACTCTCTAGTAGTGGAAAAATGGCAAGAAATCCAAGACCAGTCTGGCACCCGTGATTTTCAGTATTTTGTACTACCATTTATATCATAATTTCCTCCCAGCCCTCCCTAGTAGCTGCATTCAAATCCTGCTCAGAAGCAGAAAGTGAAAAGCAGTATTCCAAAAAAGGCAAGGAATTAAGAAATAACTGGCTACAATCTCAGGAAAGGAAGGAGATGGAGAGCAGAAAGTGCCCATGTGATGCTCCCCTCAGCATGACCATGGTCATTCACCCACACACACACCCCACATGAGGTTAGAAAATATTTTGAACAGAAATAGCCTGGCAAACACCTGCTTTCTTATTTCTAATGCAGTTATAATGCTCCTTTCTCTGATTATGTCAAACCTCTCTGCATCTGTGTAAGCTCTTACAGTTCAAGTTCTGTAAGTGTTTGATCTCTCTGTGCTAAACTGTGAGCTTGGTGCTTGTTTTGTGCCATCTCTGCCTGAGTAGGAACTAATGACTAGTGTCATTTTACAGTTACTTGATTTTCACAGGAAATAAAACAGGGAAAAAAGGGAGCAATATCCAATATGGGTGAGTAATTTGGGTAGGCATTTAGAGCAAAGTGCCAAGGCCACTGAACAGTTTATCAAATATTCTCACAACGCAATTTTTTCCTCTGATTTTGGAATGAAACATTGCATGTTATTTTGAAGACAAGTGCTGAAGAACTTACCCTTTTACATAGATATCACTTGATTTTTGCCCCGTAAAGATATTTTCATCTTCTAGAATTACATCCTCTGTATTCCAGATTATTACCCTCAGTTCATATCTGAAAAAGAAAATAGGCCTGTGTGTAAAGCTCTGGTCAGGCACTGATGCCAACTTCTATCAAATCATGCTTTTTTAAAGTGAGAAATATTGTATTTGTGCATCAGTCAGGCCTCTTCTGTTTACAAGAGTCTCGTGATAGAATGGGGATGTTGGTTCCTCTCAGCTCACAGAATATGATCAACAACAACAGGGTCACCACCAGCTTTGGAAGGATAGAAAATTCCTTTCTTTTTATATGCATTTTCAACTCTTTTCACAAAAATAGTGCAGTGGAACAAGACAGAGTTGATCTGAAAAGCTTTTTCAGAGGAGTCTCCAAAACAGTGATCAGCTTGCTAATAAAGAACAGAGCTCCCTGAGAAGTGCTTTTTAGAAGAAATGCCCAAAACCATTGCATTTTGTGCAACCTAGTGCATTAAAAGGGAAGAGAAGGACTGCTTGGAGATATTTGCATTTAAGCAGATACAATCATCTTTGGAAACAACAGTAAAAGGAATTAAAGTTTCTCCATCCTTTCCACTCCCTATATGCAGACATTTATGGTGGCCATCCAAAGCTCTCAAACTTGACCTGAAATACAGATATTGCAGGTGGCATAAAAAATTAATACTGAAAAATTTAGGTATTCCTTGAGTCATTTTATGAACTGCAAAATACATAAAAAGGACAAACAAACTGTGTTTGATAACACCAACATACAATTTCCCTGAAAGGACATGTTTTGTCTTGGAAATAGCCTCAGTCTCAGGGTGTGGAACAATTTGCTCCAGAAGTTACCAGATACTCTGTGTCATGGAGCTCTTAAGGAGCTCCATGAAAACCAAGCCTCTGCAATAGCCAAATAAACTTGAATCTGCAGTGCTCCACCTGAGCCTTGTTCAGTCAAAGATCATCAATAAGAGATGTTTTCACAAAATATTTGAAGTTTTATAGAGGCTGGAGCCTGTTTTGCTGCAGGAAATATGCATTCGTCAGGAAGATGTGTAACTTGTGTCTGCATGTACTGCTTTTTTTTCCTCGTAATTAATGTTTGACACTATTTTCCCCTGCTTTAGTAGACTGTGAAAATGGCAGCAACAATTTGTTTCTATGGGCATGATTAATTTTAAATCTTTTTGGATTGTAAAATGCTTGTTGTTAAGTAGTTTTATAGAAAATTCTGGTCTGAAGGAAGTAATTGCTACATAGATTCTTGTTTGTTTGTTTGTTTGTCAAATAAAATAATACAGGAATAGTACCTGATGATGTTTCAGACATGAAATTCTCAGGAAAGGCCTTGCTAAAATATAGGATGGGCTGAGAACTCTGTTTCTCATTTTTGTGTTTTCTTTACAGTATTCAATTAGCTTGAAGAGCTATGTGCAGTATTGCATGTAAAGCAGTACAAGTAAATGAGAGAAGGCTATTCCCAACAGAGCTCTTCTATCTATTGCTGCTTTATGTGTTTCTTGATCTTATCCTTGAACAAATTGCTGGAAATCCAATATGTGTAATGCTATTGCAGCAGATCAAAGAGCTCAGCTAGGGTCAAGTAAGTTATCTCAATGAAAGAGGTAGCGAAGCCAGAATTACTTCTTGCAGCTCAACAAGTAGATAACATCAGAATTATTTGCCTCTAGCCACCTGCAATCTCTTTATTGGTATAAAGGATAAAAAAGGATATCTTTGTAAGAGGTATGTGATAGCTCTTGCTGAAAAAATCACCGACAGTTCTTTGAGCTCTTTAGTGGAGGAAGCCAAACTAGATGCTCCTGTTTGACTTGAAGCCATGTGAACTTAAGAAAACTTTCCTCAGGACTAAAGAGGTTTGTTTTAGTAGTTAGTTTTCTATTTATTTCTGGACACTTAAGAAAGACTCAGTCTTTGAAGAGTTATTGCCACTGTGGTGGGAGGAAAGCACAGAGTATTACCCTTTGGGTTTTCTTGGTGAAATGTCCACGGGGGGTCCTGGCAGAGGCATATCGTTAGGAAACATGTCAACCCACATCTGTATACGACCCTTGAAAACAAAGAGAGAAACATCCCTGTAACTATTTTACAGAGGCTTTAAAAGGCCTAAATGTAGTTCTGACATCCAAAATCACCACTTCCTCTACAAGCACCAACCAGCTCAAGATCCTGCAACTATGATTTAATCTAGGAACTTTCTATACAATGTCTTTTTCATGCACATATTCTTTCAATCTTTCAAGTATTTGGTGAAGTTGAAATAGAGCTCAAACACTGTCAGCTTCAAGGTAATATCCATGCAAAAATATTATGCGATGAACAGAAAAAAAAGAGAACCAAGGTCTAGATACAAGCATAGGTTTTGTTAACTTAATAAAGTAAAGCATTTTAAAGAATGAAAATTTGCATTTATACCTTGTGTGATTACTGTGTATTTTGGTAATTGGCTGTATACACACATGGGTGACAATTTCCAGGTTGATACTGTACAATGTCTCATGTTCGGCACAACACTGGGGTGCTGACTCTGTAAGTTTGCAGTTATAAATAGAAACCACAATAACTGGAGAAAATGAAAACTGCTCCTGGGTGTACCATCACCACCACCTCTGAACTGCTCTACCTGTTCCATTCCTGGCTTATCCTTATGATAGAGAGGCCGAGTCTCAATGTGCTCTGGGACCAGTTTGTAGCCAGCTCCAGGGATTTCTTCCCAAGCACGTAAAACCTTTAAGGAGAGATGTTCATATGATTCAACTGGCTCCTCTATAGGAAAGAGTAAAACAAAAAGAACAAGGAGAGCTGAATTATAATATTGAACCCCCTGGTAATATGTTTCATTAGTTATTAGAGGTACTCATTAAAAATTTGCTTGAGTTAAGAGGAAGGCTTTATGTATTCCAGATAAATAAAGAAGGGCCTTGAAATGCTTCTAATTCACATAAGTAAGGGGACCCACTGGGTTAACTAGAATATTAGCACTCAGGCAGCAGTTTTCCTGTAAAACATAGCAAATCACTCCACTACTACAGCAGCAGTTTTTAACAGGAAATGGAAGAAACATGTCAACTATTCTTTTGATAGAAAATTGCAAATTTTTAAAGCTTGTGAAAGACAAGGAGACTTGGATTTGACAAAGCTGACAGTAAATAGGCACTAGGAGTTAACTATGCCTCCTTTTTCTTTGAGATGGCAACAGTGAAGACCACCTTGGAGAACTGAATCACACTTCAAAGGAAGAGAGTTGAAGTCCATGGGCAAGAACATTTCACCTCCTGACCATCTCACCTTGGCCACTGGAAGGGAGACACAGAGAATCCCAGAGAATGGCACTTCAAGAAAGGACCAGTGCTAATACTGAAAGTAGGGTGGATGTTAGAAAACAGAGGAAGCCCTTTGAGCTCTTAAGCTTCTCTCTCCTCCCTTTTTGTGTGGGCTCCACACAAAAGGAGCCCAAACTTTTGACAAGTGATATCTTCTAGATTAGAAGTCCCTAAGTGAGAAGAAGGTTAAGATTTATTTGTGTCAACAAATTGTTATCACTCTTCCTACGCATGTTGCTATGTCTGAATTACTGATGGTTGGCAAAAGACTCATTTGGAATTTAATCAGTAGGTATTAAACCCCCCCTAAGGCTCAGGGATTGAGGAAGGATGATCCTGTGGTTATGAATCTTGGTTCCCTCTTGTGCACCAACATCTAATTTTAGCCAGCAAAAAACAAGGTCTCTAGCTGCTATTCAGTCAGGCAGCCTCAGTAACCATGACACAGGTTATCCTACAATATCCTGTATCCTCTCAAAGACACCTTTATAAAGATTTTTTTTTTTTTAACCGCTGAAGATGCATATTTCTTCCCATTGGTTACTGTAGTCCTAGACTACCTGGGAGTAGTGGACAGGCAGTTGGGCTAGATGATTGTTGTAGGTCTGTTCCAACTGGACTGTCCTGTCCTGTCCTGTCCTATCTTCTTTGTTCCTAGAGCAAAGTTAAATTATTTCTTCCCTTGCAAGCTAAAGCTGGATGGATGAGTATAAATTTTCTCCACCTGTACAGTGGAAATGGAACTGCTTTCCCTTTTCAGTACACCTCTAGAGCTCAAATCTGGGGCCTTTGGTAGTTTTACAGATCCAAATGAGGGCCACTACAGAAATCCATCGGAAATAAGGACCCAGATGTACTTGTCAGAACAGCAATCTGGATAGAAATTATGTAAAGACTGTATGCTATAAACTATTTCTGTACAATATTGACAAACTTGTGTACGTAAGTACTTTGGTCTTTGCCATCTGGTTCTATATTTCCTTGCTTCTGATTTCCATCATCTTATCTGACATCGGTTTGTCTGAAGCTCATTTTAGTGAACCAAAATTTTGATTGAGACATCGTATTTCTGGTAGTCACACTCAGTCATCTGCTCATGAGGAAAACAAACAGAAATACTGGAGTAAAAAATCTCTTTCAGGCCAAGAAACCCAAAATGGATCAACTCTTCTCCCTTCAACAGTGCTTCCTTGGCAGCCTTCCACTCAAGGTGTGAGCTGTACTTTTTAGTTGCTAAGAAGAATGTGGTCAAAGACAAATCAGCACAGATAAGGGAGTGGAGGTTTTCTCACACTGCCACAGTGTCCACTACTGTCTCCAAGACCAGCTTCTTTTTTTCCCCTTGAAAGGCTCCATCCTCACATCTCTTTTCCCTATTCTAAGTATAAAACTGAGTCATAGAATGGTTTGGGTTGGAAGGAATGTTCAAAGACAATCTTGTCCATCCCTTCTGCCATGGGCAGAGGCACTTTTCACTGACTCTGTCCCATTCCACCCCAGTGTGATATGGACACTCAAGGTCCTGATTGCTTTGACCTCTTTTTAACCTGGGAGCTCTGACAGTAGGTTCTGTCCTGCCATCTGGATTCATGGACCCCACAGATACCTGGATTTACCGTGTCAGTGCTTCAGAAGAGCAGTCAGTGTGGCGGTAACCAAGAGGAGGAAAAAAGCCAACAGAGAGGAAAGACAAGTAGTTAAGGTAGGACTGGCAGGTAAGTGGCCTGGAATCTAACTATGGTCAGAGATTTGTCTGACCTTGAGTTACTCCCTTCAAAACAGTATTTCCCTTCCCTCTTCTTCTCACTTCTTGGGTCTGTCTGTTCTAGTGTTTTAATTTAGACAGAGAATACATTTTTTTAAAGCCTCTCCCTGACTTCCCATGCTCTGATATGCTGTGGGGAAGGATTTCAGAGCATGCAAGCTGGACTCCTTTCAGACCAACACTAAGCCAGAAGACATGTTCCAAGAGGGTCCCCTGCACTCCAAACAGTCCTGGACATCCCATCTTTGGGATCAGGTAGGAGCTAGTCCAAGGTATTCCCCAACAGCCACCATGGGGATGTCAAGTCATCAGCAACAATTGTTTTACTTGACAGGTTCCTTGCAATTAAGTGACAGCAAAAGCTAATACAGACACAGCCTTCATTGCCAGATTTATGTGAGTGTTTAGTGCAGAGACAGACTCCAATAACCTGATTTCAGAGTTCACAGCACAACAGGGCTCCGGCTACAGCTGGGCCGGCTCCTGGCAATGCTACAATGCAAAGGAAGGATGCTGAACTACTTTGTTACCATTCTCATCTTCTGTGAAGACTGTCTGTCCCTTGAAGATTTTTGTTCCTACTTGTATCTCCCCTGGCCGCATGAAGGGTCCACTTATTCTGTAGTCCTTACACAGCTTAGTGAGGATCTCGCTTGGCTTGGTTGCGTCTCGCCATGCATTGTACCCTTCTCTGCAAGGAGAGAACAGAGTGAAGCAAAATGGGTGAGATTTTCCTTCAGAAGAGTGCACTGACAGGTCAGGAATTTCCATGCAGAGATTCGCTTTATGGTCAGTGGCCCTGATATCTGCTCAGTAAAACTTTTCCTTTGTCCAGCACTGCTTCTTACTTGAGACACTGCCTCTGTCTGCTTGGGTCCTGGAGATTAACCACTCCTTTCTCTTAAAACACAGGAGAAGCTGAGACAGCCTTGCCCACACCTTAGATAAAGTAATAGCATGGGCATGCTTCCCATGAGGAAAAGGAACAGAGCTTGTTCCCTGTTGTACCTAAAAGATTTGAGTTTACGTGTGCTGCCTCCATTCAAGGAGAATTATTCTGCAGCTCCCAGATGCAAAGGACAAGCTCAGGTTATCTGGGAGCTGGAATAAGCACATGAAGATGTATCTCACACTACAGACTGAGGTGGCAAGGGAAGCTTTGGGGCTTGGTCTGTGTTCCTGGATTACTTTTTGACATTGTCCACCCTTGGTTAATAGATAAAATGAGAAACAATCATAGATGAACCCTAAACACATTTCCCAGGTTAGTGCCCCACCCCAGGGCAGCAGAGTTATTTTAGATCGACTTTCTCTGCATTAATTAATTTTTATGCACAACATCCTTGAGAGTGCAGCTGTCTGGCAGGGACCAGGAGCTCAGCCTCACTGCTCCACGACTCACCCCGTTACAGAGGTGGTGTCAGCAGCCTCTGCTCCTGCTCCCCCCCGTGCCACACCAGTCCCACCAGCCCTGCTGCAATCACTCCAGCTGCAGCTGAATAACAGAGAGCAAAGTAGAGCCCTGGCATGATTTCTCTGAGAGATTTTTCCCATTTGCCCTTTATGCCTGTCCAAAGGCAGTTTATCAAGCAGGTATGCAGTAAACATCAGCTGTTTACTATCTAAAATACTTCTTGAACAAACAGTGCTGTTAATTTAAAAATATCCACTTCCCACTGAGGCTGGCAGCTACCCAAAGCCACCACTAAGCTCTTTGGTGAATTTTAATTAAAATACCCCCTGTGACCCTTCTGTGCTGGAGAAAGCATTATATCTGGAGCACATCTGTAATTTCTCCTTCAAGTCAAGTCACTCACTGTGAGCTCTGTTGCTGCCTGAAGAAGTACTTACATTTCATATTGACTCTGTAACCCACAGGTAGCTCGATGTCTGCTGTAGAAACGGTTTTCCAAATCAATTTTAGTCTCTCCAATAAGATCATCCGTCCCAATGAAGTCATGGTCATAGATCAAGACTGTGAGCAACGAATCCTTGGGGAATGTGGCTTGGATTTCAAATGATCTACAGGAAAAATTGAGACCTACATGAAGTCAAATCAATTTTGAAGCCTAATAGACTAGGCTAATTCATGCCATGCAAACAGTGTGTGAGTGGTGTCTCTTCTAATAAGCAGTGGCATTTTTGGTAGTGCTTGTTGCTTAAATTAAACATTTGAACATGCTGGAAACACACAGTGCAAAAGTATGTTCTTTCTCCTGCTTCCTTAGCACCCTGTGTAGAGTCCTAAAATTGTTCCTACAATCTTGAATCCAGTAAGGCTAATACAGCTGTATGTAAGAGTTCTCACACATTTTTCAGAACCCCCAAAAGGGACATCTAAGTCTTTTCTGTTTTCTTGCAAAAGCTGCAGGTTAAATATTGAATATAGGAATTTGGGACCACCCAACAAAATGATCAGGCAAAAGTTTTAAACAAATCTCAAAAAAGCAAACATAAGAACTCCCTTTTCACTTGGTGCATTTTTCAGGAATCATTATTGTTGAAAATATAAAAGTGACTGTAAAAGGGATTTGACATATTAGTGAAAGACAGGACATCCTGGTCTCCACTGGCTCCAGATTTCTCCAAAGCACGGACAAAACTGAGCTTTGTCTCCTGAAGGATGAGTTTTGTACTTTTCCCCCGTGTTCTAGGGGTCTTTCAGTCCAAAGTAGTATAGTTTCTCTGTCTTAATGCTCTTCCACCCCAATTCAAAATATTTTCGACCTTCTTACAATAGGGAAATTTACTGGAAAAAAAATCACAGCTATTAGCATTAAAAATATAAATAAGCATAAAGCCTTGATAATAGAAACTGGATATTTACTGACAGCTTGCCCCTGGCTCCCCCATTCAGAAGGCAGTATGAGATCAAAAAACTCATATGTCCTAGAGTGATGAGATTTATTTAGCACGCTATTTAACGTGAAACAGCAACAAAGGTTGTGAAATCACACTTTACCCTTCTGATATTTATTTTGCTTTAAACTTTATGATTGTATTAATTTTCACAGACAATTATCATTTGTTGCCTCATTTCCTCTTACACATCATTTTGCAAAACCTCTCACAGATTGCATTACTTGGTATGTTTTGATGGGTATGAAAATGAAATATTTTATTATCAAACAGTGTGACACCAATTCCCAACGTTTTAACCATCAGAATTACAGAATATCCAGCACATAGCAGAAATCAGCATATAGCAAACACTTTGTAACAGTAACAGCAAAAGTGATAGCAAGTGATAAAGCACAAATTACACTGAATACAAAAATAAATCATCACTGACCTTCCAAATATAGGGTTTAGCTGCTTGGGGATGTAGTTTTCCCTGTCTTTAATTTCTGTGTTGCCCAGCCTCAGCACAATGTAGGGATCTGACTTGCCATCTGGATCAGCTGGGCTGAGGTTAAATGCCTGTTAAGAAGAAAAATTGTGTCCTCAAGAAGTTTGCTTAAATACAGCATGGTCCCTACACAGGACTATGGTTTTCCTGCCCAGTCCTGGGTGTTCTGAAAGTTCAGGGGCTCTGTTTGCCTCATGTAATGTAAAATTTGGCCTGTAGTTTTGAAGGCTTCTAGGAAAATATGATCTGGAGGAGAAGAGAGTTTGCAAAGCTGGAAGTGCTTGTCCCATCACTAAGATAGAAAAAGCTGAGCAGGAGAGGCAATGCTGAGGAAGAAGCTGGCTGCACAAGTGCAGCTAGGATTCAGGAAAGATTTAACTACAAATATTGTTCAAGATCCTTGAACAGTGCAAACCAATTCTTTATAGAATCACAGAATTGTTAAGGTTGGAAAAGACCTCTAAGTCTTTATATTCATTCAGGAAGTAAAACAATTTCTTCATATTTTGTTGCCACAGTCTCTCTGCATGCCATCTTTCTGTCTTAGATTAGCTGCAACTCCCTTGTTTCTCTGAAATACCAGTTCCTTCTACCCGTTTTACTTCTCACACCATTCCCTCTCATCTTGTCCTCTGTATTTCTACCTTTATTGACCCCAAATAGCATGCTATTCATAGCCCTCCCCAAAATATGCTACCATTTCCCCCTTACTGAGGTTTTGTTTAAATGTGTGTTATTTTGAAACAACTCCACTGATTAACTGGCTGCATTTGCATATTGTGGCTGGAACAGGTTGTCTATACTATGTTAGTTATGTATCCAGCCCTTTTAGTTTGAACAAGTAAAGTTATTCTCCAGTCTTGCAGAAATCTCCAGATTTCTCGTGAGGAATATATATAACATCTTCTACTCTGAACACTCATTTCTACAGTATGAAACATTGTCTGAAATACGACCAGAAAAAAACCCAAACCCCATGGATGAGGATTTTCAGAAGCTTCATTGCAAAGACACTAATAGTAAACGGAGTTTAAAAGAAACATCCAAGTTATTTCAAGGTTAAAAGACCGTCTGTCTACTTACTGCCACAATATAAACCCTGATGAGCACTTTGACAGAGTGGTTTGGGGGTATTCCTTGCAGGATGCGGGGCTGCCCTCCATCCAGCAAGCTGCCGTCCTCAGGACTCGGGTATATGCAGAAGGAGCCCTGGAAATACATTGACTTTTATCTCCCTTGAAAACAGATCAAGTGTAACACAAAAACAACCTTTTGAATGAAAAAACCCATCATTCGTGCAACTTATTTTGTGGCAACCCTCCCAGGAAACCCAAACTGCGGTGCACTAATCATCCCCTTTTAAAATGCCTTTTCTCTACAACATGACACTATGATACAACATGATACTACTAAACATCTAGATGTTTACAAGGACTACCTGCATGCCTATTGACTATTTAAAACTAATACCTGTAGGTGTTCTAAATTCAGTTTTCTTATCATTAATATTTTAAAAATATTTTGACCTTGACTGTATATTGGCAAATTAATAATTCCATTGGGTAAGTTTCATAACAGTGTGACAGGAATCCAACTGTATTTTTGCAGCCACCATACAACTCATATAAATCAATATTGACTCATGTTGCTGAGTAGCTCATACTGCCTGAAAGCAACTAACAACTCATTTGGACAGAAATTTGCATTGCAAGCTAATTGAGATATCAATGAGTTTAATCAGTTCCTCTAAACTACAAAGTGCTTGAAATCCTAATAATGTTACTCAGGCTTTGAACTTTTCAGATTGCCTGATGGAGCCCTGGATCAGGCTGTAGCTGTGAGGGCCTACACTTAAATTACACAAAATTACACATAAAGTTCTGTAACTGGTAGTGTGGAAACACAGTTGCATTAGTGAAATCTGGACTACATAATATATCTCTTCTTCCCCTTCTGTAATTTCAAACTCCTTGTAATTCCTTATTTCAAAACAGAAGTGAACACCTGGTGCTGGATGCTGCTTTTTTCTATCAGATAAAATGATTTCTGTCATGGGAAATGAAAAAAATTGACTCTAGATATAATAAAACTAATTCTATTTAGAACAAATTATCAGTGTGTATTTATTTCATCCCTGGCACACCTGAAATATGTATTAAAACCTAAAGTCTCTAAATTATTACCCATTTAATCAACATTAAATCTTACCTTAAATTTTCCTATTATTCTGTCTTCAGCGTCAGCATGAACTTCATCATTAGATTTTCCTCTTAAGAGATGGAAAGTTTTCACCCAGTCTTCAAAGTTATTAAATTCACTCTCCAAGTCTCCTTCATAAATCTTTGAAAACAGAAGAATGCTTATATTTTGTGGTGCAGTGAATATATTTATAGCAACTTTTTTTATTAGAGAATGAATAGAAATTCATTTTGACCCAAAATACAGACTTTAATAAAAACCAAGGTTTTGCAAAAGTCCTTGAGGAAAAGAGGTAATTCCTCATTTAAAACAGGACCAGTTTTGTCCTCAACCAAAGTCTTTCCCAACAATTGAAATAGCACATTAATGCAGCAGGTGGAAGCACCTCTGGAGGGGCCAAAATGAACATTTGTAAGCACTGGTGTGAGTGAAAAAGTGTGGATGTGTTGCTCTTTGCTTCTGTTTCCTCACTGCATCATGCCTTTGTTGTATTGACCCATTCTGTTATGTTAATGTGTCAGAACTTGAGAGCAAAGCAGACAATACTAAAGTGCTGTGGGAACAGAGCTTTAGGATAGCTCAAAAGACCAAACCATTTTTCAAAGAACATGTTTTTTCAATACTCTTCCCCAGTAATTTATCTAGTGTTATTCAGTGTGAAATAGAAGGGCCTGTATAACTGCTATCTCTAAAAAAAATGGAAACAGTAGTTTCAAATTCCCATTTATTCAGCTGCAATCTAATCCAAACAGTCCTAATCTTTTCAAACCTCTCATCTCTCCAGACATTTTGCACAACCCATATAGTTTTCTTTGAATTCCTTCTATCATCACCCAGCCAAATCTAATGTGAGCTGAATATTATTTCCCATCAGGGAGGATGCACTAGCCATCACAGCAATGCTTTCCATCTCTTTTTTAAGACATTCTTAATAGGCCAGAATATTTCTAACATGAAATTTGGGATTTCCAGCTACAGTATTTTACAAGCAAACAACAAAACTGCATTTCACTGAAGTCTCTCTGGGTTTGTCTACACCAGTGAATTCTATGTCTAAGACCAAGTGGGCCACATTCACCCTATGAGACCCTGGTTTCCTCTGTCTCCCTTGTGCTGAAGGGCATTATCACTATAATTTAGTGTGTTTTATTCATTTTAAAGTGTCTGAAATATATGTAAGGAGGGTTTGTCAAACTCAGCTGCTGATGTCAAACTTTGGAGAGACAGTGAATAACAACAGCCTTACCTCAGCCTTACTTTTCTCTTACCTGCAGTGTTGCTAGGTTTGGAGCTTCTTTCTGTATCCTTTTCAATGTCTTATCCTTCTTCTTTTTGTCTGGCTCGTCTTCTATGATCAGTGCTATGTGGTCAGAAGTCTGCTTATCTGCAGAAATTTAATGACATCATGTATGTTTTAGTAAGCAAAGCATATAAAATGCTTCAGACAAGGATGCAAAATACGTTTTTGAAAAGTCCCCCTTGCTCTTTCTCTATTTATTCCTCTATTGCCAGGCATGGGGATCTTCTCTTTTACCACTGGTCCTCCCAGGCAGAGAAGTGGCAATTCATGCTCTCTGTGGCTACCAGTCTTCATAATGAGCTTGTTGGACCAAGTGTGATGGTGTCCTGTACGACTCCCTCCCTGATGCCACCTCCTAGACCACCCTTTTCCTCCCTCTCTGACTCCTCCCCAATGCAAATAAACAGATCTTAACAGCTTTCATATAAAATTTAAGGCTTGTTTAAAATTGCAAGCTGTTACTTAGGCTGACAGCTACTTCAGATATCAGGATGACCCAAGTCCTTCTCTGCTTAAAGGTATCACAAAATAGGGTGTATCACCTGGTGAAAGCCTAGAAGTGTGAGAAATGGGAGGAGGTAGACCAGACTAAAGTCAGATTCCAAACACTGAGAGGGGGTTTCCCAACAAAAAGAGGGTGAGCCCTCAAAAGTTACACTGAGATGGTTCAGTTCTTCAGCTGAAATCCGGATTTTGAGTTCACTTTACTTTCATTTTTTGAATAGTTCATGTGTGTTTGACAGCACTAAATATTTAGAAATACATATTTCATGTCCTATATGTATAGTGCTTATCATCACAGGTGAAAATTTTTAATAAAAATGATCAGAAGAGAATTTAAAAGGTCTGAAGTCATCGGTTAGAACCATTATGCCACAACTACCTGAATACCCTGTGGGTGGATGTCACTACTGTAAATGAACATCACATCTTTGCAGAACATTTTCTGTGTAAATATTTCCTCTATTTGGACAAGGGAGCTTCACTCAGAAACTGATCTCCTTCTCATCTCTCAGCAGCCCTGATGATCACTGAAGCACCTTTATCTGCTATTTCCTGTGATATTTAGGTCATGTCTTCCATTCAGAGCAACCTCAACACCCCCTTTAAACCTTTAAATCACCTCAGTCACCAGTGGAGTGCAGTCAGCTCTGGCATGAAAAGGTGATTAATTTCATTCTGAATAGCAGCTCTGTGTAAACATTAAATATTTGTTTACTTTCCCAGTCATCTAAAGCAGTCATATTTGTCCAAAAATAAAATTTTCCAGAATTCAGTTTGATTGTGGGAGGACCTGTTGAGCCATGGAATATATATGTATGGAGACATATATACATACACACACAGAGCCTGTTTCTGGCCAATTATTTTAGGTTCTTGAGACAAAAAAATTCCTAGAACCTGAGCTAGATAAAGCTTTCCAGCTATGGAAATAACACATGTGACTACAAGTCTCCTAGCAGAAGCTATTCCTGCATCACTGATCCTGAACTGGATTCAAAACTGAGAGGAGCTTCTTTTTCTGAACTTGTTACAAATGCAGCCTAATATATCTAATATATGCAGGATATATTACAGGATATATTAGGTATTATATATTAATATATAATACCTAATATATGCAGGATAATCTCTATCTTCTATTCTTTAGGACTTTAACTTTGCTAATCTTTGTGCATGATATTTGAATGACAGGAAATTCATGTTAACCCAACATGGGCTCTGAAATTTTAACCTACCCATCATCTCACCAGCCATAGAGGAAAGAGGCCAGTACACCAACATTACTCTGTTATGAGACATTAATTGTTGCCAGTAAAATAGTAGAGAAGGGATACTAGAGAAAGTATTAGCAGTGCAAAGTAATAGAAAAATTCAAACCATTTACTTACTGTCTTCAGGTTTTCCTTCACTGGAAAAAATTCCTTTTGCCTTTCAAAAGAAAAACACGATGGACAAACTCCTCATTATGAGTGTAATACCGAAAAGGAATCATTCAGCAGTAAATCTACTTTTACAACATTGCTCATCTGTGAGAGTTTTGGACATGCTGGGTGACTCACCTTTTGCATTTTGAACACAGAAGCATAGTATTTTGACCACCAGTCAATAACATTTTCAGCTGATTCATCTGCAATCGTTCTTTTTCTCCTCTTTGTTGACCGTCGGATGGATTTTTTCATATCCTACCAAAAGATGGCAAAAGCACTAGAACTGATTAAAAACAGTCATCTGACTCATGGCATTAAGCATCAACAGATGTACACATATAACATTTCAGCCTCCAAGAGTTAAATAAAATGCAGTATGAATTCCTGTCTCTGTCTTTTATTCTGAGACACTTCATCGTGATCATCATATTATTAAAGCTATCTCTGTATTTTCTACCGACTGTGCCAAGCTTGAAACATTGGAGACATAGCCACAGGAGCAACCCATACAACAGACAAATCTACACAGATAATAAATAATGATGTTTTAAGGGATGCAAACATTCAGATACAAATTGGCTTCTCCCATTTGAGTCTGCAAGTATTTTAAGAATCTATTAGTGGGAGTAATGAAATTCTGTGTGGTCAAAGCTGCATTGTTAACTAGTTCTCTTGAGGGCCAGCAAGGTAGTGTGGGTATCAACATCAATACCTAAAGTATCTAAACCGGGTGTCAGCAGATTACCACTTTATAAGGAAGGTTATAAGAAGAAATTTATAAGACAATTACCACTTTATAAAGTCTGCAAGACTGCAGGAGGAAGTTAGCTGGTAGCTTCAGCTGTACCCACCTTCTGTTTCCTCTCTTTCCCTGGCTCAGAGGCAGAGTGCTCTGGTTCGGTGGCAGGAAGGGCTGTGAGGGATGGGTCTGGCTCTACCACTGTCCATTTACCCTGCTCCACCTCGGCATAGATGTAATCAGCTAAAACTGGTTCTTCTTGGGATAGCTCAGCAGGCTGGGATGACTCAGGTGAAGCTGAGAATGAAACTTTGCAAGTTAGGTAAGATTTTGCCAGAAATACTGTCACAGCATTTGGTGATCATCAAATAATCATGTGATTAAGGGTTTGACCCTATGCTCAACACAATGAGGCACACTTCTAAGTGTAAGCCTCTAAGTAGATCCTTTGTCTTTTTATTCAGGGTCAGAATTGAACACTTACCTTTCTCAATTTCTGCAATGTCTACTCTGTTAGGTGCAGCTTGAGGACCCAATGGGGTTTTACATAGGAATTGCTTAAGGCAATTGATGGTATGTGTTCCAACAAGAGTACTCCTCCCAAATGCTCTCCAGTCGACCACACAGATGCTTAGTGGTGGATGCAAGAGTTCGTTTTCAGGCAGCTCCTAGTGCAGAGGACAGACAGCAGCATGAGAGAATTGCTAGAGAATATAGAGCATGCATAGAATGTTTCTCATGCATGGCAATAAGGCTTCTATTCTTCCCTCCCTCCCTTCTCCTCCTCAGTTATTAACATACTCGTAATGCAAAATGCATTCAGCATAGGCAATATGATTTTTGTTTTCTGAAAAATCTGGAGAAAGCCTTGTTTTTAAGAATACAGAGTGGACTGTACAGGCTGTGCTGCTGAGTTGAATCCCATGCTGTCATATTCAAGCATCTCTTGTTAGAATAAACTGGGAGAATCAGGAGTGTTCAGAAGGATGGAATGCAGTGTGGGAAGTTGTGAGTCTTGGTGCCATTGCTGCTGTGTTGAAGGCTATTAACCCTGTCTGCCTCAGTTTGCCCAACAACGAGACGTGGACCCTGAGACATGCCTTATAGGATGAACTACCAAGAGGAAAACAGCTTTTAGGACATACACAATAGAAGCTAAAAATACTGTAGAAACTGTGCTTCCTTATCCATGTTATTGTTTTGATATATTTTTCTCTTATAAACAAAACTCTCGATCGCAGCAACAAGAGCAAATGGAACAGACTGTTTTTTTCTGATGCTGACCTTTGTCTACTGAAAGTGCCAGCTCTTATAACTCAACCAGCAGGTGATACATAACTGCAGTTCATGAAAGCAAGTGTGACAATGTGAAAAGGTCCTGAGCTCATAAGCCAGAAATTATCAATCCCTTTAATAGCCCAGTAACACATAAAGGAAAGTTAAAAGAATGGAAAGAAAATAAAGAAAATCAAACACTACCCAGTAAAATGGGAAAGGAGGAGGAAAAATACGAAATATATTTCTATTAGCTGCCCACAAGTTGCAACCTATCAGTAAAAATCTGATCATAACATATTTCCTTGTCTACTTGGGACATAACATGATGAACATAATCTTCTTTTATCATAGGGTTGTAGCAGAAGTCCTTTAAAGCATTTTCAAATGAGTAGCTTTTGCACAAGAACTGACATCACTTAGTGTTTAATCAGGACACAGAGAAAATTATTTGACAAGAAAGGAAGAATAAAGGTAATTAACACCTTGCCTAACCAGAGAACAGACAGGCAAGGGGCAGCATGCTGTACACACCACTTCAAACCAGTCTGCAAGGCCAGTGAAATTGGGATTTTTCTTGTAGCTCTGTATGACAGAGGACTTGACTCCTTTCCCTGCACACTCGATGAGAACCTGGGGGCGATCTACTGAGAGGAGCTGGACTTTCTTCAGCTCTCGAACGCCCCAGAACAGGACCTGTGGTGTGCAGAGAGAAACACTGTTAGCCTGCAGAAACCCTGACTTGGCATGGGGAAATGGGCTAATAAGCAGGTGCTGGGAAGGCTGCAGAATGAGTGGCAGTGAACCCTGAGGCTGGGCAGCATCAGGCTTTACAGTGATAGGAAAAGCTGACACTTCTCCCAGCTTTCTAATATAAGGCTACTTTGGACACTAATCGTACCAGAGAGAAGGGCAGGGAAGGTGTAGACATTTGCACACAGGCAGAAGGCTTTGTTTGGCTGAAGTCTGGGACCCAGAAATAGCCTGTGAGGTAGCTGATGCCAAACTTCAGCTCCAGTGATGTCATTTGCAAGGGGAAGCTCTCCATCTCCTGTGGACACTTCCTTGGGCTGCATAGAATGTGGGTCCACCAGCCATGCTCTGCCACAAGAGAAGTCCCTTCCCAGTAGGTCAGGATTGAGACACAGCCCCACTGTTCCCCTCAGTGGAAGCACAGCCCAGCCTCAGAGAAACAATTTGGTCTGAACTTACCACATCCATTTTGGGATTTATATGCTATTTTCATGTGAACCGTATTGATGAAGATTGTAAAATCATCAGTTACTGTTACAGTTCAATAAGAGAATAAAAGGAGATGAGATTAGGAAAGGGAAATATTCAAAGTATCTTACCTCCACTCTGTATTTGCTTAAAACAGGCCGTATGTTAGCTGGGACTGAGTAAATCTGGCCGATATCTGGTGGATCCAGTGGGGGAAGTCTGTCTGGATCTGACTCAGGAATCTGAAAAATGAAGCAATTTTAACTCAGGCTGGTTTTTGGAAGAATAAAACCAGTATCAGAAGTATCTGTTGATAATGGCACATAGAACACTCCAATTTATTCGGCTTTATAATTTGTAGAGCAGACCAGTTGTGCTGTGAAAGGAATGTGACTCAAAATGCTCTCTCTCATGCTGTGATGCTAAAACATACAGCAGAAAGAGTATTTAGTAGATTGGGTTTATGAGCCTTTCTGAAGAGAGAGGTCCTTTGTCCTAGCAGGACATAGTTTGCCCTAAAGACATGCATGTACTGAAGCATGGTAATTCTATTTACTAAAAATGGAAAGCATGGTAATTCTATTAAAAAAAAAAACAAAACCAAACCTGAGCAAAACTGCTTAGAAGACTTCCACAGGAAGATTCTAGATCTGATTCTGGTTAAGAAGAGCTGGTGAACATCAGTTCACTGATGTTCAGTTCATCAGACAGTGCACATCAGCAAAACCACACATTTGCCAGAGAGACATAATATTCTCCAGCTGCTATGGAATAGTGTTCCTGCATTATTGCATGCTCTCTCCATTTGAGAACTTGCAAACCACCTCTCCAGCTTTAGGGCTGAGTCTTCTCTGTGCAGCTACTAAAATCTTGTGGCAGACAGCACTTCTATGCTTTGTGTGTGATTGCACATGAACCTGCCCCACGTTCAGGAGCATATTTGGGTGCACATGGCTGCCCTTTTCCAGGTCGGGGGGAGGAGAGCAGTCTCCACAGCAGCTCTGAGGCGTGACCATTTGTGCCTCTTGATGAGCTCAGGCCTTGCTGCCTGCTTGGTGCCCCTTCTGTGACAAAGCTCATTGGCTTCATTTCCCAACACCTTCCTAATTTTTAACTGTGTCTTTATGACCTTCTCATTCCATACAGGGCAGATCTGAAGCGTGGCCTGCTTTAGCAAATTCCTACATAAAGCAGCAGAAGCCAGCACATGATGGTGAGTCCTGTCAGAAGCTCAGGCTCTGGCAGCAGGGAACAGCCTATGGACAGAGCTCTTCTCAGCTTTCACTTGAAGCATGGTACCTAAGGAGTACTGTATATGCAGCTTCTGGGAAAAGAGGCATGGCATCTGGAGTGCATCAGTATTACGTACATAATATACAGGATATGTTCCTTGGGACCTTGTAGGTGAAGGAAGAGATGGGAGGAGAACATAATATCTGGAACGGCACCTGCAGCAGAGGTGAGTATTCACATAATTACCAGCAATAAAGTGATCATACCAGATCAGCATGTGCACATGGGATCTAAATTTTATCAGTAAAAATCCAAAGCAATTAATATAATCACTGCACAGAACAAGAGGTGAAAAATGATCTAGTACTCAAGTGGCAATAGAATGAAATACCTGCATGAAGGTTTACAAAGGGATTTTGCTTTTTTAATTAAAAATTCAATAAACCCTGAGTTAATTCTGAGCAAAATCAAGACTCTCAGTATTCATCAGTCTGTATTTTTTTTGGTGCACTCTTTCTCTAAATGTGAGGATGCTTCATTGTAAGATTAATTTTATTCCTTCAGCAAGACACAACATTCATTTTGAAAGGAGAAAGGAGCATTCACTTCATACACAACACACTTCAGCTGAACCAAACGGTACCTGTAGATCAGAGTTATCAAGAATAGTATGTTATAGGAATGGTTATGGGTTCAGAATGAGAATAAATCAATTATGAGACAGTTCTGTTTCCTTCCTCACACAGAGCACCATCAGGAATCCCCTGATGCTGGAAAAAGCCAACAGCACATCAGCTCTCGGAGTTTTGGGATTGGAATGAAATGAGGTGCAGTGGAAAGGACTAAAAATTCCCCAAATGATCCTCTTTGAAATTCTGAAATCAGGGAATGATGTGAAATGAAGTGATTGGAGAAGAAACTGATGAAATTAAATGCTTGGAGGAAAGAAAAGGAAATTCTGAAACCAAGTGAAAACAATAAAATGGATTGGGATGACATGAAGTGCAGGGAAATGGACAAAAGCTTGCCAAACTGATACTCATTGAAATAGTATGATTTCATTTCCTTTCATGAAATGATGTTGTCAACTTTCTAGAGAATTCTTAGTAGTATATTTGAATATATTCCCTAAATAGTGTTGCTTCTTTGTCCCAAAAGATAGCTAAACAAAATATAATATATAACTCTTTTATTCCACCAAAAAGTGAAATTACAGAAAGTTTCACTCACACCTCTATATTTCCTTAGACTTAAACCATTGAGAATCTGAGACTAAGATTGGACCTAGCCACACTCAGACTCCTCTCTGAGAAGAAGATTAGAAAGCAAGGGTGTCCTTTCTGCACCTTGTGACTCAACAGGAGGGCTTCTCTAATGAACTTTGTCTGAAGCTCCCACTCTCTCCTGTGACACCACCATAATGAGGAAATATTCCACATCGTGTTATATTTCAGGCTTTCACCAAAAACATAATTAGCTATCATGATTAAAAGCCTGTTTTATCTGTAAAACATATTATGGCATTCCACATTTTTCCCATTTTAGATTTCAGAATAAACTGCTGCAGGTTTTCAGTGGATGAAAGTTACCTTTAACTGGTGGCTCTGCAAATTTCAGTGAAATTGCCTGAAATCCCAGCATGATACACTCCAGTCCTGCCTCTACCAGGACTGAATTTTCCTTTTGTCTTGCAGCTGGAAACCATGTAATGTTTCTTTTAATATAGTAGGGGTGTCTGAAAACTCAACCTCCCTAATCCAATCCTTATTATTCACCATTTTGCTAAGAGTGAAAGCAGCGTTGGGAGCTTCAAGGCTGGTAGTCAGGGCCACGTGCTGCCCCAAACAGCAGGTCATTGCAATGGCAGGGGGATATTCACAGTTTCTCAGGCTGGAGCACAGTTTAGGGCAGGGCAAGTGACAGGCAAAGGAAGCTTACAGTGCATGAAGGGCTGGCAGCGGTGTGTGTGTGGGCAGTGGCCCCAGACAGGGTGAAAGGGGTAACATGAATCCCAATGGCTCCTGTTGAAATTCCTATTAATTCAAGATGGTCATGGACCTTGATGCCATGGCAGCTTTTGTGAGCCCCAGGATGTAAAAGTGGAATTGTCAGGAAAGTCAAGTTTACCTCCAGAAGCTCAAACGTGGCGAGAAGGTCTCCTCCTGAAAGATTTCCGCAGTGCAGTGGGTGGTAACAAAGTTTTGGTGGTTCATAGTTTTGATGAGCAAGTCTCACCACAGGGGTAGCCACTGTAGACCCAATATATTCTGCCTTACCCTAAATAAAGGAGAATACAGGGGTCAAATGCATTTGGATTTCATGACAGTCGTAGGAGCCAAGATGATGCAGAGCTTAGTATTTATGAAAAAAAAACTTCTTGTGAAGGAAAGGCTAAGGTAAGATGCAAGGCAGCTGTGAAAAGGAAGAGCTGAGTATTAGCTCTTGAGAGTATCCAAAATTTCTGAGCTCTATATTCAGTCAGTGAGACTGTGTCAGAATCTGCATGGTCTCAACACAGACTTAGATACAATATTTACAGTTTTGTTCAAGAGACCTGGGGGCAAGATGCTTCTGATTTCTGTAAGCTGGTCTTTGGGAGCAAGATTCACTTGGGGAAAACACAAGGCCACATCTTTGCAAGGACGTAGTGAATCTCAGGGCTGTTCTCAGATGCTGAACTGCAAACCACAGCAACACTGAGTTCTCTTCAGCAAGGTGATCCATTTAAAACCTATTCAGTGATTCAGCTTTGCTTCCATGCTTGCAGTAGGATGTAGGAGCACAGGTTTTTAGTGAGAAGAATTTTGTGTTTACCACTGCGTCGTCATCGTACAGCTCGATGACGATCTCTGGTGGGAACTGGGCAATCTCCTCTTTGTCGCCGTGAAGGACAATGCTGTTGAAGAGCAGTGTCTGGTTCCAGGTGGGAGATAATGTCTGAGAAATGATCTAATGGAAGACAGGAAACGTTTAATGAGCTGTTTGGTTGGCCGTCCTTCAGCAGGACATGCTCATCTGCTGGTGACATCCTTTCCCACAGCCTGAACAATGCCACGTCTGAGACATCGCATCTTTCAGCAGCTCCTCCCAGTTGGAAGAATATGACTTTCGCTTTGAGCCTGGTATCTCCAATTTCTCCATTTCCCTGTTTGCCTCACAAATTCCTGACAAGCATATCAATACATGACACCCAGTCTGTGCAGACAAGCTTCATTATTAAAGTTAGAGGAAAGCTGTTGGTTTAGGAAAGCAGGCACATGCCAAGTGCTATTAAAATAAACCCTTTGCCATAACCAAGGCCAGTTTTCACTTCTCCAGGACACTTTTTTAAATCTTATTTTTAGTTCTGTGTAATGACACAACGCTTTATGAAAAAAACAAAATAGTTTCATTAACCACTCAAAATAAATCAAAAGTTTTAATTTGTTGTACTTTGAATTAGGTGGATGCTTATAGCATTTCATCACAGACAATGTTTTAACTGTCTAGGCAGAAAATGTATTTAACAAAGATAACATTTAAAGAGAAAAAATGTGCCAACTGCAAAATGACTCATAGCCTGCTATCATTCTTTTGCATGGAAATAAGGCTCTTTACTACCATTTATTGGCACTTGGCTGTCACTCTTATGAAAACATGCAAGTTATCAGCTGCAATATTTTATTCAGGCAGTGAATAAACTTAACACTTCTGTGCCTATAAACCACTGGGCCAAATTCTACTTTCCAGAATCTGGTGCACCTAGACACAAGTTGAATTGGATTCATTCACCATCTTCTATTAGAAGTTAAAATCACATTACAGGAAAAAAATCAATTAATAACCCTGAGGCAAAAGCAGCACAAGCAGGCATTTACAATTTAGAGAAAGGTTTTTATTTCTTGCTCCCTTTGGCACATGCAACAGAACTTGCTTTGTAACAGAATAAATTGTCAGAGGAATTTTATAATTAATTAAATTAAAACAGTTGTCTGTGAAGTTTTGTGGGGAGGGGCTGGACGGGAAGGTTAAATACTTTTCCTGAAACAAGATCATATTTGTTGTGAAGCAAGACCACATTTGGCTCGGCAAATTCTGTTTGTGGCATGATTGTCAGAATTCCTGCCCGATATTAACTCCAGCACAGTTGTGAAGGGCTCAGGACCTTTGAAAGTCAGTCTTCATGTTCTGTGAGAGACCCTCCTGCTCACTTGCCTGAGCTGTACTTCAACCCTTCTTGCTGAAACTCTGTAGAAGTTTCCACTTCTCTCTGGAGGCCCCACAGGAGACCATTTGATCCCAGGAGTTTCCTGAGGGAGATGGGAGACCATTCCCTGTGGGCATATTTTAGCAGCCTTTAAGTCTCCCACCTCTCTGTTTTCCACTCATTTCCATCTTAGCACTCTAAATCCACCAGTGTGCTTTGCCACTTTCCATCACAAAGCCATGCTGGCTCACACAGCTACAGAAGCCATAGAAGGGTCTTCACTCTGCTCAACGACTCAATGCATAGGCTAGAGGAAAAGAGAACCATGAGGGTTCATCCTTATATCCACCTTTATACCTAGAAATGACAACAGTCCAAATTTAAAACACATAAAAAAAGATATGAAGAAAGGTACACTTGCTACAAAGTCCCAATAGTCCCAGAGAATCTGCTATCTGAGCTAAAATAAACTAGTGCTGCTGCACCTCTTATTAGAGCAGTGGGTAACATGTAAATTTTGCCTTGTTTGCAGTGGACTCTTGGGATCTGGTCTTTAACAGCAGGCATCTAAATTTTCTTGCTAGGTGCCTCCTTGCAAAACCAAGGTTTTCCCTTTTCATTGCTTAATTGTAAAAAGAAAATAAAATAAAAGTTTTCAGTCACCAAAAGAGACTTTGGAACTTACTTTTGTGGTCTGGCAGCGTGATGTGAAGGTAACTTTTGCAAAAGGATCAGAAAGGCCAGTGCTGTCAGCGGCAATGAGCCCCCTCGCCTGGTACATGTGGGCTCTCAGCTGGAAGAGGTGTGGGGCTGCATCATGGCAGAGAAAACAGTAACATCAGCTCCATGGAAATAGTGCAGCACACAGATAGGAAGGGAAGATTCATCAGCTGCTGTCCAACCAGGATCTGATGAGGGGTACTGTTGCTAGTGCTGTCTCACTAAAGAAACACCTGAGACACTCAGAAGTTGTGCAAGACATCTGAATTCACTTAAAATCAATTACGTATGTCTCTACTGCAAGGCTATTAAGTGCCAGTTTTTATCTCCCATCACTCTTACCTACTATGTGTTATATGCATCATCAGGAGAATGGAGGGGTGCTTCCTTTGCAAGGAGAAAGATACATGGGACAGGGAACAGAAAATGCAAGCTAACAAGTTCTTTCTTTCCCCAACATCTAAAAAGTGTCCGTGGCAAAACTGATGACTTGGCAATGAAGCCAATTTTTCTGATGAAAAGAAGCAAAGCCATTATCATCTTAGAACAGTTACTTTATAGAGGGGTTGTGCCACACTCTGAACTAGAGCTTTTGAGGCCATTTCTCTTAATTGTTAATATGGAGAAGAAAGAGTGTCTTACTTTTATACAGCAGGCAAGCAGGTGAGGGCACCACGCTGTGCCCTGAGTTGGTGTTAGATGGTAATTCAATCTCATATCCTACAGGCAAATTCTCCATGGCACTGTGGGCATAGCTGGTAGGTCCAAGCCACAGGTAGATGTCCACCTTTGCCTGCACAGTCCAGCCCAGTGGGCGCTTGCCTGGGAGCTTAAGGAAAAATCCAACATCACCAGCAAGCTCAAGAGAGATGGCTGGATGCTGAGTCTCACCAAGCCAGAGTAAAATAAAGCAGCATTCTGTGAGCTGATATATGGATAAATGGCATTTCTCCACAGTGAGTGGCCCTGAGACTCATTTAGCACAAGAAACTTCTGTGATTCTTAGGGAAGGAATTAGCAGTTTGCTCAACTGACAGTCTATGTAAACTGCATAGTGCCTCATATGCAGAGGTTTGTGCAGGCTACCTTATAGCTGCACACATATAAGTGCTATCTTATGCCCTACCTTGCCCAGACTTCAGCCCACCTTCCATTTCATGCAGTTTTGCTGGTCTCCAGTAGTTAGTCCCATGTATTACTAAAAATATTACTCCATTGGGCAGGTCAGAAAACATTTCCACTATAAAATGTTACTAGGCTTGACCTATTATTTCCTTTTTCTTCCTTCCCACTTCATCTAGATCTGCTAAGTTCAGCGTTTAGTATTGTCTGTTCCTAAGGTAATTCTTGATACTGAAGGGGGTGGATAGTTAGTTGTGGAATATTTTATTTCATGCAGGCAAGTAGTACTTTGCTTAGCAAGTACCTATGGCAAGTATCTCAGGATCTTAGATGTTTTTATCTGCTCTTTAGCTGTGCTTTATGGGAGTATTCCCAGAAATTCGAGGTGAAAAACCACTAAAAAGCCATTATATTAAGTTACTGTTTTCTGGAGCATTTGAGTTTTTCCTGATGGTCACAGTGGCAATTACATTGCACAATATTCCACTGCAGGTACTACCAGTCCCCCTGCCTTTGTAGGAGTATATCCACCAGGGCTTTCCTTCAACATGAATAATCCCATAACAGTATTTTGGACGTGTATTGCACAAACTTAGGCATGTTCTAAATAGAAAGTATAAATAATTCCTGTATTACCCCTGAATACCTAGGTTTCCTTGCTGAGTTGCTGAGTGCTGATCTCTCACCAGTCTCCTCCCAGACTTTCATATGCTGCATTCTGATGTTTTTGCCAGCAAAGAGGCGGAACCTTTTCCATTTGTTTATGTATACAGCCACTGATAAACAATGTTCTATACTTGCCATAACAAGTAGTAAGGGAATTAATTACTCATACATCAAAAGCCTGGCAATGATAGAGTGCTTAAAGAATGACAAGCATAAATGTCAGAAGCAAATATTAATCAATGGCAGATACAAATCTGTACATATTTTTACATTTCAAAGATGAATCTGTAAAATACAACCCCTGGAAGAAATCTGATTACCAAATGCTCCCCAGGCATTACCTGTGTTTGCAGACTGCCAAAGACTTACTTTCAGGAAATGAGTTTTAATCTTCCCACAGTCCTTGCCTCTCTGCTCTCTTGCTGGGGAGTAGAGTATGTTTTTTGCTGGGACTCTTGCATATGCAACTCTTTTGTTGTTGCTGATCATCCAGATGAACACATCAGGCACTGTATTCTGCGGCTGTTAAATAAGGAATATTGAACTAAAACTGAATTCTTTCTGTGAGCCGCCATCATTATATTTTTGTTGTAACTCTTAGTAAGAGCTAATGCCCTCCTGGCTCCTGTGGAATGGCAGAAGTGCACCTGATCTAAAAGAGGTTGTCACTTCATGCTTTGCAGTCCACACCTCCATTTCTAATTACAGCTGAAGGTAAAGAGCTTTGTAGAGTGATTAAGGAGCACCCACTTCATAAATCATTTCAGGAGAAACTAAAATTAAGGATCTGGGTATGACTCTGTCCCAGGAAATAACTTAACCACAGACCACACAGGTAACTACCATGGAAATACCATCAACTTCATCTATACCAGCAAACCAAAAAGCACCAGGATCAAACTCAAACACTGGCATATGATCGTCTTTTCTACTTGTGACAATGCTCAGTGAGATTACCTTGCCCTGTCTCAAATAATGTTTCCCCAAACAAAGACCAGCCAAGGGGCTGTTCCCCAGAGGAACTGTAAGCAGGGCCGCTCTGTTATAGGAAGGAAGAGAATTTGTGTGTAGGATGCAAACCATGCCACTGTGCCACTTGGTCTCTGAGCCAGGGAACAGCCATGGCCCTGTTTGGTTCGTGAGCACGGGCAGCTCTCAGAGGCACAGCTCTCCAGTGGCTGGATTTTGGCCCGACCAAATACATCAATTCTTGTGCTATTCTGAAGCTAAATAATACAGACACCCCTGAGCTCATCTCAGTCCAAATCCATACAGGTGTCCATACAGGGGGAGACATGAGTTCAGATCAGAAAGTAGCTTCTCCAAGCCACCAGGTATGGGATGACCTTATTAAAAAAAGTATGTCTGTGATGCATCCTCTCCATAACACACAATCCAATCTTTCCTACCCTGGTTTGATAACAGCTCCACTCAATGCAAAACAGGATTGGGTCCAGATATCCAAAGGAGAACTCTTTAGATAACCAAGCCAGGATTTCTTATTCACATGGGATTATGAAAATTAAAGCCAAATCTTGGATTTTAAATTTTTCTGAATTCTGTGTGGATTACCTCATCAACCAAGAACCGAATTTTATCTATAAAGCTCTGAGTCTCACGAATCATTTCATCCAGTGGCATCTTCTTTTTCTGCTGCTGAACAATTTCCTTGGCATCACTGGACATTGCTTCCTGCAGTCAGGAAAGACAATATATACTTCTCATCTGTTATCAAGTAGTTTGAACTGGAAGAGAAACAGTCTTTGATTCAAGTCAAAAAGAGAAGATGGAGACACTTTGTTCAATGTTTCTTTGTCACAACACAAACTGATCAACTCTTTGGAGCTGGATAACATAAAAAGTGAATGTCCTCCGTTTTGTCTTTCTTTGTGTGTATACTGCATGTATGGAAGTCCCAAAAAACATGTGATTGCCACCTGGAATTACCGGGCCTTGATCCTGACAGAAGGCAAAACCTCTTGTTCTACAAGCAGCAAAAAAAGCTAATAAATACTCAGATTACCTCCACCCAGTTTGGTTTCTTCTCACCAGTTCCCTGGAGGAGATTACTAGGTCCACGAATATCAAATGCCAGAATTTACTAGTCTTGAAGTTCAGCAGCAGCACAGTAGTTAAATGTCTAACAGCAGTGTAAATTTGGGGCTTTCCCACTGAACTCAGCATCATTCCATTTTAAGATGCATGGACAAGAACAACAATCTCATTATAATAATGTCTTACTTGTATTTTAAAACAACATCTGCTGTTTCATTTTGGTGTATCTGACAACTCTTTATTAAGCAGTGGGATTTATTAAGAAAATGTGCTTGTGGATACTGTATTCATATGAATTACAAAGCATTCCCATATGGTGAAATCAAACAGAAAATAAAATTTCTACAGCCAGTGTGCTTTCAGTAATCATCATTGCATCAATGCTTATAGGAAAGGAACACACATACCAACTCTTGCTTGAACAGCATGAGCCTCTTTTTGTCCAGAGCAGTGTAGTTCAACCCTTTGGGCTTCTTTTCAGCGACAACCATGAACGCCCTAAGACACATGAATAATAGGTTTCCTAAATCTGTTATTTTTTTAATGTGAGAATACTAATGTGCAATGTTCTGTGTCTGCTGCAGTACATGAACCAGAAGACAAAGATGCTGAAAATCTCTAAAATATTATGCACCTATAAGATTCAAAGAATAGAGTCGAAAACCTCTGCACCACACTTCTCAGAAATGGGTTAATAATATCTAGAAATAAGGGGTTATATCTATTTTGAGCCAAATCATGTCATTTGATACAGAGCCCACTGGATCTACACCAATACGTGGCATCCTTTGCTTTCATATTAACCTTGTCTTTTTTTGTTTTCTTTTTTACAGTGTATCTATCACACACTTTATTAAATCCTACTTATCACATATACAACATATTCTTAGAGTCCTGAAAGCAAAAATATTATGACAATGATTGGCAGTCATCTATTGTCAATACTGAATATGGAAAATAACAATAAGTATTTTCTCTATCTAAATAGAAACTGCAGCTTGGGAAGGCCTTTGCTTTTACAGCAGAATAAATAAAAGATATATCTCAGTAATTTTACTGTACTTTTTAAAAATTATCATCAGTTTCCTTGTCTAGCCTTGAATTTGTAGCCAACATTAAATTTGATTTTCTGTATGCATCTAGTAAATGTTATTACCTGCTTTGATTGATAAAACCATTTAGGGTCTTCTTCATTTTCTCCTCAGCTGCAGTATCTGAAACCTTGATCAAGTCCTTTACTTGCTCTAATGATTCTTCCTATGAAAAACACATGAAAAAGCCATTATGCACAGGAGGGCACTCTGTCATTCTGTCGGTGTTACAGCACCATTTATGACTAGCAAGAATGAAGGAGGTGGCTTTGTGGCCTGACAGAAAGAACCCTTGATATATCACTATACTTGAAGTCACAGAGAAAAGTCTCCAGCAGCATGATATATCTTGACCTTTTCCCAGTCCAATTACTAGTCCAAGCTATTATTACTTGGAGCAACTTTGCATTCTAACTTCTTTGAGGAAGATCGATCAGTGGGAAACATTATCTGCCAGGTAGGAGTAAAGAAGCTAGTTCTTCTTGGTTCTGTTTCTAACCCTGCTGCTTACTTTAGCAAGGTGCTGGAGTTAACATCTTACCTTCAGTGGTCACCTGAATCCATATGTAAGGTCTATCACAAAACCTACTGTTATCCATGAGGAATGGAGTCTGTTCTTACAAATTAAAATAAATAGCTGGATTTCCAGCAAGGCCTGGGGGTGTTCAAATGCACTGACAAACATATCTCTCCACAAATGTATATTCGGTTGCTTAATTTTCAAATAACTGGTTTCAAAATGTTGGCTTATAAGTCAGTCTTCTCTTGATACAACCTTGCATAAATATGATTTCAGTGTTGTTGCTCATGAGATATATTTGGATAAATGAGGGATTAATCAGACTCTTAATGTGAGTGCCCCACATTAAAATATTCAACATTAGGAGTCACTTTTAAAAAAACGAACAACAAAACCTACTTTTCTTGAGACTATTGATAGTCAGCTTTAAACAAGGGTAGGAAAAAAACATCATTATGGGAAAACACTATGACTGGGACATCAGAGTGACTGCCCATGAGATGATATGCCATTCTGTCTCTGTCAGTGTTTTAGGAAAACTAAGAGCAAATATTTTCCTTTAGGAGTGCCCAGCATAAATATATGGCAAGAAGACATTAGAGGAAGAACCATAGGAAACAGAATCACTCTATCATATTTTGTCTGAATGTTTTTACAAAGAATAAAACATTGCTGAGGAAAGAAGGCAGACCTGCAGCTGAAAAAAATAGTTGTGGTCAGGACTACTTGAGCAGCTTTAATAGTTCAAAGCAATTTTGGGGGTGAAAAAAATGGAAAGGGTTAGTATCAGCTACTTTCTCACCAAATGAATAGCAAAGAATGGAGCTGGGTTAAATTTTGAAGGCCTGATTTGGGAAGTGTGGCCTCTCACTGCTACACTTTGCTGAGTACAGGAGCCTGGGAGGATGGTTGCCACTCACCAGGTGATCTGCCATTTTCTCCAGAGTGTTGGAGGAGTGCAGCCGAAAGGTCTGGTTGCCCCAGTAGCTCTTTACACAGATACAGGGTTTCCTCTCGTCATATGGCAGGTACTGGTAGTTCCTGTGAAAACAAGATAGGGAGCAGATCATGAAGGTGACAGAGTAGTTCAAGGGGAGGCAGAGCAAAGAAAAATTGTTTGGTGCTCTCACAGCCCTGTAGATGCAACAGGATGTGTTTTCACAAGCTAACAAGTAAATCCTGGAAAGAGCAAACACAAGCATCACTTATGCTACCTGTGAGATCTCTGAAGAGAATAAGTTCAAAGTCAATGAAGCACTAATTTCCATGCTTTCCAGGGTGGGAGAAAAGCCAGACAAAAAGGCATGCAGAGAAGCTCTGAAATACTATTAATGGTGGGAAACCACAAGGGAAAAAGGAACAAAGACTAATATCTGATCACCTCTTCAAAAGCAATGGTTCCACACACTGCACAGTGGGAGAGGCATGGCAGAGTCTCAACACCACATTACTTTCAAAAGATGCTCTTTTTCAGAGTTTGTGGAGACTGACATTCTGTCAGAAGCTGATCTGCGAGGCCCTATTTAGTAAAAGTAATACCAAGCTCATAATAACTCAGTGATAAAATGCATCCACTGCTCTCTCTTTTCACACTTCTGATCTTAAGTCCAAGTTGTCATATTGACTCTTCTTGTAACTCTGCTTTCTTTGTGTGTTCAGCTGCATGAATATCTTGCACTGAAAAAAATGAGCAGGATGCCAGCATAACCAGTCTCTGCAGACCTGTCACAAAGCTTGATGTTTTGATTAGAGCTGTAATAGGTACTATGTCAAGTCCATGTACCTGATAAGCACGTTGTTCTCCTTTATATAAATTCTACAGCCTTATGAAACTTAATTGCTCAGCCACACTGGATTTAACAACAGAGGAATAGAGGTCTCCTCATTTTCCATACCAATGGTGGGATGGTGGAGACCTTTTTAATATATATGAACATTTATAAACCACTTCATGTTGTTCTGGCCATGGCTCTAATGGCCCCAGATAGTCTCAGTGATTTCAGACAGAACTGGCCACATGCTTTTGATCACCAAGCCAAGACCATGCAAACCAAATCACTTATTGCTCTTGAGCATCTTATCAATGACTCCAAACTTCCACACACCCCTAAGAGGTTTGTGTGTGAATTTTTTCCATTTAAAAAGATTAATATCTTCTCTATAACTTCATTTTAGTGCCCTATGTGATATCAAAAGAGAGAGAATTTTCCATTTACTTTCTCCTCAATAACCTACAACAAGGTGAGAATTGCCCATTGAATTTGGTGCACAGCAGAGCTACACAGGCCTTGGGCATCATTAATTTTGGTGCTTTCATAAGAGAGAAAATCAATTCAACTATCTCCCAGGGCCGGAACATCTTAACCTGAAATTCACAGAGCTTATGAGCCTTTTCATTGGATTTACTAAAGAGTATATAGCCATAAAAAAATTCAAATGGAAAACTGAAATTTCATGTCTATTATTCCCACTATTACAATTTTGAGGAATCACTTTTTCAGCGTTAACTTATCCTTAATATAAGTTTTGACATAAATATGGAAAGCTCCTGGCAGTTTCCTGGTGTCTGCTTTAGAAGTCTTACAGCTCTGCCTGTTCCTTTAATTAGTTAGTGGTTTTAATCTCCAAAATATACTCTTATTTTTGTTGTCCATTATTCATTTATGAATCTAAAATGCAGTTTATCTAAACTACTAGGTATCCCATTAAGTACTGATTAGTACTAAAAATATCCGGTGGTGAGACCAGTAAGATGCCATTATAAGAAGACAGTGAAAAGCTCATTAATTGGTATCTGTGGCTGGCCAAACTGTTTTAAATAGCACAGGAGGGAATAAAAGATGCAGCATTCTACCTAAATTTGAGGAAAAGGGATCTTTAATGAGAGAAAACTTTATTAATACAGGAGCAAGCCAAGAAGCAAATAGCTGACTTGAAGAGTGATTCATTCTTTTACAGTGGTTCTTTAAATCTAAATTCTTGTTAAGGGAAAACTAAAAAATCCCAGTTTCTCTCAGGGAGGATAATAACCCTCTGCATGTACCCAAATTTGCGGTTCTGTTAGTGAGGAAAGGCAACTATCTTTCTACCAAGCATTGAGTTTTTTCCCCTCTCTTTTTTTACTTGCTGCAAAACCAAAAATTTTTTACCATGGTGCTTTCATTCTTGTTTTCTTTCACTAGCTCTTATTTAATCTAAGTGAGCCATTGATTGCAAAAAAGAATGAAAGTGCTTTTTAAATTTAGAGACATCCAGAAACTAAACAAATCCAGGTTGATATTTTCCTCCTGGTCTTTGGCCTTCTAAAGAAAGAGGTACCATCTAGTCTTGGCAGTCACCAGTATCGGGGATTGTTCTACCTACCAAAGCAAGAAAAAAACCATTTCTTTTTATTAGCATCTTTCAAATGGATTAAACCTTTACAATTCTGTTTATAAACAAGGCTATTTAGAAGAACTCTTCTGCATGTTTTCATCCATCGCTCCATTTCTTTTCTCAAGGACTATTTCCTCCTGCTTCTGTTACTACTTGCTATTTAAGTCTGTATCTGTAATTATTACCTCTGGAAAGTACTCTGGGAAGCTGAATTTGCCTTGACCAGATTTCAATATTTCGCACGTGATATTGTGCTTCTGGAGCTGGACACAGGCTGGATGTCACTTGTGATCACAGTGTGGGACCCTAAACCAGGGGTGCACTGAAGAAGCTGTGTTTTCCTATAGCTTTCCAATGTACAGTTGGTGTAACACAGCCCTTTTAGAATGGTTCAAGAGCCCAAGATTAGATGAGCATAAAATGGCTGAGAACCTGTTCACTTCAGTGAAGACTAAAAAATTTACTGTTGTGAAAGATGTAATTGAGGACCTACAAGCCTCCATTTCACACAAGCTCTTTAATGCTGCCAGGGTTCCTCAATGAGTCCCACAGGATTATAAAATAAGAACCAGAGTCCTACATGATAAGGTTTTGAAACACAGATCCTCACCTGTTCCCACCTGTGATCAGCGGCTTCTCGGGAGGTGTGCTAGATATCAGGGGTACTCCAAGGTCATGAGAAATGTCATCTTCCCCCTCATGCAGAAGGCTTTCTTCTGCTTCTCCATTTTGTGTCTTCTTTTTCCCTCCAGCTCCTGCTGACACCCCATCAGTAGTACTTCCAAAGTTACCTAGAGACCCAGGGTTACAGGAGATGTCTAACTTAGAGGTGGTAAACATGAATGAAGTTTTTAAAAAAGAAAACAACCAGTCATACCAGTGGGAAATATTTGTCCCCTCCTGTTCATTTAGCTGTTTTAACCACATCACAGTTCATAAAGGTTGTGACAGGCTATGTTTGTCCCTGGAATGCCAGGTTCCAGGACAGTGCTTCCTTACCTGTCCCATGTGACATATACCTAGTATATCACATCCCTAAGTGATGTGATCCTCTGGTTGGTGGCACCCAGGGCCTTCAGCTTTTGCTAAAGAACTTCAGAAACCAAAACACTGCTTCTGGTGATATTTCTATACTCCAGAGCCCTGATATGGCATTGATTCACACAGAAAATGTATGTCTTCTTCAATACATATGGATGATCATTTCAAAGTTTGATCTCAGAAGTGATAAACTCTTTTTTCAGACGAGTAAATTGTGCATAATAGGGTTGCAGAGTTAGCAATAACAATGCCTTGAGGCCCCAGCTTCAAGCCTAATGCCAGACAACTCTGCTAATGATACAATCATCTTCTCTAAAAGGCTTTTGCCTTAAAGGGCAATTAGCACTGGGAAAGAGGTACATCCATCAAACTGATAATTACAGATTTTAAAAGAGACAGGCAGAAAACATTCCCTGCAGGAGAAGAATATGCTGAATCACCCCATATGACATCCTGATCTGAATTTTTGGTTCAGCCTTTCTTGTAAATAATGACAACTTGCCAAGTTTGGGTCCAAATTTCCACTACACAGGTAGCTAATAGATGTTCAGTTCCACAATTCAGAGCCAGATTCATCTTTAGTATTAATTCTGACAAGAATCACTATCATTTCTTTCCCAGCTGTTTAAATGAGTTTCTTGTCATTCTCAGCTCAGCTTCCTGCTAAGTTTCAGCAGGAATCAGTGTCACTCATTGATTCCCCTGTTTGTCACAGCATCTCTCCCTGCACCCACAGCCTTACAGCTGAGCACAGTCCTGGACACGAGCACAAAGGCTGAAAGTGCCAGGGTGCTACTGTGCACCTGGGCTCTTGGTGGGTCTGGTACAGAGATAATCAAACCCCTGCAAGGGAAATGAGACCAATTCAAGCATCTCTCTTAAGAGAAAGTTCTTCTACTTTGAAAATACACTCGATGTTCATGAAAATGTCTTCATTTTCTCTTCAGTCTGCTTCCAAGGACAATCTAGCTCCATGATGAGGAGCTCATGGAATACAGTCCTGCTTTCCACTGGAAGAGGAAAGGACTTACCAGGAGGATGTTAGGACAAGCTGGTGCATGCAACTTGAGTCTTGGCTGTACATCACCCCCCTGCTACACTCACAGACCCACAGGTAACTCAGTGGGGTTGGCCAAGACAATGGGCAGGAATCCTCCCCAAAAAGGGCTCCCTCACAGCCATGGGCTAATTGCAATGGACATCACAGAATGAACTCCACCTGAAGTAAATTATGTGAGTTTGATCTCCTGAATGATTAAGAGGCTAAATACTGGCTAAGTTGCTGTATATAGTGGGTGAGAGGATTTGTATTAATACAGGGCATTTTGGGCGTAAGACAGCTAGGCATCAGTATGCCCAGCTTGACAGTTACCCAGAGAAATGATAATCAGGGTTTAACTCAATTGTAAGCTCTACTCTGAAGATGACTCCTGAGCCCTGAGACACACCAGTCGGTAACACCTATCATCCCCTTGCTCCTGAGGATCCCTCTCTGCTTTGGATAAGACCTTAACAAACTTACCGACAGAAACCTCAAAGGTTATTGGCTTGTCCCCAAACTTCCTATCAATCATTGTGGCTTCAAAAAATGTCCCAAAGAGAAGGAATTCCTCAAATTTCTCTTCATAGATCTATTGGAGAAGAAGGAGGAAAATGTTGGCATTTATTTTACCTTCTACTATTTTTTACAGCATAAAGGAAAAGTGTAATGGTCTTTTGTGGAGTTTAGAGGCTCTGCTAGGCTCTGTTTACATCTATTGGAGACCCAGCATCTGCTTGTCCCTGGCATGGACTCTCAATCAAGGAGGCCCAGCTAATGCTTCTGATGCTCTTGGGTCATGAACACAACAAGCTACTACCCCCAAGCCAAGACTAAGCTCAAAGGAGATATACTTTAAGGTTTGAGTTCTCCCCAAATGTACACCCCAACTGCCATGATCTGCCCATCCAAACCCTTCTCATTTCACTACACCTGAGGCAAACTGAGGCCCATTAGGCAAGATCAGCACTAGCTTCTTCTGCAATGTGAGTGAGGCAATGAATAAAACATCAGCTCTACATAAATATTTGTTTCCCTGACTTCTGCAAAGCAGAAACACTTTTTGACACAGCCCGTGATCTCTTCATTTTGAAAAACCTCTGCTATACACAGGAAAAGAGCATAGGCCTTCAGTGAAAAGATTAGCAGCATCATCTATCAAAGTCAACAGCACAAACAGATTGCAGCTCCAGAGTAACTTTAGCTTTTTTTACTTCTCCAGTATGATCCCAGAGCATAGGGTGTCTAATACAGACAAGGCTCAGAGACTACGACACACGCATCTATCTCCCATTATAAAGAAAACAAATTTTAATATCTTCTTGCTATCGGAATAGGTCAATAAAGTTGTGCTGTGGGGATGGATAATTTGCCTCTCCTGTCTCGGAGGCTCTATGAGACATTTTTTGCATTATTGGTAATGTCTCCAGTTCCTGCTTTTCCTTTCAGAGAGCTGTAATACAATTATTATCTACTGTAGCATGAAATATTGCTGAATGTCAAAACCGAAAGAATATCAAGCATCACTGTATGATGTTGCCTTTTATTCATTCTCTATTTGAAACTGAGACACAGCAGTCGGAAATAAATCGTTATTATTACTATTAATGTTTGTTGGTGTTACAGCAGGGTTTGTTTCTCTACCTGGGGTATTTAGATAGGACCTAAGACCATAGTGTCTGAGCTACTCATAATAGATTTATTGCATATAAAGGAAAATTTATATGGAAATAAATGTCTTTCAATGTCACCTCTATTACAGTCTTCAGAGCAGAACTGCAGAAGAGAGGTAATTCACAACTATATGAGTAAATAAAGTAAGAGTGGGGCACAAGTTCGCACAATCGGCTTGCAATTACCCATGCCAGTTCTCTGCTAACACACTCCTTGACCCGCTCCAGCCAGCCCTCATGCCAGAAATGCCAGGGCACAGACCAAGGAAGAACACTTCTCAAGGCTAGGCCTCAAGACCAAAGAACAATTGCTCCTCTCCTATTTACTTGTAGAGATGGAGTGGTAAGACCAAGAGTCAGAACTAATAAAGGACACAAATATCTTAAGAAGTGAGCTGGAAGTCCCTCTACAAAAACCAAAGTTTTGATCAGTGACACAGAATCACAGAACCATCAAGGCTGGAAAAGACCTCCAAGATCATCAAGATCAAATTTGACTGAACATGCCCTCTAAACCATATCACAAAACACCACATCTACTTGATTTTTGGACATTTCCAGTGTTGGTTACTCCACCACTTCCCTGGGGAATCTCTTCCGATGCTCTTTCAGTGAAAACATTTTTCTTGATAGCCAACCTGAACCTCCCCTGGCACAACTCATGGCCATTTCCCCTTGTCCTATTGCTAGCTGACTGGGAGAAGAGGCCAACCTCCACCTCGTCACATCCTCCTGTCAGGTAACTGTAGTAGATACATTGAAGTGGGAGGAAAATTGCTTATGAGAATATTTTTTTCCTATTTATTTGGTTAAAAGAAATGAGCTTGCATATGCAGCACTTGCTGTTGCTCCCAGACAGTGATGTGGTGGAGCAGAGAATCAAAGCTCAGACATTGGCTCAGCTCCCAAGCCCGCACTCCCTGCCACAACTGCCCAGCCTTCTCAAAGCACCGTAGTGCAGATCTTCCCATGCTGTGATAATCCTATACAACAGGTGGAATTAGGCAAACATCAGTTAACACTGGTTGAAGCTGAGCACAATTTTCAGCCCTTCTTCTAAAGGGATTATCAACCTGACACTAACACCACATTGCCAATACAGTATTAAAGGAAGAGACTAAATCAGGCTCGACTGTGTCTATCTCTCTGTGTTTGCACAAAATCTGTCAGTGATTCTCTATTGACTTCCACTGACAACTATGGATTTTCTTGAATGAATGCAGGAAGTCAGGCTTTATAATTCCCAGCTGCCCACACTGGCTCTCTAGCAGATATTGAGTTAGATAAGTGTCTAGAAGGAGGATGTGGATACAGCAAGTGCAAAAGGAATAATAGGACAGGAGACTTAAGTTTTATGAACACCAAATCTTACTTGATAGTTTTTTGAGTTACAGGTACACACTAAATGCTCCATTTGTGCTGTATTATTATGGGGAGGTCCCAAGAATGTGGAAGCATGGAGAAACTAGGGAGCACAAAAAGCAGTATTATATGGCCTGACCCCAAATACACACACCAGTGCCATTCTTGGAGGTTTAGAGACACATGACAACCAATCTCTTAATATCATACTGACCTCTAAAGGTACATCAAATGGCTCAACTTCCACTTCAGTTGAGTTCATCTTGTCTGAAGGAGAAGCTGTCTTTCGGTCCTCTCCTGCTTTCTCAGTTTTGTCTTTTCCTTTGAGTGCTTTGAAGTTTTTATCTTTAGATGACGATTTTATATCCTTGATAATGCTTGAAAACTTCGACTCACGGGCTCCTCCTGAAAGTATCTCCACAGCAATCTCAAGGAAGAGACGTCCCCTGAAGGAGACCCCTTCTCCAAAACCTTCATTAAGCTCTTGGTGGTCATCAATGAGGCTGTGGTTCCTGGGTGAGCCATAGAGATTGATCCAGGCAGGCCCAAAGGTAGGCAAAAACCCTGGAGATAAAATACCTTTTGTGGCTTTTCTGTTAGGTGTTAGCATGCTCTCCTCACTGTCTGCTCCAAGAAATCTTACCTCTAATGCACCAAAAGCCAGACCTGGACCCATTTCTGTGCAGTTGGGGATCACTTCACACAGAGCACTGCCTTGCAGGGCAATTCTTGGACACCAAGGAACCTCTGCCAATACCCAAGTGACTCTGCTGGTTTGGAGCTCTTTCTCAGAAGGTCGTGGTACCACACATGCTGGGCAGGAGATCTATTGCATCTCTTGAAAAAAGAGCTTGCTGCTGCAGGCTAAGGGGTGGGACATGATGGGAGAGGATGGAGGCTTGCTCCTTTAGTTGAAACTGTTTCCAAGTCCGTGTCACTCAGTTTATATGAATTTTTCTTTTATTTTCTGATTTAAGGACTCAGATTTGAATGTGCAGGTTTAAGGAGTTACTGTGCCTTTGCTGAGCTGTGGTAACTGACCATGTTCCACACATAGGTCACACAACATAAACAAGGCTATACATGTAGACTCAAACATCAGAGGAAAAACTCCAGACAATGAGTCTCTCCTCACTTAGAGCACAACACACTAGTCCATGGTGCCTCCCTGGGCTGTGATAGCATCCAGCTGTGCCTTACCTAAACACTTTGCTTCCAGTGGGTAGATCAAAAACACAAGCCCACTCTGCCTGTGATTTTTAGAGATTTTCAGTTTGTGGCTTCATTGCTTAACAGAAATTCACATGAACTATAAACTTACATCTGTCATCCCCAGTGGATTACAGTAGACTATTGCCACAGTCACGAAGATAGTACCAAATTATGCAGCAGCCCTTTAACAAGAACAACGTCATACCCTCCGTGTACTGAGCACAATGTAATATAATGTGAAATTAAGCAACAGAAGGTGTCTCAGAACCAACACTTTCACTCTGGACATTCCTAAAATAGGATTAGCCAGTGCCAAGATCCCATGCAAGCAGATGTTACCTTAGGGGCATATCTTGGAACAGACATTTTCCCCTTTACCTTTGTCACCATCTTGTTCATTTGATATTTTCTTCAAATCAATGAAGTGGGTGGCTAAGGCCACATCGTTCATGCTGCCTTCATCCCAGACCTGGATTTTGACTCTTCGACAGAGTGGAGGGAACATTTCTTTGAAGATAATCTGTTCATGCCACACTGGATCTGCACAGTTCTTTTGCACTGTTGTCCGGCCCTGAAATGAAAGTCCAGCAAACTTAACTCCAGAGGGGTCGAACTTTGGAGAATGGCAATGAGTACAGCAGAAATTGGGCTTAGCAACAACTCTCTGGCCATTTTTAAAGGACAAATATCCTACCTTGAAAGTACTTCGGCTTTTCTATTAGCTTGTTCATTTTGCCCTCCATATCTAATAAAAGACCACATTATGGCTAAAGAATTCTCACTGGCAAACAGCAGAGCCTGGAAGAAAATCTAATTCTTCAGGACCGTTATCCACGAAATGTATCTGTAAAGCCAGACTTTGGCATTTCTGCTACAAACTGCACATCTTCAAATGTCTTTTGAAATATCTGGGTAGTGGTCATGCAGCGCAGTTTTTCTCGTAAAAGACTAAATTCATTACAGATGCCAGGCCGTGTGTACCAATGGGATTACCTTAAATGAGGCGATTTATCTAGCATAAAATATGATTATTGTGGCTCATGTTCTGGACATATGCCTATGTGCAAGAGGTGTAGGTCCTGGAGCTGTTCCTCCAAACCTAAGGAGATGCCAGGACTGTATCACAGTCTGTGCAGTCACTGGCCATGGCATGACTTCTGCTTTCACATTAGTTGGGGAGGATTGAGTCAGAAAACCCACCAACACTGCTTATAAAACCATATTTTACACACTCACATCAGTGCAAACTCACATCAGTGACCCGTTCTTGTCCTTGTCAGACCTCTACTCTGCATGTGGAGTCCAGCAAACTTAACTCCAAAGGGTTTTTGCCTGCCTTAACCCACAGTAGTTTAAGAAGTAGTACTTTGCAATGTGTATCCACAACAAAACATGCAATCAGCATCAAGAGCCTTGTTCTCATGCCTGAAACATTTGGAAAGGACTAACTGGAGCTGTGCCTAAGGCTTCCTTGCACACAGACGGCATTGCTGGCTTAAAATAGTTTCCATTTTGATCCTTTGTTTATTTACACCAATAATCAAGACAGACTCCCAGATACAGTGTTTCATGGGTGTACCCCATGGGAATCAGGCCCCCAGACCTCCTCTACACTCCTCTTCCACCAGAGTCAGAAGCCCCTCTAAGCAGTAATCTGTCACACCATGTTTGATGCTGAAGTTGCTCTAGGAGCAATGAAGCCAGGCAAAACTGTGCCACTCTGCTAAAATGCTTACTCTACCCACAGGTGAGCTGAGAGGGTCCTGAATTTCAGAGTAATTCAGAAATCAATACACAGCTCTGAAACCCTGATTGAACCATCCTCACTGATTTCAGCCCTGCTTCCTTATTTCACTCTAGGGAGACCAGAACATAGCACTTACCTAACACCATGCTGGGTAAATCACTGTCTTGTAACTTGATGTTTTAGTAACAGTGCTACAGAATTCTCTTTCCCCTCCTGCTGCCTGCCTCTAACCTACTGCTGTGAGGCTGATACTAGATCTGCTGGCATTGTCTCCATGACTTTATTTCTGCATAATTTAAGAACTGAACATTTTCTGATGATCAATATACACGTTTTACCTAGTTTATGTAACTGTAAGTTAAAGGACATCAGCATAATCACCTGCCTGGAGCACAGCTAATAGGAAAAAAGACCTACTTTTGTGATCAAGAGGATCCTAATTACCATTTGACCTGCAAACATGACCACCACATAGGGATCCACAAGGTCCTTACTGTCGCCTATGAATGCTTTGGTGACATTGGCCATGATGCTAGAGTTCATCTTCGGAAGTCCTTCTGCTTTGTAAATTCTCACATAAAATCTGGCCCATGGTCTCTCAGATGGAAAGCCTTTGGGGATCAAGAGGTTCCTGAAAGGAAAAGAGAAGCTGTTTTCTTAAAATTGAAAACCTGGACAATGAAGTGATATTTTTTCCAACAGCATTGAGTTAGCATGCACCTGAGAAGACACAAAAAGATGCATAAATTTGATTTTTCATTTGAACCAAAAAAATATTTTTACCACGAGAAAATGATATGGCATTACTCAGCAAACTTGTCTATGTGATATGGAATCAGGTCCAGTCAGACGACGTTCTCAGGACCTTGTTCAGTAAATTCTGAATATCTTAAAGGACAGAGATTTCCCACTCTCTTTGGGCCCCTGTTTCATTTGACCATCTCCATGGTAAAAAAAAATGTGTTCTGAAACTCCTTTTTCTTACCTAACTCCAAAGCCTCTCATACTTCTACTGAAAAGAGCCACTCGTCTGAAAAGAGCCTGTCTCTGCCCTCTTCATGTATTATACCCCTTTGAGTGCTCTTCTTTAGGCTCAAAAAACCAACATCCACCACCTTTCCGTGTAGACCATGTGCTCCAGTCCTCCATCAACTTGGTGACTTTATACAGACTTGGTCCAGGGTGTCAGCACTGACCAGAAACATTGCTTCAGTAAAATTTAAAGTATGCTGGTAGCATATTTACCACTTTGAACTTCATATTTTACAAGGAAAATGTTAATGCACTTGAGTTTATCTAAGGATATGGAAATATCCATACACACACGTCCAAGAGTGGAGAAGGAATAGGCTTTCCTCATATTTTTTCTTCTTGCTTCACCTCTTTAGGAAATCATTAATTGGTTTCAGATCAATGAACCTTCTGTCGGGGGTAATTTGTAACTTAGCCACCAGGACTTGGTCAATTCTATCAGCTGCAGAGAAGTGACCCTGACAAGCCCTTCAATTTAGATGAGAGAATTGTAAAAACTCTCTTTGAGCATATGAGAACAGCCAGGTGTACCATGTTATCCTGCTATTAACCCCGAGTTAAAAAGGACTGAAATGAGGATAGAGGACAATTGAGGCACCTAGTAAGGAAGAAAGCAGTTAAAAACCCCCCCAAAACCCAAACAAATTATTGCAGTACTTTTCAATCTGTTCCTCAGCATCAGCTGTTTTCTGTGTAGCTTGTATTGCATCACCTTTCCCAGTCACACTGATGTCACACTTCAGGTACCCCTTGGCTCCTGTCCTAATGTCAGCAGGGTCTGTGAGAAGTGCCCACTTGTCACAAAACTGATGACCTGTAAGAAGGACAAGCTTAAACACTCAAATAGAGGATATAAAAAACTGCAAATATTTTCCTCTTCTCTCCCAGAAAAGGTACATCAAACAACGTTTGTGCTGTTGGGAGGACTGTGCTGAAATGTACTTGTGTACCAGACACTGCTAGAGGGTCCAAAATGTTGTATGATCAGAAAGGCGAGCAAAGGATTGATCCAGAGCTTGTGAGAAACAAGCTTATTTTCATCAATGTTTACTGAGATCAGTGACTAAAGACCAGTGGAAGCCTGGGTGAGATTTCAGCAGCTGAACTAAGGCTTTATGAGGAAAGGCAACTTCTTTGATGAGAACTGTCTGAAGATCTCAGAATTCTGTGGCAGCAAAGCCCTTGCTGGGTGCTGTGGCCACTGTGACACTGGAAGACAGCTGAGAAAGGGAGGAAGGAGAGTGGACAGCCAGCAGAGGAAGAAGAATTAGCCAGAAGCAGGTTCAGCTCCATCTTTCAGGGGGGAAAATGTACAAGACAATTCACCCACAACAGCCCTTTCTGTAATCCTACTTCAACAACCCTGAGAAAGGTCCTAAGATTATATGTTAAGTCCTTGGATGTCACCTTAGGTGGGTAAAGGAGTGGGAAGGAGAGACCAGAGCATACCAGGGATATGAGCTCGAGATCAACCCTCAGACACCATCTTCCTGTTAAAGTGTGAGCAGGAGGTATGGGACAGAATTCAGAGAATAACAGCCTGAGCACAGACAGACTGCTCACTTCAGATAGGCCATTTCTCTCTGCTGATTCTTACAGAAACCCTGCAGAGAGGGTGGCCTGAATGACTCTACACTCTTCCTATAACTGTGATGTCAATGGCAAGTGGCCTAAATATGTTCTTTCCCAAAGACAAAGAAGAGACCATGTCCTTGAGTAACTATGGAAGAGAAAAAGGTACATGTTTTGTGGATGGCTGTGAAAAAAAAAACCACCAGAAGAGAGGTGGGTGATCTTTTCTTAGCTTCAAATTTCAGAAAGCACTGAACACCTCTGAAGATGAAAGGTCAAGTGGACCCATGGTGACCTCTTTGTCATCTTCTCTCTCCTGTTATGGTCTGTTCCTCCTCTTGTCTTGTGCTCTCCTCATCATTCCTTCCACTCTGCATCCTGCTCTCCCTCTCTCTGCTCCTTCTACCCCAACACAGGTGACAGAGCTTTGGATGCTCTGTAACAAATGAGTGCAGTTGGGTTTTGTAGAATATTCAGCTGCCCACTCTGACCACTTAAAGAAATGCTAGCCTTTAAACATGCTACCCACCGATGGGCAGGTTGCCAAGGTGTTTTCGGTGTTGAACTTCTTTCCAACGGTTTGGCTGGTACTCTGCTATCCAAATAGGAGAACAACCCTCCCAAAGGCTTTAAGTTTTCCACAACCATCTAAGTGGAAAAGCAGCACATCTCCCTCTCCTCTTCTTCCCTGCCTCACAAGCCACTTAACAGGTAAAAAGGGCAGAAAATGCACCACTCACCTGGCTGAATGTACACCGTCCCCAGATCCACTTTAAAGGAGCCTATCAGCACACTCCCAATCAGTTTATTGTGCATAACCTGTTAGAAAAAGGCTGATTAAAGAATGTCACTATCTCTCTTCCCAGTCAGCATAAGAAAGAGCATCCAAACAAAGATCAGATTAGGTTCAGAGGCAATAAGCAACAACATCCAGCACCACCCAAAACTGGGGGCACATAGCCACAGCAGATACAGGAAGTATTTGAAATATGTTCTTTACCCAACATTGTGCCAATTTAGTAAACAATATAATTGCATCTGAGTGGAATCACACGTGTTCATCCCAGGTCCCTGAGTCATAGAGAGCAGGAATTAGATGGATGTTCCTTCAGAGCAGATGCAATTATATTACTTACCTTGGCAGTTTTAAATAAATTATAATGAATATAAACACATGGGGCATACCTGGTTTCACATTAGGCTGTAAAAAACTTATCACTTTCTGTGCAATAGCTGAATTGCCATAAAAACTGAGTACACTCGGAGGAGAAAGTATTTAAGTGTTTCTTGGCAACATTTTGATGTGCACATAAACAAGAGACTCAATTCTAATCTACCATCCATAGTATTAATGAAATTGGAGAAGTGATATAGATGTAAATTAGACAGCAAGCAGGCCCCAGCGAGTCTGTGTCTGTATTCTTCCTGCCAAGTAATGAATTTAATTTAATTTAATTCAAATTTAATTAATAATTTTCAATTGCCATGATTCCTGGACCTATGTATTTCCATGTCTGGTTTTCAAATACTTGCATGTGGTTCACTTTACAGATAAGGCAGAGGCTAGCAACGTCTTCTAAGGGAAGATTTGCTCTAGAACTGTATTTCTCACAAAATGTGTCTCACCTGGTTTCAGAATGGCTTAAAAGGTTGAAACCTATTCCTTGGTTGTGGAAAAGCCTCTGAAAGAGGCTGAATTTTCTGGAACACCTTGCCCAAATTGCAAAGAGAAAATAAGCTCATTCAATTCCACAGAAGCTAAATCCAAACATTGAAAGTAAACAATCAAGCCTCCAACAGCATTTCAGGAGTCTGGAATACATCACATCCTCTCTTTGGACCTTATCATAGATAAGGATACTTCTAGATAGGAAGACTTCTGCAATTTTGCGCTGGATTTGTCATGTGACTTTATTGTCTACACTTTTCAAGAGCAGGAAACATACATTTCTAAGTAAAGATCACTGATGCTGTTATCAAAATTCACCAGAAAAGTCAGGAAATTTCTAGTTGCAATACAATGTCCTTCCCTGTTAAGGGCCTATGGCCACTGTGCCACTGTGACCTAGGAAACACACTCAGTTGCCCTTGGTAATTCCTCACTTCAACATGGAAGCAGTTTCCAGAGCTGAAAAATCAAGAGTGGACAAAGGAGCAGTTTTATTTTACTCTACTATTAAAGCTTAAAAATTAAACAATCTTGATGTGGAAGAGGAGTCAGTGTGAAGTCAATGCTTCATGCACAAGTACTGCTTTTCTTCAATCCCTGGTGCTGTCAGGTTCCATCATAGCACTGGACCCTCCCTCCTATGAGGTTGGACTAGGGCACACACAGGGTTGGGAAGAAGCCTTGAAAACTGTTGGGTTTCTCCCTGAAGCCAGGCAATATTACAGCTTTGGAGGAAGTACATGGGAATGCCCAAATCAACAGATCCAACCAGGACAGATTAAAGGGGGAAGAAGGCTGTAGCCTTTCTGTAGGAAAAAAAATACCTATGAGCTTCTTTAAGACTCAAAAACAAGATGAAAGCATGCAGTGACTCCAAAGTGGTGCTGTCTCGTTGCTCTTTGCTCATTTCCTCTCCATGACAGCATTTCCAGAGAGCATTAAATGTTAGATGTGTAAAACTCACTTCTCTGTCCTTGGGGTTTGCTTTGTGAAATGTAAATGCTCCTGTTCCACTGAAATGATGAGCGTTTCCACCCCCTGCAGTACACATTGCTTTTAATACTGAGGAAATTACTCATTGCTTCTATCAAACACTCTGCATCTTTCCTGATCCTTTTTTTTCCAAGCATGTTTTCTTCTAATGCAACAAAGCGACTGAGTGTGAAGTTTATAGCAAACACCTCTTGTCTTCTCTGAGGGGGAACATCATGTCCACACCACATCTAATTAAAGATTTGTGTCTTTCCACTTGACTGTAGATGACTGAAGGATTTTCTTCAGGTTTTCTGAATGAGTACAAACACTCAGTATTACACTGAGGAATATTTCAGTAAGGGAGATACAGCTTTAGCACAAAAGGGACACTTTAGTTTCACTGTGGTATTACTACAAGTTTGCTAAAATGTGCAAGAAGATAATAATGAAGAAAAAATCTAGTAATTAGCAGGTGCTGGGAAATTGAAAGTCTCATTTTTCTCTCAAATGCAGGGTTTGAATACCGCTAGACTAACTGCAAAACTGATGGACAAGGGCACTAATCTATTTTGTTTTCCCTGAGCTTCCATATGCAGACAAGTTCATTTTTACAGATTAAGCAAATTCAGGGCATTAATTATTGCTGATAATGGAGGCTGCCAATCTTTGTTTCTTCTTAAGTGAGATTTGTGCTAAGCAAGTGCTGTGAAACTTTCCATCCCTCAGGGTTTTCTTCACTCCAAGCACACATATTTCCTCTCTTTGTTTCTGTTCCCCTGATAGATTGCATTCTCCAAAACTATGTTGCAAGGTAATGAGTCTCTGTTTTCAGTGGCATACGTGAACACTGCTCAAGGTTAGTTCATTCATTGTTGTTACTGAGTTTTTTTCCTAAAGTCATTTTTACCTAGAAGACCTTTAATTTCTTAGTGTTGCACCTTCTTCAGCTATAAATAAAATAAGTTTGCTGAGCCTGATGAAACTGTGCAGATAAACAGCAGGTAATGGTGAGACATTTTCCCACACCCCCAATGCAGTCAGAAAGCTGGCACTTTCCCCTCCACCATTGGATATAGGGAATCTTTATCAAAAGAATGTGAGATTGGAAAGACTGGCCACATCTCAGAGAAAAATAACTATACATCCCCCAACAGCAGCAGCAGCAGCACACAGGAGTTGGTGCCTTGGCATTGTGCTGATACGTGAACCGTGTCTGAAACACTTATGGGGCCACACGCTGTGATATCTCATAGCAGCGAGGTGATATCTACTCCCATGCCATTGTCAGCCTGTAGTAAATTCTGTCCTCACAGATAAGAGGAGATCAGATCTGCAGGTACCTTATGCAGTTATGAACTTCATATATTCGAGCTCTGTGTGTGAGACAGTGGATTTGAATGGAACTTCAGGATTCCGACTGTCAGTTTACTCCCAGCATTGAAAACCTAGTTGTCCAGCTGTCCATGTGTAAATGAACACATTTTATTCTGTAGCTGGGAAAAGTCACTCTATCAGCAGCTCAGAAAAGGAAGTAGAGAGTGGTGTGTCCTATAGCTCCTGAGTATTCCTTGTTCTGTCAAGCTCAAGCAGCACAGATCTTTTCCTGGTGTACATTATTGAAATGGACAAAGCACTTCTGAGAAAAACAACTTTTCCTGGAGTAACAACACACTGTTTATTTGCCAGAGAAATCTCTGTCAAAATGGGTGGACTTTTAGCAAAAAAAAGAGTTCATGGAGAGCACAGCTTGTGATATTTCCAAATAAAACAAATGCAGCACTGTCCAGAGTCTCAAAAGATCTTTAATTCCTTAGGAGCTTTGCTAAATGTGGTGATGGATTTCAGACAAGATAATTAACACGGCTCCATAGACTTAGCCCTCCAAACTGCACATCATTATCTAATGCTCCAAGTCCAAGAGCATGTGTGTCTTCCATCAGGACTGTTCTGAGATGTCACAGATTCACGGAATCATTTAGGTTGGAAAAGATCTTTAAGATGGAGCCCAACCATTAACCCAGCACTGCCAAGTCCACCACTAAACCATGTCCCCAGATGCTACATCCACATGCCTTTTAAATACCTCTGGAGTCTATTCCAATGCCTGTCTACCCTTCCAGTGAAGAAATTTTTCCTAATATCCAAACTAAATTTCTCCTGGTGCAACTTGAGGCCATTTCCTCTTGTCCTGTCTCTTGTTACTTGGGAGAAGAGATCAACCTGCACCTGTTTCTAACCTTGTTTCAGGTGTTTGGAGAGATCAGTAAGGTCCCCCGATTGTTCTGCTGGGACTTCAGCTGCAGTGAGCAGTGGAAGCAGCATTAAACTCTTGGAGGCAGCTCCCAGGCTAATAGCAACCAACCCCTGACACTCCCAGACAGCCCGAGAGCCCCTGCTGAGGGTCTGCATTCGTTTAGTTTAGTTAGAAACCGTTCTATCTGAGGAACTGATACAAACCAGGAGTTTCAACTCAGTTCTTTGAGTCAAGTGGCAGCTTGAAAATTAGATGGATGAAGACAGTGAGGAGAAGAGAGAACTAAGCTGAATTTTCTCATTCTACCTTGCATTTTGCCATGCCAGCAATGAGTGTCCCCGAAAATGCAGACTAAATCTTCCTTTTGGGTTATGTTTCTTCAAATCTCTGACAGCTTACTCTTCTTATCCTCTCCTTTATCCTTTCTCTTTCCTATACTTCACACTGACTTTCTAGCACTCTTGGTAACTAAAATCATTTCTTTTTAACTACATCAAGAATCATTTAAAATTGAAGTGACACAAACAACAGTGACCTTTACTTACTGTGCTGAGCTTTCCTAGGTACTTACAGAGATGTTGATTATTTTGTCAAACAGCAACACCTGCGGTCCAACAAAATCGAACACAAAGTACTGTGGGAAGAAGGGACAGCAGATCAGAATCATCCTTGTGCAGGCAGCCAGCGCTGTCAGCTGCATGGTTCAGCATTTTGTGTTACTGTACAGAGCCCCAGTGAGGTGCTGGGGGGCAGTGGTGGACAAAGCAAAACTCTTTCCTTGCCCCTGATGTGTTTCTGCCATGGCCCAGACCTGTTTTCTACTGTTCTCCTTACACGGCTCACAATACTTGCTTCACAAATGCCCGTGAGCCTCAGTGTGAATCAGAAGGTGCTGACAAAAGGGACGGGAGGCACAAGCAAACACAAAGGACCTGTTGGATTTGGGGGTTGTTTTGGCCTTGTTTGTCACCAATTGGAACAAACACGTCAAGGAAAAGCTGCAATAGTAGAAAAGGGAGTGGAGGTGTGAGGGGGTGCAGTATAGACAAGGCTTCCAAATGGATTATTTGAAAAACGGCAGCAGCAGCGGGGGTAAGGTGGAATGTGGTAGAGAGGGTGGGGAACAGGTTGGAAAGACCTTGAGAAGAGAAAGAGCAAACAGATCTAAACCCAAGGAGCTATTGCTGGTGCTTGGTCTCCTGGAGAGACCTCCCTGCTCAGACGTGGAAGTGCTGCAAACTTCATTAATCGCCTTTTGAGCTACCAAACGGCAGAGTCCACCCACAGCCATTGAAGAAAATACCTTCTTTAAGAGAAAGCACCTACTTCATTGTAGAAAGGGGCATTTGTGCCTTCCTTTACTGTTGTTTGCTTCTTCTCATCACCTATCTCGATGATCACCACAGGATCGATGTTCTCACCCACCAGCTGCCTGGCCTCGATGATGGTGATGGCAATCTGTGGGGCACAAGGACACCATGGGCACTGCTGGGCTCAGGTCCAGCCTGCCTGGGGAATTCACAGGCACATAAGGGCTGTCACCCCCTTCTCACCTGGTAGTTCTGGGATTTCATCTCCTCTTCATGAATTCTGGTCACCAGCTTTGCCCTGTTTAAATGACAAAAGAAGTCATTAGACATCTCTAGGCAAGAGGTGGTATTTGGACACACATTGGAAAGACTTCTCAACAGTAAGTGAGTATTGTTTATGACAGACAGCTTTGTGGTGAACTGTTAGGCTTGATTTCATCAGCAGAGACCATCTCTGTCTTTCTCGCATACTTTTTGATAGGGAATGTTTTGCATCCACACAAACCAGTGCAGCTACCTATCATGCATGGCAATGATTTCACTTGTTGATCCCATCAAACCTGACTCCATTCCTCCCTGGACTGCATTCCTCTCCTGTATGCAAAGCACAACTGCACAAGCTCTTCACTATAGAGATTGCTGTTCCCTTTGGCTCATTTGCTTTAGCAGAATTCCTTAGCACAGTTGAGGCACTTTCAGGATCCATTTCAACCTCTCCCTGCACTGGATAGCATCTGGTGATATCACTGAGCTGACAAGTGCATTCCCCTCTGTTATGTGGGAGAGCAGGAGTGAAGGGATTACTGCTGTCAGCAAATGGATTTTCTGTCAGATGTTTTGTTCTAGGATAATGCCCTTCCTGGGAAGGGTGGAAAAGGTGTTTAGGGGGATGTTAGGTAAGATACATGAAGGAGCACCTTTTCCTATTTGGGCTTAAGGATCCAAAAGCACTGGACAAGGCATCGGTGTTCATTATGTCTTCCTCTCCCTCTTCTTGTCTTCCAAGAGTGTCATGGAGAAAATCTGCACCTTCATCAGGATCACCTGATGGAGAAAACAAAGAAGTAAAACCCATGTCTGATTTCTAGTAACAAAAAGCTCATTTGGACCACACCAGTGAATTTACCATCATTAAATGAATATTTTATTTATTTGGGTATCCTAGTTAGACATATTCTCACGGAAAGCTCCCCTCCTGTGGAAAGTCACTTCCCATATCTATGTGGCTGTAGCTGCTCTCCTCACCCCGTGTGCACCCACAACAGGCACATGCACACTCCTGAGTAAAGCTGCCAGCTTTATTGAGCCAGCCCATCCAGCCATCAGAGCCTATGCAGGCTGTGTATTTATGGTTTCTAAAAGAAGCAGAACTTCCGGGGAATTCAACACTTGTGATAAATTATCTATTGGTAAAGCAGAAAAAACCCTCAAAAATGTGCTATCTCTCCATGATGAGAGGCAGGCTGACATTTTTAGTTTACCAGACAGAGCAGTACGAACTCACAGAATCTGGACGTGGACCTAATGAAACAGTTAATGGAGAAAGAATTAGCTCTCTGTTTATTTGGGAGTGATAAGGCATTTACTGCCTGTTTTATCAATGCTAAGCCTTGAGACACAATTCAAATTAATTCACATGAAATAATAATCATCTAATCCCCCACCACCTGCTGTTCCCTGTTGCAATATTGATTTATGAGGCCTTACCCAGTGCATCTTTGTTTGCAATAGTGAGCCCTTTCTCGCCTTTTTTCTTCTTCTTCAGCTTCATGCCAGCAAACAGCCCCTTTCTGAAAAAGTAAAGAAAAATTGATCAGTGCAGTATCTTCAAACCTTTTTCTGTACTGGACTCAAATTTAACTCAAGGAGTTGTTAAGAGGGAGTTTTAATTTCCAAGCAAGATCATTATAGTCTGAATTTCCTTTTATCAACAGAAAACAACAGAAAGCTCTGACTTTTTGCTTCATCTGATTTAGTTTCTTTTTAAAGTTTGGCCATGTACAGGCAAACATAACGCAACAAGAGCCAAAACTTCTGTTCAAACCAAGATGGCAAGATGCAAAGAAAGGAAATCAAAGATAAGTTTCCAATCTACCAACTTCCCACACATGTAGTTCATTCCTTATGCCTCTGACAAGACCAGAGATAAAAGGCAGCTTACAGGATCCAGATCAAAAGCAGTTTTCCACTGAATTAAGATAAAGTCATTTGTGTAAATTCCTTGGTGATGACACCCAAGGTATCAGTGGCACATACACCTCATAATTTAAGTAGTTCTCACTCCCCTTCAGCAGCAAAGCAATGAATAAGCCTGGACAAGGGTTTTTCCTCAAGCTACGTTAGAGAGATGCTTCTGCCTAACATCAGTTCTTCCAAGAAAATAAATATGCCACGTGTTTCAGAGGGAGAATCAATCTATGCTGCTTGCAAATTTTCTGCTATTAACTCTACTGACAAACAAGCCAGGTAGTAAGAGTCAAATACAGAGGATTTAGTATAATAGCAGCATTTTTCAGGTTCTTTGTTGGCCACAAGCATGCAGTGACAAACATTCAGTAAATTTTTTCTCCCTGTCATTAGAGGATGTGTTTGCCTAAATTAATGTAGGTATAAAAATTTACCTGGAGAAGCACACAGCCCAACTAGCCAAAACAAGCAGGCACCTACAAGCTGAGTAAACCTGATAGCAACCAGTGCTCAAACATTTGAAATCATCTGCAAACTCAAGCTGTGGAGGAAAAGATACTGCAAACTGGAAAGGGAAGTTGGTAATATTTAAAGGTTGTACTCAGAGCAAGCAAATTAAGTTTACTGGCCAGCCCAAGAGGAATGTCAGCAATGTAGGGGACAATAGCAGAAAATGCACAATTTCTGTGTGCCAAAGAATGCTAAAATCTGATCAGTATGAGTGGAAATGTGTGCCCAGACAAAAACATGCCTCAAGCAAAGCAAGAGTCAGACAGAGACTGGAAGGAATGGCCATTAATAAACCTGATGTGTTACCTGGGCTGTCTTCCATGATTCTTATGTTTACATAATGCCTAAAACTGCTTAAAGACAGAACTGTAGAAGGTGCCACAGGGTGATAGAAAGAGACCTAGCCAAGCTTTGGATAACTATGTGGTGCCAAGAGCAAAATCCATCTTTGAAGTAAGCCAGATTTCAGTCTTAGGTTTGTAGTCTGCCAGAGGTTTAGGCACAAAAAGGCATCAGGCTGCACCTGAGCTCTCCTGCACCTTAGCCAAGGTAACCATGTGGAGAAGTGTCCCTTGACAGTGCTGGAGAGGCAGCAAGCAGAGGTCACTTGCAAGGCCCAGCTAAGGGAAAGAAGAGTGTGGGTTTGTTTACCAAGAGAACAGGGGGCAGCGTTCTCTGTACATGGGATTTGCCAGAGAGAATCTTCTCTGTAAGGGTCTAAATTAAGTAAATGAAGTCTTCAGGGAACTGAATGAATCAATCCTTCACAACAGGCTCCATCACTTTGATATGTAAACTGCTTATCAGCCAGTGTCAGTGTGCACACACTAATATTGTGCACATGGGTAACAGCCACACTGCTTAATAAAACCAGTTAGGCTTCTTGAAAGTGTTCTGTGGATACTCTTCTTGTGGTAGACATGGAAGGAATAAAAAAAGTAAACTTTCTTCAAATTTCCACAAAATGTTTTTCACTGCAGCCTTGACATAAATCCAATCAACTGCTGAAAATTCAAAAATTATTCTATCCCGTCTTCCCCAAGATGGTGCAAATTTTAGTAAGAGAAAGTTTCAGCCTTTTATGCAGCTTCACCAGATTTGATAATGACCCCAAAGTTATTCATGCCCATCTGTATCCCTAAGCCAGGCATAAGACTGTGTGCCACCTCTAGGTAAACCCCAAAGATATTGTGAGGAAATGTCTCCCGTGTTCTCCCAGGACTTCCTGGCTATCAGCGAGACACAAACATGGGAAATCAGGAGAGACTTGGGGTGCAGAAAAACTTATTCACCTGTCATGGACCTGTGGGGAGGTTGGAGGTTGTTAATATTGTGGTATTACTCACAAACATCAGTGAAGATTTAACCCCCATATTGTGCTACATGACGCACAAATAGAAGTTTTGCTCCTTCCTCGATCCTACAAGTTAATTTGAGATACAATAAAGCAATTTCACGTCCAAAAAGAAGGTAGATGAAAGAATTCTTACAGGCTGCCAAGAGGTTTCCCTTTTTAAGTGCTTTTATTAGAAGCAATTAAAAATCAGCCATCTCAGCTAATCAAGAACATTGCTTAGTTCAAAGAGAACTGAGAGTCCCAGCTCCTTTCACATGAGGATTGTAAAAACATCTGAAGTTAGGAGAACTTTTTCTTTTCTGAATACATACAGTACAATGTGGACCTTAGTTTATGGCTGTGATTCATTGAGGTTTCCCTGATACAAATAGTAAATAAGAGCAGGACATCAACCATACCACAGCATTTCACTATGCTCAGACCATGTTGAATTTGCACCAGAACTCTGTAAATACAAGGGTTCATTTCCTGTTATCAGTGCCACAGGTCCACTGGGCCTCTGAATTAATTTTCATACTTCAAAAGAAAGATTCTCAAATTTCGTTCTCCTCTTGTCCAGGTTCATCCATCTAGCAGTTTCCAGCTTTCAAAAAATTGCTTTAATGCCCTTTCTTTCCATTTAAGATGTCCCATCATCACAGAGGCTTTCTAATCACTTCTTGCACAGCATGATGTTCTCTCAGATATCCAATAATTGCAATTTGCAGTCTAATTTAAAGGAAAGTTGGCAAAAACCATCCACTTCAGAGCTGTCAGTATGAGAGTTCAAATGACCTTACAAATACTGAACCTCAGAGCTCCTCCACATTGTTTAAACTTAGTATTTTCTTCCAGCAAAATCTTTTCAGAAGTCTGTGTGCTTGGGGAGTTGATGTAAGAGGAGATTGGCTCCTTGCTGGGGGAATGGTTACAGGCCATGCAGAGACAAAGAGCTCCTACGGTGCAGGTTACCTACCTCACTTTGGCACTCACTGTAGGGTGGCAGAGAACTCTTCTCTGTCGCTTATGAAGTTGGAAGAATAAACTGAGCTGTCTAAACACATGCACGTGTAGCTCGAGGAGGGACCTTCTGTCCCCTTCCACAGAGCCCCCTCTCCATGCAGTTTTCCAGAAAAACCCAGACTTGGGCTTAGCTTGCATTAGACCAAGATACTTGTCAAGGTCCATTTTTGTAGCCTTGAGATGCCCTTCCCTTGTAGGAAGGGCATCTCAAGGTGTGTGAGCTGCACTCCTGGTGGGCACAGAGGAATGAAACCAGGGAGTGAGATTTGGAAACACAGGACAGAAGCAGATACAAAGCCTGTTTTATCCAGTATGTCTCCTGAGACCATCCAGTTCTGACATGGACAGGCTGAGTGAGCTGCCAGCGTGCTCCTGGCAGCAGAAAATCCTTATTGGAGCAGCTGCCCTGCTTTTCCCTGCCATGTCCCTTGCTCCCTGGAAGTAAACCTTTTGGAATCATCAAATGATTTAGTTCAGGGATGATCAAAGGTTTGTGAGCCAGCGACAGTGCCTCAGGATTGTAAGCCATGGGTACAACGACTGCCTTGGCTGAGGAAGTATTAGAAACTGGAGAAAGAGGAAAAAAGAGCCTTCAGCCTTCCTACACATGAACGTAAAATTTGATAGGTGGGTGTGTATCTTTGGATTTTGTTATTTGCATTTTGTAAGACATCTTCGTGGGGTTTTTATTCAGCTCCTTAAAATTCCACTTCTTTCAATGTAAGTTCATTTTCAAAAGAGTTTTTCAGTAGATCAAACAGTTCTGCACTAGGTGAATAATTATCTACACATGATTAGTTGCAATTTCCATGAAATAAACACAAGCAAAAATAACCTAATTCTCTAGGTTATAAAAATATTTCTTCTTTTCAAATGGGGAAAAAAAAAATCCAAAATGCAAGAATGACTCCTGGCTCATTTTATCACTTCCACAATATATACTAGTCGAGGAAATTGAAAAGAAAAGGAAATTATATCATAACTTAACCCCCTTTTTTTCAAAGAATAAAATATAATTACAATACAAAGATGGGACTTCAAAATGAAAAGTCTAATCAATCTAAAAGAGTCACATAAGCACAGGTGGTTAATTCAGAACCATTTTTTATTAAGATAGTATGTAATTTGTGATAATAAATGAAGTCCCAGAGAAGAAATTTATTGCACTACATTTAATTATCAAAGAGGGCTGAATAAAATAAATTCTATGATCTTGGGCATATGGAAAGCAAAAAAAATCTTAATGAGTGGCTACTGATGTACTTCTTTCTGATGCCTTCTTTTCTCTGGATTATAGAAGTCAAGGGAAGACTTTGCCTGTTTATTCATTTAATTTACTCTGTTTCCCAGTACAGGGTTGCTTCATTCAGTATGCTGTCAGATCCTTCATCTTGCTTCAGTAAAGAACCTCCCTTTATCCCCAGATCTATTATTTCTGCTGTGGTTCTTTCAAAGCTTGGAGCTCTCATGAGCTGCCTTAACCTGTTAACATTTTTCCTGATTTTCCCCTGATTCTGTTGTTTTGACAGGTCCAAGGCTTTGCAATAGGAAAGCTTCAGCTCTTCAAGAAGGTGAATACAGAATCCTGTATGACAAGCTGCAATTTAAAAAACAGCTGTGGCACACACACAGGTATCGGTTCTGAATTTTGGGGTTTTTCATATTTACGTGACACTGACTGTACACGTCTTGTCTCAGCTATTAACATCTCATCAATTAGAAAACAAAATTGCAAGTTGACAATACAGTGGTCAGGGTTAGTTACACACTTGCTCAGTGCATTCAAGAACAGGCTCTAAAATAGCTACTCAGGAGAAATTCTGCTGTCTTTGAGGATAATTCTGTGTAAAACTTCAATTTCTTGCCCTGCAGCAGTCAAAACCTGAAATCAGCCGTTAGAAAGCATAAGAAATGAGATAAAAATATGTCAGGAAACATCTCATGCCACTAAATTACTGCATTTTGGCTACAGCTTGCTGCTTTGTCTTCCCCTCTCAAAAGGAACCCAAAACTCAGCAATGCAGAGAAAACAGTAAGTGGGATCAAAAGAAGGTCCTGGCAGAGTCTATTCAGCCTAAGAAAGAGATGATAGCCACCGTTTTTCAGGTGGTGCAGTGAGGTAAAAACAAGGAAACATGTCTGAGAAGTGCTGAACTGGCCACCAAACACTAGAAGATGGTCCTGGAGTCATCCCTGGTGGTCTCTGAAGTCAGCAGCTCAGTGTGCAGCATCAGTTAAAAACATCCACACCGTGCTGGGTGTTCCCAGGATGGGTGTCAGAAAGAAAGGAGTGAGTGCCATTTTGCCTCTAAAGCACTGGTGAACCTACACAAGGTCATTACACAGGATCACAGAATAAATCAGGTTAACATCTCACATTTTGTGTGCAGCTTTGGTCTCCACATCTTAAATAAGGAAACAGGGTTAGAGAAGGCACAGAAGAAAGGTGGGAAAAGTCAGTTTATGACAGACTGAAACAGCTGTAACTCTTCCTTTGGAGAGGAGATGACTGAGTGGGAATAGGATGAAATTTTATAAATTTCAACTGACAAATAGGGTGAAAGCAGAACTGCTTGTTACTCAGCACAATTCACAGCACTAGAATGACGACACACTTGATGAAACAAGACTGAAAATATGAAAAGGACTGGAGAGGGATGTATCCATTAACATTCATGATAAAAGTGTTCTGGATGCTGAGTAGAATGGACCACAGAAAGTGCCCAGGCTCATGTGCTCTCCCTGAATATCTCATCCTTTTGCCACTGCTGGAGAAAAGCACAGTGCCAGGTGGATATGGGATCTGACCTCACAGGATATTTCTCCTGTTCTGGTCATTTCCTGATCATAAATACCAAATTTGTGCATGGCTGGGTCACCTGGCAATCATGCTGGATTTGACTCAGTATAGGTTCATTATCATGTTTCTGTCTGAATGATCAAAGCACACAACACAAGCTTTTGTCAAAATTATACCTAATCCAGCATAAAGCCTGAGAATGAAAAAACTAAAAGTGGAGCACACTTGAACAGGAAGCTGAATTCATCCCCAATTAGCACAGCCTCATGTGATCACTATGTTTACTGTGATGTTTAACCACACCTGAAGTGGTCTTTGGAAGTGAGCTATAAAATAATGAGTGACATGGAAAGATGGAGAGAAAAGGAGTGTTTCAGCTTCACTCCCCAGACCACAAAACCACAGCGCTCAATGACATTATCAGGAAACAAGTTTAAAACAAATGAGGTGTTCTTCAGTGAGACACAAAAATCATAAGACACATTGCAAGGAAGGTTGTTGAGTTAGAGAATTCAAAGAGATTTCAGGCACATAGTTTGTGGACAGACGGTCTGATATCCATCCAGCTCATAAACTTTTTAAGTGTGTAAAATGGCTGTGGGTCTTGCTCATATCTGTTTCACAAACTGTATTTCCAGTTATCCACCTTTGGCCCCTCTTGGGAGGCACAAACTGGTTTGACACAGTTGCTTCCATGTTTTTTCAGCATTTTAATTTAAAAAAAATTACTTCTCTAGATGCAGAAGAAGAAATATCAGGTATACTGACACATACTCTGAACAATCTATAATTTGAACTTTTGCATTGTGCACAGCTCTGCCTCAAATGATCTAAAACTCCAAACTCTGAGAAGGTTTCAGAAACAGCAGCACCACAGTGCAGTATCTCTGCAAACAGTGGCCATTTACCCTGGTGCATACAGCCTGTCCCTTCTGCAGAAAACCAATGACTTTTTGTTGACACTTTTAGCATCCTTATGCATCATGAGTCATGACAGCAAGGAAGCCACATCCTGGACAGATGCAAATTAGTGGTCATATTCAACAACAACTCATGTCAATGCACAAGAGCTGGATAACAGATCTACTAAACAATGACATATGCCTACAAAACAAAGAATGCTGTTGTTACATGCAAAGAGGTCATTTCTTTTGTTCCTGCACCTCTTAGAGTTCTTTCCTCCCTGTACAGGGATCCTGAGCCATCACCTGCTGAACTCTGAAGGACTTTCCATGACTTTGTGCAGTTAGAAATTATTAGACAGTACAAGGCATTATAGACTAGATCCATACCAGAAATAATAATCACACCTCCAGGAATGGTTAAAACAAGCATTAAGGGACTTGTTGATTTTCTTTTCCTTCAAGAAAAAGTTTTTAAATATAATTAGCTGAATTTATTCAAACCCTGGAGGAATTTCCTGAGGGTATGAGACATACCTGTGGGCCTGAGGTGCCACTGTTGAGGGCTCCATCCTGCTGGTTTTCTTCCTCTCCCTTTTACACTGTGAACAGGCTCTGCAAGCTTAGACCTCTAAAATCATCAAGTCCAACCATTAACCTGAGACTGCCAAGTTCACCACTAAACCATGTCCCTGAGTGCCACATCTACACATCTTTTAAATACCTCCAGGGATGGTGACTCAGCCACTTTCCTGGGCAGCCTGTTTCATTGGTTGATAACCCTTTCAGTGAAGAAAGTTTTTGCAATATCCAATCTAAAACCTCCCCTGGCCGCATTTGAGGCTGTGTCCTCTTGTTCTATTTGAATTTAAGACTGCATTTATGTTTGCTTCTTGCTGGTAGCAAATGTGGTGCCTGGTTAGTCAATCTGGTAAACACTGAACAAGAACAAAGATTTCTCTCAGTGCAAACATTAACTCCTCTTGTTCTGCAGAGATCTGCAGGAGCCAGTCAGTTGTGGAAGCCATGCACTGCTCTTGAACATCAGCTCCAAGGTAAAAGCCACCAGGATTTTCACACCCACCAAGACACTTGAAAAAGTTTAGATTTCAGACAGCCTAAGCAACCACTCTCTGGAAAAATAGGCCTATCTAAAGTGTTCTTGTATTTGCACTCATTTCTTTTTTAATAAGAACATTTCTTTTTCTCTATTTTCTTTTTCCACCCATAGCTTGCCTGACTTGTCTCTATTGCAGCCCAATGTACAAGGCTCTGGTCTGTGGTTCCCCCTTCTATTCTTCCCAGCTCCCCAGTTCAAAGGCTTAATATCTGTTATTTTTAGTTAACAAACCATCATATCAGTCACAACTCTTGCCTCCAGTCTTGTAAATACAGCTACTTCCTTGACATTTCCTCTTGGACATTCTCCAGTCCTTGCTGAGAACACATTACAGAAGCACAAGACCACTTTTGTTCTGGACTTCCCAAAGGTGATTTTCACATTGTTCTTAACCTTGTCTGATGGGACCTGGCCTTTAAAGAGGACAGTATATTTCTGTGAGGTGCAACATCTCACTAAGGACACCTTTGGAATTAAATATTTGAACCCCAGTAGAAGGATTAATTATTCCCAGAATACATAATTAAGTTCCTTGCTGTGATGAAGTACCCATAGCATGTGAGGTATCAGTAATTTTGCTGGAGTGAAAAATGCAGAGAAATTAAACTACAATAGGCAGCTTAACCCAAGCGATCAACCATGGTCAAAGCTCTTCAGCCTTTTGTTTCTTTCAGCAGAATTTAGGGAGATGGCTGCCTCTGCAGGTTTACTTGCTCTTCTCTGTTCAAGAGGATTCCAGCCTAGCTGTCCAGAAGCTGCCCTGCCTTTCACCAGCATCCATCACACTCTTGTGTGACTTGAGTGATTGAGCACAGCTCTGCTCAGAGGAGAAACGGTAATTAAATCAGGTATCTCATGCTCCTGTATCTTTAAAAAGCATATGCAAAATTCCCTTTTCTCTACTGGAGCAGAAAATAAATTCTTTTTTTTTTCATTCATCCTTCTGAATTTTGCAATTAGCCCCAAGTTCTTGTGCTGGCTTTCACTTGGGATACTCTTCTTCAATTTCTTTTCTTTTTCTCATCTTCCTTGCCTTTCCCAGTTTGGGGTAATGATGTGCCTAGGCCACAGGCAGTTTCTGTTGCTTTACCTATCTAATTCCCTTAAAAGGCTTAATAACTTTCTCATTAAACAGCATGAGCAACGCTAAGGAAGGGAATTGGAACATGGATTATAGCACATAATAGCACACCTAGTCCAGGCAGACTGGGCTGACAGCAGAACAGTGTGGTCCCCTGGGATACCCCACACAGCATGGCCATTCCAAAACACTTTCACCAGAGGGAGGTTTTAAAGCACCCTGTTCCTAGATGAAATCCTAAACACCAGGAGCAGTCAGTGAGCCCTCTCAGTGGAGGGGTTGCTCTGAGTCTGCTAAAATTTAAAGAAAAGTCTCTCTTGCAGGGCTGAATTGAGAAATTATTCATGACCTGTACAAAATGGTTTCACTACCCTGCCCTAGAAATTGCAACCAAGTAAGCAGAACTGGCAGCTCTGCAGGAAAAAGCGGTCAGGGAGAGCGTCCTGGGCACCCGCGTACACAGTGGATGATCAGTTTTGTTTACCAACATCCTGTCAGGCAACCAAACTGCTTACCTCTCCAGGGAGCTTCTCTGTCAGCCTGCAAGCCCCCTACACTGCCCAGGTCTCAAACAGCTTATTTTCTAACTGGACAAAACTTCTCGTAAAACTTGAAACCATCCAATAACATCCCCTTTGCTCATCTGGAAATGGTGGCTCTGCATTGAGGACTCAATTAGCACTCGAGTAGCAAAAGCTGAGGTAACCATTCAGTAGCTGCCCTGACCTAATTGCGACTCTTTCTTGCTTTCTTAGAAGGTAACAAACTCAAATCTTGGTTAAAAGGTGAGACGCTTTGTTGGGAAGTAGGAGAAAGTAGAGAGTGTTTGTCTTGACTGCTTCATTTTCTATAAGAAATGTTTTTAGACATAGGAAATTTAACAGTTAAGATTCAATGTGTAAAGAGGTGTAAATCAGCCTTCAGGCCATATGGGATGCCTGCCTTGAGCTGCCAACAGGGCTTTTTTAAGTGGATGTAAACATGTACACTGCTGCTCAGTCCATGTGCCTCCAGACTGGCAAGGCTGGCAAGAAAGCTCACAGGCTGTTTTATAACTAAGTGCTGTAACAGCAAGGAGAGGCTGTGAGGGTGGTGTCTCCTGTTCCTGTTGCTGTGAAGGACCACGTTCCAGGTGCAACTTCAGCCCATGTTTTCTGAAGTTTATATTTCCAGAACTGCTGTGCAGCAAGTAGGACAGAAGCAGACTCCATGTGTGTGTCTATACACACTCTGAAATCAAGCCATGTTTGCAGAGCACATGGTACAATGGAGACTCTTCTTCCAGGAACTACCCTTTCCATTTATTACTACTCACTAGAAAAGCCATGAGTTCCACATAGAAGCTAGACATTAAATTAGTGAAATCAAACCATGTGATACTTCCTATCTGTATGACCATAGTACTGACAATTCCATTCCTCTCACCCTTTGCTAGTGAAACTAAAAACTCTTCAAGGCAGAGACTTTCAGTGAACATACCCGGACCCAAATGCAGTTGGGTCCTGGCCTTTACCTGCCATTGTACCAAAGACAGTGAAAAATGTTCCCATAATAATCCTGGCGATTGCTGGGGCACACAGTAAGTGCTGGGTGAGGGGCACAGTCCCCATCGTTGGGAGAACAGGCTTCAGGGTGGTGGTAGCCAAAAGTGAAACTTTTGTCAGCAGGTGATTAACAGCATCTTATTAAAACCAGTGTAAAACAAAGGGGGCTGGTTCCAGCTGTGGTGTTAATACAGGAAAGCAGCAGCAAGGAGCCCCACAGGCACCCTGCCTTCACCAAATGTCCTTCGCAGATCACAAAACACATCACAAATCGCTGCCTAGGGGGAACACTTCCCCCCCAAGCCTTGCCTCTTTTCTCCCCTCCCTTAGTAAATTCAACCTCAGCAACATTTGTTAAATTCATTTTTTCCTGCCATGCTCAAAGTCCAGCTTTGCATCTCCCACTCCCACCCAGCAGGAGCACCCCTGCACCAGCTGTGAGCCTCAACCCACTGGCCAGGCACCACAGGGCAGTGGTCCCTCTGCCCAATGGATTGCTCTGTGCCACAGGAATAGAAGGACAGAAAATGCTGGCACGTTCATTTTATGAATCTGAGGCTGAACAGAAACTCCCTCATATTTACAGAGTGGGTGTTTCTCTGAGCTGCCTGATGAATCAAGGTGCCGGCTGTGCCCAGCACCAAGTTATAGGATACTTAGGAGTGTCAAGAAGTAGAAAGCTTACATAAGGGGAGGTTTTCAATAGTCAATAAATTAAAGAGGTGACTCAGCCCCTCTCCTGTCACAAAAAAGTAGACCAGACCCGGGCTAAGCCCAGCCTCCAGTTGAAGGCAAGGGATAAGAAGAAAGCCAAGATACAGAGTCTATTTCCAGCCTCATTCCTGCCATATCAATAAACTTGTGTATCTTTGAGTGGTCTCTTCAGTTAATGGATTTAAAACATCTACCTGTCCCATGCAAAGAGCATCAGACTTCAGTGGTTTGAAATGTGCTCAGATCAAAACCATAGCATTTGTAGAGACGGGCTGGTGCACCTGAGGACAAAATGGTTCCTCACTACTACCCTGGGCACTCAGTGATCCACATGTTTTGTGTTCAGTTTCTTTAATGGGTGCAGAATATTGTTCTCAATCACCTTTGAGACCCTGAGGGACCTGGTGCCATTTGTTCCACTGAGACAGGTGGTAGATGCCCCATCTCTACATTCAAGGACAGGCTGGACAGGTCCCTGAGCAACCAGATCTAGCTGAAGATGTCCCTGCCTATGGCAGGGGGTTGGGAGCAGATGACCATTAAAGATCTCTTTCAATTCAAACCATTCTATGATTCCAAATCAAACTGGGTGCGTTGCTGCCAAATGCAAGCAGTAATAAACAGTTGGGACTTCATTTTGTGGCAAGTCAGAGAACATGAAGCATAAATCATCTGCTGTCAGGGAGTCCTCAAAGCATTGGAATGACCTCTTTTGGAGAAAGTGATACTTGGTTAGAAAAACTGAGATGTTAAATAGGCTGTCTACCCAGCAGGTATAAATTGGTGTGTTCTCTCAGTGACTGGGTGCCCCTATAAATGGGATTCCTCTAATTTTTCAGGGAAGAATACATATGTCAAAAACCATGCAGAAGCATCTAGCTAATAATCCAGCTGAAAATTGGTAAAGAGGTTTGATAGAGCCATGTATAAAGAGTAGAATTTGGCTTTTGTAAGTGGTGCTGCAAAGCTTACCAAGGTCCAAATGAAGTGCAGATATGGAAGTTGCTGTACAGGGCCATAGCAAGAGCATTTTTTCAATGCTTCCTACACCTTTGGGGAGCAGGTTGCAAGGTGGTCACATAGGGATGGAGAGTCAGAACCTGCTGGCCTCTGCAAGACCTGGCTGGTATGGGACAATTCTGTTGGATTACCCTCATTAAGTTTATTTCTTCCTGAGTACTGAACAGGTGGATGCTTTGATGTAAAGGAAAATATTTCAAATTTGATAAATATAATAAATGCTTGTGGAAATGAAGTATTACATTCATTGCCCTGCCCAGGGAGACCTCACTGCTCTAATACCATCCCTAACTTAGTCTTTTAGCACTTGCTTTACTAAAAATTTTATTTCAGGGAGATAAAGACATACAAAAGGGCAGGAGGGGTGGTACTCAAGAGCCCTGAGTTATACTCCCTTTGCTCAAGGCAGGTGAGCAGCTGCTGGCAGGTCTCTGTGCCCCTGCCTCCCCTTCCACCTCGCTGCTTGTACAGCAGGTGTTGCTACGTGGCTCAGACAGCACAAAGTGACTCAGACCCCTGCTAATGCCTTTGGTTCTACTTCTGCAGTCATAAAAACTACTGTATCTGCAGAAGTAATGAAGCATCAGTGACAGACTGGGGGTTGTGCTGGTCTGCAAAAGAAACCTGCTCAGCTGCCAAGTCACAGAGCAGTCTAACTGCCAGGTCAGCCAGGAGGGGTCTGTAATCTGCCTATAGGCAGTGATGATACCTGACTTAGTGCCCTGTGAGTGTTAAAACAAACCTGGGGCTTGTTCCTGACCAAGCCTAGTTCTGTGAAGCCAGGCAGACAAGCATCCCTTGCTGAGCCATTTCTTACAGGCAGTGGCTCAACCCTTCACAGGCCATGCCAGATCTCAGTATTCAGCCCATGCTTTGCAGCTCAGCTGTGCAATCTCCCTCTCCCCACGGGGCTTGTTATTTTACAGTACTCACAATATACTTGACTTTCCAAAGTCCAGTAGCAAGATTTGTCAGCAAATTATTGTGGTGCTAGAAAAGGAGAGGAATCGTCAACCCCATCTGGGTGGGCTTGGCCCACAATATTATGTATGTTTTGGACATGGTTGCCAGTCCCAAGTCAGAGGTTAGTCTCTTGTCAAGGTATCAGTTAAGTCGTAGTGGTCTAATTCCTCTCCCTCCCTTGCATTCCTGGTTATGGAAGGCTGCCTGGGTCATGGATATGAAACACACTTAGGGCTGCCCTGCTTTGTACCAAGCCCTGTCAGTGCCAACAGCAGCACCGCGAGCTCTCACGTGCTCTGATGGGGAAACAAGGCTCTGCCTTCTGCCCAGTGCGGCTATCAGGACTCATGACCCAAAAATACAGCCCACCAATATAACCCTGAAACTGCTGGCTGGGTCATCACCTTCCCATGATGACATAAAATATGCTGTGAATGTCAATTAGGCAGTGACATTTGCAAAGATGCTTCTGTTTTATCAGTAGATTGTTTGTACTGGAATGTAACCATTGACTGGTGGGCAGGGAAGTATTAATTCCAAATAAATCCTTTCTGACACAGGAACAAAACCAGACTGTTTGCTGAGGGAAGTGCTCAGCATCTCAGTTTATCACACGCACAAAGTGAGATTCTCTACCAAGCAGACATGAAGTTCAAACACAGCTCAGGAGGTCAAGCACGTTGGTTTCCATAAACAAAAAGGTGAGAGCAAAAAGCAGCTCAGAAGTCACTACACCTGGCACAGAGCTGCTTTTTTATTCCAGCCTCAGAAAGGTTGTAGCTCACCTTACCAAGACAAGTACAGATATCCAGTAGAAAGGGTCCTGGTGAGTAAATGTGGAGGATAAGGGATGTATGTTGCCCTCCCAGAGTTTTACCAAAAGCTACTGATAATTCTAGAGCACATAATATAGTTCTCTATTTACAAATGCCTACATATGAGATTAAAGTAATGATTTTTGCATTGCCCATGGACTGACAACACTTTTTCTCTTCCTATGTCCCTGTGATCCCACACTGCCAACATTAGATCTCTTTCCTTTTTAGATCTATCCTTACAGTATAAATCTGTTCTTATTGTCCCTACTTCAGTCCCAGTCCAAATAAGTGAAAAGACCATAACTGACCAATGTAAAAGATGCTCCTATCTGAAGAGGCAAGCAGCTTGTGATTCTGACATTTCTTGAAACAGGATGAATATCCCACTTATCTTAAAGTGCAAAGGACTCATTTATTCTGGCTCAGTGGGGCTGTGAAATGCTAGAGCTTACCAATCATATATTCCAGAATAACCTCCTGTTCTGCAAAACTTTCACATTAATCTTCAGTATGATTTTAGAGGATTATCTTCATAATAGACATATCTTTTGAAAACCAGAAGAGCAGATGCTGCTTTCAGCATTTCTATAGATATCAAGTTTAAAGTGAGTATTTTATGGAATAGCTGCTGCAGTAATTCTGTTCTGGTCCAGACAGCAGTCATTGCAAGGTGACTCGATTTTCACTACGGATAGCCTGTACCCTGCCAGGCCAAATAAACTTCTTTATTCTCCAGTCCTGAACCAGTCATAAGAGAGACAGAAAAATAATAACACCTTGAACAATTACTTGTAGAGTGTGAGGATGATTGCCTGAGCCAAATCCCAGGGAGCCTCCAAAGGCTATGGGGGGCTGCTGGCACTCAGCACCAGGTGACCCTCTGGAAGTGCTGATCAGTGCCACACTACACGGGTGTCCTGCTTTACCCTGGCAGGCAGCTAAACACCACACAGCCATTCACTCACTCCCTTCAGTGGAGAGGGGGAGAGAATAGGAAGAAAAGGGGAAAACTCTTTTGTTGAGATAAAGAAGTTTAATAGGAGAAAAATGAAAGGCGAAATAATACTAATACTAATGCTAATACTAATATCACTAATAAAAATAATAAATAATAGTAACAATAATAATAAATAATAATAATAGTAGTAGTAATGATGATGAGAGAATATACAAAACAAATTATGCACAATGCAGTTGGCTCACCACCCACTGACTGATGCCCAGCCGTTCCCTGAGCAGCAGGTCACCACCCACAGTCAATTCCCCCAGTTTATTGCTCAGCATGATGCCATACGGTATGGAATATCCCCTGGATCATTTGGGGTCAGCTGTCCCAGCTGTGTCCAACTCACAACTTTTTGTGCACCTCCAGACTCGTCACTGGCAGAGCAGCGTGAGAAGCTGAAAAGTCCTTGACAGAGTGGAAGCACTGCTCAGCAACAATGAAAACATCAGTGTGTTACCAGCATTATTCTCAATCCTAAATCCTAATCCTACAGCACTATACCAGCTACTAGGAGAAAAACTAACTGTATCCCAGCTGAAACCAGGACTGTGTGCTTCACACTGATGCTGCAAAATGCCTTTAAACTGAACTGGAGATTGGTCTCCTCTGGCGCTGCAGCAACTCAGTTTCCATTTGCTACCAGAAAATCCAAACCTGTAAAAGGAAGTGTGTGACCAATCCCGACTTTCCACAAAATCACACCTTAATTCAAAGACAGTTTTATCTTTCAAAGGAGAGGGTCTGAAAGTTCTGGACAAATACCTTCTCTCTCACTTTTTATCACAGCGATCCATATAACATCGTTTATCAGTATTGCTCCTTCACTTTACTGTTGCTAGAGGGAAGCTGCTCAAATAAAGGCTGTATAAAATGTCTAGAACACTACTTATGTCTACAGCAAACATCTTTATGTCTCAATATTTGTGTCTCATCAATTGTCTTGAGAGCATCCTCCCTTCACAGGGTGGAACTCAAAGGAGTTTGCTCTTTGGGGGTATGAGTCATACTTTGTAAACAATAAGCACATTTGGTTGAACCAAGTTCTTTTGGTTATTTCAGTATTTCTCAAGATGTTTGGAAGCAGCCAAGTTACTGCAATTGCCACGAGCCCTGTTAGTGTCAGAGATAGAAATGGCTGGTCAAAAATACCTGTGTGTGCAGTCTGGCAAGGAGCCTGTCTCCACATAAAAATTGGTCCTCTTGTGAGGAATCAGGTCTGCATCAAATTTCATTCATATTTTACCAGGACTATTTAATAAAGAAGAAAAGCAAATAAACATGAAAGAAGATACAGATTATTATATGAAGAAAAATTGCTGGACGAATCACTAATATGCCCCTTCGTATATAAACATACAGAGATATAATTAATCTTCTATTCATAGAATCACAGAATAGTAGACTGGTTTGGGTTGAAAGGGACCTTTGAAAATTATTCAGCCCAAACCCCCCACCACAGACAGGGACATCTTTCACCAGACCAGGTTGCTCCAAGCCCTGTCCAAACTGGTCTTGGGCACTTCCCAGGTTGGGATCTCTACAACTCCTCTGGATAACCTGTTCCAGTGTCTCACTGCTCTCATCAAAAGAATTCTTCCTTATGTCCAATTTAAACCCACTGACTTTCAGTTAAAAACCATTGCTGCTTCTCCTGCCACTATAGGCTCTGGTAAAAAGGCTTTCTCTGTTATTCTGTAAGTGCCCTCTATATATTGAGAGGCTGCAATAAGGTTTCCCTCGACCCTTCTTTTCTCCAGGCGAATAATCTCAACTCTCTCAGCTTTTCTTCACAGGATAGGTGCTCCAGCCCCTGGTCATTGTTGTGGCCTCCTCTGGACCCACTGCAAGAGTCTTTCTTATGTTGAAGACCTCAGAGCTGGACACAGTGGGGGCAGGGGACTCCAGGTGGGCTCTCACAAGAGCACATTAGAGGGGAAGAATCACCTGCTGGCCATGTTTCTTTTGATGCAGCCCAGGACATGGTTGGCTTTCTGGACTGCAAGTGCACACTGCTAAGGCTGNTGCCAGCTCATGTCCAATATTTTATCCACCAGCATCACTAAGTCTTTCTCCTCAGGGCTGCCCTCAGCCCACTCATTCTGCAATATGGATATTGGGGATTGCAACCCATGTACAGGACCTTGCACTTGGCCTTGTTGAACTTCATGAAGTTCACATAGCTCACTCCTCAAGCCTACCCCTCCAGATGACATCCCTTCCCTAAAGTGAACCAGCTGCAGCACTCAGCTTTGTGTCTTCTGCAAACTTGCTGGGGGTATTCATGTGACTCAAAGAGGAAAGCAATATGTCCCTGAAGTAATTTTCCATATCCACTATTTCAAAAACATTTCATCCCTAGCACAACTGATTTTCTTTTCCTTGTGCTGCAGTCCCTGACAGAGCTGCTGAGCTGCAGTGAACAGGAAAATAGCTTCAAACTTGATATAAAGGTCCTCACTATGTTCACCAGTGCTGGGATTGAGGGAGGGAGCCAGAGTTTGGTCCCACTGCATATTAGCAGGCAGGATCCTCCTAGAATTCTGACCAGTGCAGACAGACAGGCTCTTACAGAGAGCATTTAGCCACAAAGGCTTATCTGGTATTATGTGAATTGTTTTCAGGAGGAATACTTCCCTCAAGGACATCAAGCAGCCTGGATACAACATAATATCTAAAATTACTCCAAATAATCCCACCCAGCTTCCTATTGCCTTTCTTCTGTGATAAGCCCTTTTCAGAAAACACTTACTTTTGTTAATTTTAAAGGTATTCCTCAGTAATGCAGAATAAATATCTATGTGATAATAATTAGAAATTCTTTCTTCTCTGATGGAGATATCCCTTGTCTGCAGGATCAGTCCCACAGCACAGTAAATGACTTGGATTCCAAAATCACATATATATACCTCAGCAGAACAAATCCATTTCTGCAGAAGAAATTGAAAAAGTTGATCTAAATCTTACCAGAGCTAATGCTACTTTAGTTTTAGGTAGACATTCTTAGGTTGTTTCAATGAAGGAAGCAACCATTAAAACAAAATATGGCTTTCTCTTCACACACAAAAAACCCTTGTGCAGTTGTCCTAGAATTTAGAATGAGGCACAAATTAAAATTTGTCACTACATTAAATTTATTTAACCACTGCCATTTATTTACTATTTATTTAAACTATATAAAACTCTCAGGCAAATGCTATAAGAACTTTGGCCACGCTTAGGTCTCAGTTCCACATCTCTGAGTCTGTAGAGATGCTACAAAATCCAAGAAAAAGTGCTGGGTTTGTTCTCCTACAGCCAAGGCAAAATTTGTTTTCTAGATCCACATTCAGGTCTACTGCAAAGGAAGGTAGAAACAAGAATATATACTACAAGCAGGACATCCTATTTAATCAATCTTACTGTTAACAGAAATACAGAAACATATGAATAAACACGGATATATGCATATATATATATATATGTGCATGTGCTCAAAGACACAAACACCCACATATTCCTCTGTTCTCTTTCAGCGAAAAGCCAGTAACCTTTCCTTATGAAAAACAAGCACTTCACAAATTAGACCTAATCCCCAGCTCATGACTTGGATCAATTTGAAGAAAGTAAGATTATCTTCAGCTGCTGCACCTGAGCATTAAAAGATTTAAGTGTCAAATTTTGCCTTTAGATGCATCCTATTGAAATCAAAAGACGTTCTCAAAGGATATACTGATGCATATTTGTATCTACCTACATATCTACCTATGAAACATAGCAGTGCTGTTTCTAAGCATTTCTTCAGGGCAGAATCACAAAATTACAGGGAGAGATACCAGTTATGTTGGGCCAACTGATGCAGCCACAGAAACCCCTCTTGGATATTCAAGCCCCACAGCCCTGGACCAGGGTGCTCCAAGGGATTTCTGTTCTCTCAACTTGCACTGCTGGGTCAACGCACACCAAGCATGAACCAGAGTGATACTGAAGACACGAAACTTCCAGAAAATGGTGGACAGGGAAAGAAAGACCTAAAAACACGAGAAAATATGCTTGCCAGAAACATTCATCTACTCCCATTTGCAGTTCAGTAGAATACATTATCTTCCCTTGAAGACTTTCAAAGCAAAACCATAATAATACAAAACCTGCTGACTTAAATGCAACCCTCATGCAAGCACCTTAGTGTTACAGTTCTAAGTTTCTAAGTATTCCTAAACCTCATTTTTTATAACTGCAAATGTCTTATATTTTCTCTGCCAAAAAAAATTAGAAGAGACATTACCTGGGCTTTTTTTCCTCCATCTCCTACACCTTCCTGTTGTCTAGTGTCAAGCTGGCCTTCAGCAACTCATTCCACACATGCCAGACACACCAGTCTTCTTCCTTTGGCTGCCATAGGGATTCTGCCTGTGTTTATGATTAACCCACCAAGAGATCCGCCACAGTAGGGTGAGGCTGTTTAAACACTTAATTATATTCATGACGACTATTGTAGATAAGGTTTCCCAAAGCACTGAAGTGTACAAGTGCAGTTAGCTGCTTACTGAAGCCTAGCAAAAGTCTGTGGTTTTGGCTCATAGTGCTCCTTTACAGAGACATTTTTTCCTCCTCCTAAAGTGCTGCTGCAGCCAGGTGGGATCAGCTTATAGCTCAGACAGTGTTTTGGCTCATTAAACAGCTCCAGAGGCACAATAGCCTCATGTTCTGGGGTGCAACGATGCCAAAATGCGGTATGCTGGGGTTTTTTGGGTTATGGGGTATATGTCTTTTCACAGGGCTTCATGTGGTCCAGGTATTTGCTGCACTAACACAGTTTCTGCTCCTTCTCCACATGCACAGACCCTCTCTCCAGACTTACCAGCTCAGACTTTTCTCCCCAGTGTACAAATATCCCGACAAAATCAATGGGAGTTTGGCCAAGATACCAGAGGCCAGTAGAGTGGATAGGCACAAGAAAAATCTTGCTTAATTTAGTTCCTCCCAGAGTTCAGAGTTATTGCTTCCTGTATGCCCCAGATACACAAAAAAAATGTACTCCATTATGAGGACAGTAACAACCTGCTCAGAGAGTCTGTGTGATCTCTGTCCTGGCAGATTTTCAAAACCTGGCTGGACAAAGCCCTGAGCAACCTGGTCTGCACTAATGGATCACTCTCCTCTGAGCAGGAGGTTGAACTAGAGCCCACCCAAGGGCCCCTGCTCAGTTCTCCTGTGATCCTGTCCTATGATCCTGCATTCTGACACTGGGATAGTGTGTGCAGGCATATCAGGATTTACAGCATGGGTTGAAGATGAAATCTCCCCATAAAGATGTTGGTCATACATCTTCTCTGAATTACAGCTTATGCAGCTGCTATATGGGAATCATTCTAGTTTCTTATTTCCCTGCGGCATTTGCAGGCACAGTATAACATTTTGAAATTATTCATATGGCAAATGATGTTCTACAGTCTCACAGCAGTACAACCAATGCAACATTTCCATTAGTCCTTGAAGTGATACAAGTGTAGACTTTGGAACGAAGCACAGGCATAGTTTAGGCAATGTCTTGCTTAACCTAATTTAACTGAACATCAACCTGCTGACCAAATACATAGGGTGTTAACTAGCTCATCATTTCATGTCTCAGATAAAAAAAAATACATATGCTACACTGTGCTCCATGGTTCTGCCTCTTCCATGTGTTAAAAAATGTATGAAATGAATAAAGAATAAAGAAACTGCTGTGATTAATAAAATCAGCACAAAAAGAGGGGACCTGTCCCACTGAGCAGTCTATTGCATATGCAGTCATTTTGCTACTCAGTGCAGTAGCTTGGCAATTCATTTCTAAGTGTTGCCAAAGAGTGGATTTGAAGAGTAAATGAGGAAGAAAAGAAAAGTCTGACTACTTGGCAAGAGGAATGTTTTATACCATGAAGGTTAATTCAGGTCTTTCCAAACAGGAACTTCTCTCTATCTTAGTTAAAAACAGATTATGATAGAGGGAAACAGTAAAGGGCATCAACATTTATTAGTATTTTCTAAATTGGTTTTTTAGGGCTTATGGCTGCTTTAGCACCTGGCTACTCACACAGATGCTCTGAATGCTAAGGAAAACTCACAGGGACATGTTCATACCCTGTAGTGTAGACATTTGTCATTGATGGGTTTTCACACGGCAATCTGAGTCAATTTAACAGCTCTGTGCTGCTGAGAAGGGGTGGGGGCATCACTCACATTTACCAGTCCCCTCTTTGCTCTCAGCCATCTTTCTGATGCATATGTTATGCCAACTATAGCAACACTCCTCTGAGACAGTTTATCCAACAGAAAGGAGTGGACAGTTTGGAACTGTATTCCAGGAGGAACCAGAGAGTCTGGAACCAGGAGGAAAGAAGGGAGAGCCATCATGCAGTTGGGAACAGGAGAAAGGACAGCAGGGAAGACAGAACCATCAAGGTGGCACAAATCCTGGTGAAAGCACAATCTTAAGCACTTTTTCTCCACTCACATGTTCCCTTGTGTGGCCTATGAAGGTGCCAGGTGAGCAGTTTCTTCATTCCTTCACCCATCCTGATGAAGTAGTTCTAGCAGCTTTCTGAGGAGGGCTCTAGGTGTGTTTAGGTGGATGCTCATCAGGACAGCAATTGGAGACAGCAGAGGACCCAGTCTTCAAAATAAGGATGCAAAGGAAGCAGTGCAGCTCAAAAGGGGCGGCCGCTGCCATCTGAGGTGCTTCAGGACATCCTGCTTGGTCTCCCTTCACTGCTCCAGAAATAAGTGGGTGTCCTATGAATCCTGTATTATATTTACCAACCCTTGTGGGTGGCTGGCCTCCATGGCATCTCTAATGGCACAAGATGCCTGTGTTTATGCAGTTCCAATTTGGCTTGTGATACAGCACTTTAGGAGGACTGAGTGTGACCCACTGGTTTTTGGTAGGTAATGCTGCAGGGCTCAGTTTTGAAAACTGAATAAAATAAAACAAAAGATGGAAACTCAATTCTTTTGAAAGTAATTCCAGGCTATAATGGGTGATCTCCATCAGTCCAGCTCCCACATTCAAGAAAGTTTTTCACCGTGCAGAGTTCTTTCACTTCATAATTATTTCTGGCATTTTTCTGGGGCACAGTTATTTCAGTGGATATTATATCTGCCACTGATCATAACTTTACAGAATTGATGTCATTTCCTAGACATTTAGGATACTGACCTATCTTAAGGTGACAGAATCATCTCTCATGTTGACAGACATCCATCAGGTATCAGCTGTCCTCAATTCAGCACTCCAGGGGGCTTTCTAATGTGCCTGTCCAGAGGAGGCCAGCAGAGCTGTGCCTCACTGCTCTGCATGAACTGGAAAGGGCCTTTATGAGGTTAAGAGACATTAATCTCACGCTAGGTATTCTTATTTCTCTAATTCCCTGGAAGATGCCAGTCTCTTGGCTCTGTGGGAGACCACTGATGGCTGTACTGCACGGGGGGCACAGGGAAGTTACTCTGAATTAATATTTAAAGTGGACAAATTCAACTGCACTCATCTCTGTGTAGAGATGTGCTCAGAACTACTATGACAGTAATTTAATTCCATTTCCTTAAGTTTGGAAATGAAATAAATGAAAGTGAAATGAGTGACACTTCAGTGCCCTGGAGGAGGTCACCCAGAAGTGCAGTGAGGTCTGTCTGATCTGCTTGAACACCATGGGGGCAGAGGAGGCTGCAAAGTATGACTGTGAGCTGAAAAGCAACGACTGTAGTGAAGGTTTCTTGTCTGCAGGAAGGAAAGGAAGAGGAAAAATGTGTTAATTCCAGGCTTTTAGTCTGCTGATATCTTAGGGTTAATACGTCCTCACACAAATAGCAGGGTACCTTGTAGCACAGTCTTTGCAATGGGAGATAATGATTGACACCATTGGAAATCCACTGTTGGACTCCTGCTGTCCTCAGACAGTGGGATTTGGGTTGGTTTTAATTGACACTAATAACTCAAGGAGAACACATGAACTTTTTTTTCCCCAACAGCTATCCAATGATTAAACATGGAAAACTTTGCTGTGTTTCAGTAGTGGGGAAAAATGAAAGCGGGTCTGTCTGGACCCATCTCCAGCAATGCACTACTCTTTGGAGAGACCTCCCTGACTGAGGGGCTACATAAACCTGGGCACTTTCCTGCTTCCCAAGCAGCTGTCTTCTAGAAACACTGTGACTCATAAATGTTTACCCACCAATATCCCCACCTCTGACAAGGCAATTTGGTTGGGAGTTTAGCTGAGAGCAGCCACAAGGTGTGGCTGGTTCTCATTATATGGTTATCATTATTAGTTTGAACAGTGCCTTTACACCTGCCAGGGAGGGTTTGGGTAATGCACTGCAGTGCACTGAAGTGCTGAGCAGGATCCCAGTCTGGGTAAGGCACATTGCTGGACAGAAATGGGAAAACAGGCAATGAGGAAAAGGGCTCCACCCAGGCAGATGCAAAGCTGGCAGAGGTCTTATACACTTCAGAAAGAAAGGGGAAAGAAAGACGAATCAAGAGGTTCATTTTGAATATTCACTCAGGGATTTAATTACAAGGACATTTTATTTATGCAGTGGCCATGTCCAAGAGCCCCTTTGTGGATGAAGCATCTATCATTTCTTAATTTTGTGACAAAAAGGATTATGCCACTTTACACACCTAGTTCTACACTCTGTGCAGCCTAACATTCTGTGCAGTTCTCCCAAAAGAAGACAATAGAACTGGTCAGGGGACAGAGGAGAGTGACCGAGGTCACCAAGGGCATGGGGTTCCTTCCAGACAAATTGCAGCTTGGACACTGATGCTTGAAAAAGCAAATGGGTTGGATAAATTAGGGCCTCTAAAATCATTAGTGGAATGGCAAAGATGAGCCCAAAACACTTTTTCACAGTTTATCACTGAAGAAGCATTTTGCATTGGACACGTTGCTACAGAGTGGAACAGATGAAGACAGCTGCTGCTACTCAGCACATGACCATGTAACATTGAGATATCAGAAGAAATTAAGGGTAAAACTACTCCATTCAGAGCACAGAGTACAAGGTTCTCAAATACAGTTGATTTTTAAAGAAATGTGGTTTTTTAAATTCACAATTAATAGATCATCCTCTTTGGCTTCTCTAGCAGTTCATGCTTCTTAGAAAAATTTGCTGAGTTTTCGTGTATAAATCCAGTCCTGAAAAGATGATTGTTGTTGTAGAAGAATTGGAATAGACATCATGCACAGTTACTATGAAAACATTTTCCTTGCTCTGAAATGGAAGAAGAGTTCTCATGTAAATTAACTACAAGCTGCCATAAAAGTTTGATGGCCCCTTTCTCTCTGCTTTCAGAACAGGAACCCCCCGAGGCACAAAGATAAAATTTTATGCTGCCTAACCAAAGCTGGTGTGAAGTCTGGAGCATACCAGAGAGGCTGCAGCCCATCCCTGGCCAGCCACAGCCTGGGCAAAGCATAAGCCTGTGACATCCTCTCCTGGAACAGCTTGGGCTGGAAGATGCTCAGGCATGAGGCTTCCTGGAGGTCCAAGCCTTCCCTGCTTTTCTCTGAATTAGTTAGTAGAGATAGCAGCAAGAGGAATATCTGCTGGGAAAGGGAGGCAGGAGACACTCCAGAGAAACCCTGATAAGGGGGCCAAACCCCCCCAGAGATGGATTTTCTTGGTCTGTAGCACCTGAATTGGGAGGAGTCTCTCTTTCATTTTACTTCATTTATCAGCTTACCCCATCTTAAAACAATCCATTTCCCCTCTTAGCCACCAATCTAATAAAAAAAGTGAAAAATGAAGACAGTCAGGCACAAGCCAACTCTAATACAAAAGGAGGAACTTGAACCTGCTGTCAAATTTCTTACTTTTCTTCTGCTGTTTCCTCTCCTCTTTCCTCTCAGAAGGGAGCTGTGCTGGAAGTCACACGGTTTGCTCGGTCATAACCCAGCTTATGTGGATGACAGAGGTGAGATTCATCTCTCCTAACTCCACATGTCTGCAGACTAAATGCTGATGTGTGAAATAGTCACCCAGAACCTCTTGGTCAGTGGAACTAAAGAAACATTTTGAGACTTATCCAACCTAACACATTCTAGAGAGCTCATGCAGGTGTGGATATCCAGGAAGGGAACCCCCTGAGTTCTCCTGTCAGGTTCAGGTTTAACATTTGCAGCCATGGCCCAGGAAAGAGGGTGGAATAAAAGACCCAAAGTCCTTCCCAGTCATGTGGTACTGAGATTACAATCAATGGCATAACAAGGAGACACAGCTAATAACTAACACCATGAAGGGAGTAGCTCCTGTTCAATACCCTCCTCAGGCTCAAAACATCAGGCCACTCTGGTCTTACTACCAACGAGGTCTCCACACCGTATTAGCTGGCACTTCCCAAGAACTCTGCAATGTTTGATTCTGGTATCAAGTAGAAAGGATATCACACAAATACACACCAGACTGACTGTTATGAATGGATTATGTACGTTTAAATCAGCTCTTGCCTTTTGCCCAGGCCTCTGGCAGCAGGCAGTCACATTATTGAGATGTCCAGCCCCCCAAAACCCACTCCCATTCGCAAGTTCTTTAATAATGGCTGATTTGGTCTATTATAAAATGAATTATTTATTTATAGACACAAAAATAACAGACATAAGACTTAAGACAGACTATTACTACACAAGGATAAAACAAAAAAGGGCATATTAGTAAATACATACATGTGGAATTAAGGTACCATTAAAATTACAGCTAGCTAAGGAATAGTATAACTTAGAATTCAATGTTTCTTACCATCCAATTCTTGATGGAGTACACATCAAAGGTCCTCTCGCTCAATCCCTGGGGAAGTGACCTGGAGTTGTGCTTTGCTCCAGGGAGAAATCTTCTCACACATTCCCAAAGGAGTGTGTAAGAGACTTCTGCCTCTGTGATAACTGTGTGGGCTTTTATAGACATAAGAACCGTGTCTTTTGGTCAAGACTATTTCTTTCATCTCTTTCCACATTTGCTTTCTAGATTAAGATGTTGATTCTTAGTGAGGGTCTGAGTCCCTTTGGCACCAGAGACACCCCATGCTGGGCCTGTGACCCACCTGAGTCATCTCTCGCATGTGCACCAGCCATTTGTGGCAGAGAGAGGGGGTAGACATGTCCTGCCACACTGACCTGTCCTGCAGTGTGATCACTGACACCTTGTCTGCCTGCTCCACAGGCAAAGCTTCAGCCGTGTCCTTCACTTAGTCTTACTTAACAAAATCAAAAGCAGCTTACAAAGGCTTGTACCTGGATCCCCCAATGCTTTAAATGAGCACTTCCTATTGCTTTGAAGGTAACATACAAAAAGACATCTCTGCTTCATATGCATCCCTTTCTCACTTTTATATATAGTATGAAGAGACTGGAATTTACACAGACTTTTCGCATGTGAACCAAATAAAGTTCTCCTCATTTATATACTTACAGCTTCCCATGCAGCTCAGTTATAGATGTTTTGGGTTCCCTCTGTGATACAATTCTGTATAAACCATTCAAACAGTTGTGTGTTCACAACAGTAATAAAAAACATGGTAAAGTTGATTTGCTTTCTTCCTCAGATGTGTTGCATTAGAAAAGGGAAGGAATATTTTTTTAATATATGCACTTCTTAGTATTTCATACAGATATGCTCTGTTGGTTTATTTAATCCACAAGAAGCTTATTCATTCAAATTGAATCTGAAATCCTGTGGGTGACATTTTCATGCCCATATGTCAGCAGATGTCTTTTTGGGATTGTTTTTGTCACTTCAACAGAAACAACTTTATACAAAATTTTCTCAGCAGTGTCCATAATTCAAATCCCACCTCTAGGCAAGCTTCCAAGCCTCAGTGGCTTGGTCAAATGCATCAGTGTGTTCTGTGTTTTAAAACCTCAAACAGCATTACCCACAGTAATCTTCCATTCCCCTTCCCAAAATGTATCCTGTTACTGTCCTCTGTTGACCCTGAACCTAATTTTCTACAAGCAAGTTACTTTAAAGCTAACATTGTCCACAGAATCATTTGTATACCTTCTCCCCTTCTGCAAGGCCAAGTAGTTACTGCATACATAAAATCACATGCTTCTTTATTTTGCTTAGACCTTATTCTATAGCATAGGCTTGATAAGGCAAAGACAGCTATACCTTTGAAATATTTTTCACTTGGGTGTGATTCAGACCAAGCCTCTGATTATATCACACCATTTATTTTTTTATTTCCCAATTTCTGCATTAAACAGATTTAATTTCTTCTGTAGGCACTTGTGAAACATTCACTTCTTGTAAAGTTCGATTGCCATAAATTCTGATTTTACCATCTTTGTATTTTTTTCTCCTTGTCTATAGCTATGGAGAAAAGTTATTACTGATGCCTTGCACAGTTCCCCCATTACTGTTCCAGCCACGGCTTTGTGAGCATTGCTTGGAGAATGCATTTTTATCAATTTATGGACACCTGCCCACAAATTTCCATAATAGACATAGGGTTTCTAAGCACATCCGCTGCTAATGGATTTGGAATTGCTCTGTGTATTTTATCTGCATTGCTTTGCCTTCAAAATACTAGTGGTATAATTTGTAAAGCAGTTTTCATATTATCTCCTTATTTAATTTTCTTCTGTGATGTCTCAAACCAGGATGAGACCAGAATGGTGATGTCTTCATATGGCTCTGCTTCAAAGCTGCATGCAGGTCTTAAACAAGAGATCACAGCAGCAATAGGCAGCAGTCTCTCTTCCCAAATCCCTGCAGAAAGCTCCAGAAACAAAAATACAGCAGAAGGCCAGCTGCAGACAGGGACTCTCTGAAGAGCAGTCTCCAGTACAGCCACTACAGTCCCTAAAATGCCCAGTCACCCAAACACTGTAACTCAGAGCCCCAAAAATATTTCCTAATACTGCTGATAAAGACTTCTCAGGCGTGGTCTCACTTACCAATACGAGGTGCCACTCTCCCCCTCATTTGATTTTATAAGGAGGCAAAGGCTCCTCAATAAAGAGCTCTGCCCATGTACTGACTGTCCTGGGCCAGGAAACACCAACTCTGACTCTTGAGCATCTCACCAAACAAGCTTTCCAAAAGATTGTATTAACTTTTGGGCATGGCTAACACCTTCACAAATAGCCACACTGGCACTTCCAAATATCTGATAACCTGGCCCTGATTTAGGCATCCCAGATGGTGCTCAGCTTTCATTAGTTCTTGCAAACCACTCAGTCAGTACTAGCTTAATTCAGTTAAAGAAAATGACAAACAAATGACACATTTTCTGATATCAAAGCAACAAGCTGGAAGTGGGTTTTTTTTACCTAGTGGGTAGGGCACAAGGTCATTACATGGACAGGAACAATGCTACACATTTTTCACAAGTATTTCCATGAACAGGTTTATCTTGATTTTGTAATTATTTTATCATTCAAGGTCTAACAAAGTATTGTAGTCTCCTTTTGCATTTTTTATTGGGTTTGGGTTTGGGTTTTTTTTAAATAGCCTGAGCAATTGGAATAATATCACCTGAGAATCTCAGCCTTTTCTTAAATACTCCTCTCCACCTCTAGTGTGATTTGGTTGCAAAGTAAAACCCATCCACATGTCCACCAAAACCACCTACAGGATGAGAAATCAAGGAACAACTCCAAATCTTATCTGTTGGGTCACTCCATTCCAGGTGGTCTGCAGTTTTTAATGGTCCCACATGCCATGCAAATCAGTCTTAAGAGATCAGAGAATTTGACACAAATATTGTAAATTATTTAGGTATAGTAGATATCAAATGGTAGGCCAGGCACAAATATAAAATTGGGCTATAACATGGAGTTCTGCCAAGTTGGTTGGTGTGTCAACACCCCTGTACACTGTGTATTTGGACCAGGTGAGTCAATATTGAACAAGGAGCTAAATTTGAGGAAGTATCTTGTTATTTCAGTGCCACTGTTATGAGAATTTTCCTTGTGCTTTTGTCAAATGTGTATTTACACAGTCAGGATTTCAAGTGCAACTTCAGAATGGAATATGCAAAGCCAGGATGGTAGTTCCTCTGACTCTGAGAACCCACTTTCCTTAGGAGGGCACAGAGGAGATGGCAAGGCTGGCAAACGTCACCCAGCAGAGTCACCCCTGTGGATCTCACCAGCCTTGCCCCTGGTGGGTACCTCCTGGCTCCATTTTTGCACTTTATACCTTTTTTCTTGGTCACACAAACCTCTTTCTCAGAGAGATGCTGCTGTTGGCCAAACACAAGTATTTTACATCTCCCTGAACAGCCTCAGCAACTTCTAAGTGCTTGAGAGTATCTCAGTTTTAGCAAGAGTGACAACTCCTTAAAGACCCCACTCAAAATCTGGGTGCCACCACCTTAACACCTATTCAGACCTATGCAGAGGAATAGTTCCTGCCCCAAAAAACTTAAAAACATGAGCAAACAAGTTCTGCTTCAGTAAGTGTACTGCCCTACAAATAGACCCTGAGGCATGGCTTTCTCTTAATTGACTTTGCTTTTCACATCTCTTTCATATCACTCAAGTATAAAACTGATTTACAAAATGACAAACTGGAAACAAAAAATGAGCTCAAGAAAACAGGAGGTGGGTAAGGTGACACAGATTGAGCCCAGAGCACTCAACTCCCACTTTAGAGAATGCGTGAGGCAGCCCAGGGCTCCATACTGAGCTGTAGAAGAAAGCAGAAGCATGTAGAGATGCCAGAAGCATCAGTTTGCCCCCAAGGCAGGAACTTCAGCCCTGCTGAAGCCCTTGGAAGTGCCAGCAAGGGACAGTCAAAGCAGGCTGTGATCCATGGACAGCGGGACCAAGGCGAGGTAGAGACTGCCCCTCTGCTTTGCATTACCCAAAACCTGCCCCAAGGGACCCTGAGCCTTACTAGGGGTAATTGTAATAACCAGACTCCTGTTCATTCACACCCTGAATGATTTTGTTCTCTCAGTTGGTGATGGTGATCTTTAATCACCTGCACAGATCTGGCTGAAATGTGGGTCCAAGTTCTCTTTGTGGCAGCATTTTCTCCCTACCAAAAGTTCAAAGAATGGACAAGAGCGTTTTAGTCCTAGGACTTTAATCAAGAGTTTTAAACCCAAACCAAGGGCTAGAAGGAGCTTGGATATGGATACACTGTTCCATCCCTCTACAAACACCAAGTACACAGTCTGATTGCAGGATGAAGTGATTTCACAATGCAAGTCTGGCATCTTCTTTAAGATCACTGCCCCAGAATATACTAAAAATACAGTAAACATGAAAGGCAAAGGTAAAAGTAGATGATGCTTTTTATACAAACCACTTCTATGCTCATTTTGTATCACTCTCTGAGACATTCAGGGCAACATTCCACTGAGCTCCATCTGACAGAGACAGGAAAACGTAGCTGCTGCCCCAAAACACCCGTGACCCAGCAAAGAAAAAAGGACATGAGAGATGAGGCATCTCCCTAAGCTCCCTGTGATTTGACTCATTGTTTATCAGGAGGGTTTGATTTGTAAATGGGAGGAGATATGTCTCCATTAAATTGTCTTCCCACACCAAACACATGCTGCAAAAATTATAGCCCTGGTTAAACAAGGAGGCACACAAAAGGCTGCATCACTTCATGACAGTTATTCTGCAGAAAATGAAGTTAGGGATAATATTTGATATTCTGAACTGCCATATGTCACAGCAGAAATGCCCAGTTACTGAACACACCAACACTGCCAGGATCAACACAAAAACAGCCCAACCTCCTCACAGCACCAGCTCTGCTGAGTGAAGAACAAAAGCCGAATACTTACCTTTCTGATTTGGAAGCACATTTGTTTGCCTGCAAAAGGATTGCTTTATTTTAAATAGGAAAAATCCACTACACTGGGGACCTGAAAGCCAGATAAAATAAGCATCTAGGAATATAAATAAGAAAAAGCAGAGAGAGAGGAGATAAGCTCTTTTGTCATTCATCTCAATAAACGTGAATTAAATTATTTTTTTTTCAAGACATTTAATTCAGTTTTGTGAAAGGTACAGTGTAGGCTGATAAGCCATACTTTTCAATATGAATTTAGATATTAATATAATTAAAAGTTAACAGAAATTTCAGATGTAATAAAATTTAATTAGTACAAAACAAATCCAAGCAGCACTGTGAAACCCATAAAATTGGAAATGCAGCTGTGTGTCATCTATGATATAACTTACCTACATCAGCATTTGAGCACATACAGCCTTTGCTTTTTGCAAAATCTCTGTAAAACACAGACCTGGATTGCTCTCATACAGAGTTTTATACCCGGAGGTAGTTTATCAAACCACTCATACCCAGGAAATGGGAATACTTGAGAAATTTATGGCTGCATCCAAAAGCCTGCTTCTTCTCGTTGTATGGCTCCTTTTAAAATAACTAGCTGATCCTTCATGAAAAAAATTGTGCACCTAAAAACACTGTCACATTTACACAAAAAAAAAATCTGCATTTTTTTTAGAGATGGAGAAAAGTTAACAAAATGAACTTCAGATGGAACTGGTTTGGGTGAAAATGACTGCAGACAGAATAGAGGAAAATTAGGATCTGTGAGATTTCTCTGAAAAGAGGCACTTGCAGGAATTTTTGAGTTCAAAAGTGAACAACTGCATTAAGCAGTCATAGATTGCAGACCTCGGTATCTGTAGGAGTCTCTGCAAGAAAGTCTGCAGGGAAAACATTAGGCTTTATTTTAACTCCTCTGCTTTCTCCACAGCTACCGTGGTTTATGAAAGATTTAGCAAAGCTCATTTAACTGTCATTATGTTTTCACCCAAACACAGAACAGGACTGGAGGGAAGAAAGCTTGATGCTTTTTCACAAAGGATAACCAAAATCCTTTGTCACTTAATTTCTCTCTTTCCAGGCAAAGAACCCTTGGCAAGCAGAGCCCAGAGCCCACCTGCTCTCTCCCTTTCCCCTCAAAAGCTGCAGCAGCAGAACCCCCATCCCATTTCTTAGAGATCCATTTCCAACACAGCTACAGAAACTCAGCTGCAGCAGCAAGGACACACAGAGCTCTGACCACATGCTGCAAATAATGTCATATTTATATCTATTCATTCTATACATGTATATTCAGGAGCCAAATATCCACTTATCCAAGGCTGGATAAAGCCAGTTACTAGGCATAGATTTGTTTGGGTTGGAAGGGAACTTAGACATCATCTAGTTCCAGCTCCCTTGTCATGGATAGTGGTATCTTCCACTAGAACAGGTTGCTCAAAGCCCCATCCAGCCTGGCCTTGAACACTGCCAGGGATGGGGCAGCCACAACTTCTCTGGACAGTCTGCTCCAGTGCCTCACCACCCTCACAGTAAACACGAAATGACATTTTTTTCCAAAATCCCTGGGCATTTCTCCTGAAGTGCTTGTACAGCAATTGAAGCTTTTTGTGATGAAGTCTTCCACTCAACACCTACTAAGGTATTTCCTTAAAAATTTCCTTTAAAATGTGGGAAAAGCTAGGTTAAGTCATTGTCTGATAGAAACCCAACGAGGAGGTTAGTCTTCTACATCCTACCTGGATGTGTTGACCATGATACTTTGAATTTAGGAAAAAATGAAAAGAGACAGGAAACATGAGTCTTCATCTCTCCTGAACTTGTTCTTCTGCATTATATAAAGAATCTCCTCTATTTGATGTGGCAGCAGGGAGGAGCTCCTTGAGCCAGCGCGCTCATGGTACAACCTGCAACTGCTCCAGCCGCGGGTTCCCTGCCCTTGGCTGGGTTGAGTCCGGGCGGGGTCTCGGAGCCAGCAGACAAACATGTTCTCCAAACAGACCAAAATAGAAAATAAACAGATCTCAGGTCTCTGCCAAACCCATCCCTCAGGTGCTAGGCTGCTGTGGCACAGGATTGCCCTGCCCTGAGGCAGCCCAGGAAGGCATGATGGCAGCAGAGCACATGAACAGGCACTCAGGGGCTGAGTGCAGAGCAAATGTAAGACTTTGAGGGATGGTGTCAGTGTTTCCTATTATATTTTCAAGTCAGCTACCCTCAAAAACAGTTTGCCTGTAAGAACAATAAAACCATCTTTATTTTTTCTGATAACCATTCCCAGGTTGCTGGAGCTTTCCCACTGCACCATTCTAGTTCCCCTTCACTAGCACAGTTCTGCAGATGTGTTTAACTACAGGCTGTTCCCATAAAGCAAACCCTTGGCTTGGAAAATCTTGAGCCATTGCCTGCTCAGTTCTCTTTCCAGATTTACTTCAGCCTCTGTTACCTGGTCTCTTGTGGGTTTAAAGCTCCAGCAGATTCATAAGACAAATTCAGGCTTGAATCTTGGCAGCAGATGCCTGAATAACTCAGGAATACAAAGGTCCCTATAGATACAGGTCAGAGGAGCTGAAGCCAGACCTTGTATTGCTTTTAGCTGTCTGGTTATACTGCAATGACTGCAGCAGCTAGTTCAACAATATATGTGGGGTGTTTTACCCTAGTTCAAGTAAACAGCAGGAATAAAATTCCCATTTTGGCTGACAGTGGGATAAAACTCTAGGGACAGGATAAAACTAGGGACAGGAGCGTGGATGTTGGTAGTATCCCTGCCTGTGGCAGGTATCTGGAACTAGATGATCTTTAAGGTGCCTTCCAACCCAAACCACTCTCCCATCCTATGATTTCAAAACATCCCATCATTTTGTCCTCTAACTTGCAATGCCAAAACCTTAGCGTCAACAACAGCAGTGCAGGACACATTCCCAAAAACATCCAATTTAACCAAATACTTGCCAGAAAGGCAAGACATTGTGCATTTTGTGAGTCTGTTTAGGAATACTTTCTGCCAAAGAGCCATTCCTAACTACGCAAAACCAGCTGTATTTGAAACTACCTGATGCAGGAATTTGCGTGGTATTTTCGGAACCAATCTGGTGCAGTGAAAGCCAAGTCACTTCAGACACTTCACCTCTTTTATTGTCACAGATCAGATTAGGAGGGGTGCTTCTGGTGGACTCGCTATTGTGGTAACCATACTGGCTTTGGAGCGTTTCAGCAATCTTGGCACAATTAGGAAATAAACAAGTTTTTCATTTCACTCCATTGTAATGATACAGATCTCTGCTCTTTTCCTCTATACAAAAGGAACTTTTTGACCACCACAGTGCCATCCATAACATTGATGTGATGGTGAAGCTGATGAGTCCGTCCTAAGAGGCTGGTAGCAACCACTGTAATTAGGACATCCCTTCACTTTTGTCCTTCTGTTTTCATCCAGCTCTTTACTTCGTATTCTGAAGTACTGTTGTTTCAGTTATCAGCCACACAGACACAGCACTGCTGCTCAGCAAGCCAAGAAAACTGAGGCATTACACAGATTTAAAACCTTTTTGCCCTTTACATCTCTCCAACAGATAAACCTACTGACTTAGTTACAACCTCACTGCAGCACTTTGCCATCCACGGGGTACTCACAGCAGCCTTGCAGCTGTCTCATGTTGTGTTGCCAGCCAAAAGGAGAGCAGCAGTTTGGTTCTGCTGGTGAAGTGAAGAATATAACCTTGGTCAGTTTGGAATCAAATCAAACACCTCTTTTAGCATGATTTTTTTCCCCCCAAATTCAAACATAGGCAAAATATCTCACAATGGCATACATTGAGATTAAATCTGCAAAGAGCAAAAAAAAGCCTGTTTCATCTGCATTTTTTTAACAGGCAAATTATTTGTCAAAAAAAGTCATTCAAATAGAGTGCCTCAGCCCCAGTCTTCAGCTTTAACTGATTTGTTTGCATCAGGAAAGAAATGGGGTGATCCTTCAACCTGAAGTTTTAAAAAATACTATGATTCTTTCAGGGATGATCATAAACCATTACATCCTCCTATAAATACATACTTTGATACCAGTGTGAACATTTTTTTCCTTTCTTAGATAAAAATGCCTCATCAATTTTCTGTTTACCTTTGGTTTATACCTGATGCAGGAAAAATTCAACTCCATTTCTCTAGAAAATCCCATTTATCTGTATTCTTTGAAGCGGGTGATAAAAACAAATCAGAGCTTGGTGCAGGCATGAATCTTTTTGCCATCCTGTTCCTTGCACAGAACTGCAGATTGGTTTGCAAATTTTTCAATCAAGTGAGAGTGAAATCTCGAGATAAATTTGAGCAGCAGAACACAGACAACTAATTTTTTTTCCTACTGTCTGCATTCACCCCAAGGAAGAGCTGCCAAAAGCCAGGCATGTGGAGGACACCTGGGAGAGGTATGCAGCACAGCAGAAGATAGGTAGGGCATGGCTGCTGGATCTCTTCCTCCATATCTGGCCAGGAAGTTGCAAAAAGTATTCCAGTCTTCAGAGTTTGAGATGACAGGCTGTAGAAGTGAAATTCTACCTATTTCAGAATAAATAAAGTATGATCAAAGGAAGACCTTCAAGTAATTTTTGTTTCCCAGGGCTCACAGCACAATGAAACGAAACTTCTGATACTCCTAAGCACAAACTGTCTACTGTATTATTCCTAAAAAATTTTTCAGCCATAAATCCCAAGGTAGGGAGCTTTGCAGAGAGGAAGCACAGTTAAAATACAGACCACATAATGCATGTACGTGATGCTGTCCTGTCCACTGCTCTTTCTCACCTGAGGACACTAAAAAAAAACCGCAAAGGGCATCAAACACAACACTAGCAAGAGGCCACAAACATCTTGGCCAATAACAGATTTGTGTGTTTTGCTCCAAAATCCACCAGAGAAATTGGTTTCCCCTCGGCTTTGCCCAAGGCAGGCAGCAGCCCAGGCTCACTGCAGATTTGCTGCTGTTTGTTGCAGGTGAGGGCTGAACTGAGCTCAAAGCAGGAGCCAGAAAATAGCACGTGGCAGCCCCCTGAGAGGAATACCCAACATAGGACATAATTTCTTACAGAGGAGCAGCCTCAGTCCCTGCCTGTACTGGGGAACAGAAAGAACAGCCCCATCCCATCAGGAAAGCCTCCTGGCTGCCACCTCTGTTCCCTGCCAGACACCCTGTCATCCCCTACACCTCACTTTTGATGGCACATGAAATCTGGGAAGCTGTGTGCTTTCCTCTCTGGCCACGGCATGAAACACCCTATATCAGCCTGACAGCCCAGTGTGGGGATGGTTTAATTACAGTTTCCAGGGCTGAGCTGTCAGTGACAGGGCACAGCACAGCCATGGCTCAGCTCACACTGTGAGCAGGCTTTAACAGAACCGTCATGATGCATTTTGGTTCCAGCATCACCACTCAAGACATGACATATAGGTAGTTAAACATATGCAGAAAACCTCCGTGCTGAAAACGACCTTTCTCACCTCAGCACTCAGTGGGAGCAAATATGAAAGTATCACTGCTGCCAACAGACCATTGACTGCAACTCAGGTTCACAAATATATTTCTACATTTTCAGCACCGAGCATCTGCTGCAAACACACAAGAAAGCACAGTTTGTTATCACAAATCAATAAATTTCTAAAGATAGAAAAGTTTGTGTCTAGCTCAAAAATACAATGTGGATTTTTTAAGTTTTCTTTGTTCAAAATTTTAAAAACTGCATTATTCTTTAAATTTTCATCTCAGGTACTTGCCTTTTTGGAAAAAGTGAGTGTCACGCTCAAATGATCTGTAAAACTAAGAACAGCTCTTCCAGAGTCTAATTCAGTGACTTTTCAACCTCTTCAGAGCAGATAACTAAAATCCATTTACAGAAATCCCAGAACCTGTACAAATCTTGAATACTTTGTAGAGAACTACAACACCAGCATCAGGGCAGCAGGTGCTAGGCAGGGATTAAACGTGAGGAAAGACAGTCACTTAAATAAAACTCTTTTAGCAGGCAGATACTAAACCCTCCAATCTTTTCTGCATTACATTCTCAGAGGTGCAACTCTATCCAGAGCTGCTAACACAGCTAATACCAGTTCATGTTCCTGTGCATAAAATAAACATACGAGCCATTCTAAGTCCCTGTCTACAACAGTCTAATTGGTTTTAAAGATATAAATTGTTATAGTATGATTATGCTTCAAATGTATTTGGGTTGAGTTTTATTTCCCATTTGTCTTCCACCAGGATTGTCTGATAAAAATATCAAGCTCAGTGCAGGGCAGCTGGTTCACAAAATCATACTAGGAAGTTAAAAAATTATGGTAAAAAAAGTAAATATTAACTATGACAGCAAAATGCCATGAAGCTCAGCTAAAGTCTGCAGACACTGTGGTAAACTTTCAAAATACAGTGACAAAATATTGTTCATCAGTGTAACAGCCTCCGTCCCATATTCAGACGAGTGTTTCATTCTTTGAGCATTCACACAGCTCTTCATCCTGGAGAGCCCCAGCTCAGTTTTGGTAACCTCCTTGTTGCCTTCCTGAGTGCTTTCAACCAAATCCATGCAAAAGCTCAAAGGGTGTCTCCCTGACCTGCCATTTTAGGAATATCACACAGAGATATTTGCAACTTTTCACTTGTTTCTTCCAAGCATAATCACGTTTCATGCCATTACAGTCCCACTTGGTAAAATGCCCACTTGTGTATTTTGCTGCTGAGCCATAATAAACTGTTATGACAATAATTTTAATTGACTGCGCAAAGTATTTAAAGAATTTGTGAGAGAAAGTTCTGGGGAACACGGGGAAGAAAAGGTTATCTTCAAAAGTCAGTTCTCCTTTTCTTGAAATAATTTGTTTTCTTTGAAGTTAAGAGAAGAAGGATCTGGACTGTGAATTGATGTTCTATAGTCTTTGCCATTTGCAATACAATTAACCATTTTTTATTGCTGAAAATTTCAGAAAGTTGTCTTGCTGCATAATTGATGCCAGAGATAGAAAGGACTTTCGTGTTTCCTTCTGGAGTCACGTAACTATGTTTGATTCTCATCTTTGTATTTCAGAAAATCTACTTGTTGCCCATGATCTGAGCATAAACTGCTGATTCTACAGTCAAAGACAAAAATCCCTTAACATAAAGTTTTTAAAAGTATTTTACAACTATTTTCAGGTTGGGAAGACTCATGCTGGCTGGACATGTAAATGCTGCATGTCTGATAACATGTGGAACAATGACCACTTTGGCCAATTTTAGTCACTTCATGAGAATCATATGCCTTGAAATGAGGCAGAACCTAGAACAGAAAGCTGTGCTTTTCCCACAGTGTTACCAGATTTAGATTTTAATTAGCTCCAACCCATTCATTAACACCTCTTTTTGTGTTTGCTCTTCAGCATTTCAGTGTAGGCGTTTTAATCAGCTTATCAAGTGGGACAAAGATGATTTTTTGCTGTGAATTTATATACTTGAGATAGCTCTCTTAACAGCATCAGACAGAAACAGACAATGTGGATCATCTGGGAGGGTCTCTGACAGGGTGCTAAGGTAGGAGGATTTTCTACATTTCATACCCAGACTCACCTGAGAGCTTTTCCTCTTGAGGCACTTGGCAGGGGGACACATCAGAGAAGGGAGAGAGGGCACAGAAGAAAGGAATGTGTATGTGGCACTATATACACACACTGCACAGACACACACACAGCTTCCCTAGCAGCTTTCCAGAACTATCCATTAGACTCCTAGGTTTCAGTAGAAGCAGGCAACACTGCATGGGAGCTCTTCACACCAAAGACAAGGCTGTCTCTGCCATGCAGAAAGCAGAACAACCTTCCAGTACCTTTCTGGGCAATTAAAGTTAAAAGTTCAGTCAAGTTTGTAAATGTACAGCATATTCGTTCCTTTGAGGCTTGGTGCTTTTTAGACACAGCCCAGTACAGAGGCAGGGCATCGTCTGAGCACCTCCTGACTCATCTCCCTCCATTCACCCACAGCTGACTTCCTGCTGACTCAAGCTCTGGCAAGAGCTCTGGCAGCAATCCAGGGAAGGGGTAAGTCGAAGGGAAAAGGTCTCCATCAATTCTAGAGCAGCAACGCTCTGTTCTGCAGGTACCATGCAAACATCACACTGTCGGCTGCAAGATCTCTCTGACTTTGTTATAACTCCTTAAAAATGCCACCTTCATGGGTGAAGTATATTTTTTCTTTTAATTATTAGTAAGAAGGTATATAGTGCTTATAGCCAAGTCACTGGTGGCCTAATTATTTTTATTTAAAAATAAAAAGGCATAATGCAGTCACAGTCACTGTCTTCTGTCCCACTTAGAGCAAAGATAAGCCTGCAGCAAAATGACTTGATACACAGCATTGTTCTTTTGGAGCTAGGAGCTCTATCTCTAAATATTAATAAGATACCCCAAACCACAGAAGACCTTCATCCATTTTCATTTGGTTTAAGAATTCTTTCTTTCCCTCAAAACTGCAGTCTCTATCCTGAACCTGGTCCCCACATGACTCATTCACAGGCAGCCTCGCGCAGCCTGAGAAACCACTGAGCTCTGAAGCCCCAAGCCCAGGTGTGACAGACACCCCAGGACAATGAGTTAACAGAGGGTGTCTGTGCTGTTGTAATAATAAAGGCTAGAACTGCTAACGTGACTAAATACAGCGAAATTAATTCTTCCTGAGCCTGACCTGTGCCTCAGCAATGTGGATGAACTGTTGGCAGATAGGGGTAACCTTTTCCCACGGCTGTAATTAGCACAATGGCTTCATAATTACATGGGAATTTAGATGTGTTTGGAGAAGGAGATAAAAAGCCTGCTGGGATCCTGGTGACTGAACTCGTTACCTACAGAAATGTTAGCATCTGGATCAGGGTTGGGCACAGACAGCTACAGGCGGTGATACGGAATGCCAGAGCATGCTTCCTGCTCTGCATGTGTGAGACTGGGGACATCCCAGGGACAGACATTAACAAACTCCTCCCATTTCTAAATAGCCAAAGCCAACTAACTATTCAGTTCTTTTCTTTCATGCCACTGTAGCTCACAGTCAGCACAACAGAGATGCAGGAAAATGAGGGTAATGAACTGTAGCTCGAGCACCAAGATTTCTGCAGTCCCTTCCACGATCATAACTGGGGTGCGCAGGGATACATTAGAGTGCAGTGCAGCTCGGGGTGGCAAAATGAGGAAGCACCTGCAAAGGGCTGTGCTTGCTTGTTGCATCCACAGTGTTGGGGTGGTCTATCAGTCAGGCAACACGAGAAGCTGAATGACAGGATGCAAGATCACTGCAGTCAGGGGCTGACTGTCCCTAACTGCTGGCGAACAGAAGACCAACACAGAAGATGGTGGTAGGCATCAACAGGCATCGACAGACATTGGCAGGCATTGGCCCCTTATTAGCCTACAACATAGCCTTTTACACCTGTCTCTTATGTCCTTCACATGCTTCTTGTTAAAGAAATCAACACACACCTGCATTCCAAGTTGTTTTTCTGTCTTCCCAGGGATACAGCTGTAACTTATTAAAGTCGAGGCTGCCTGCAGCCCATTCTTGTATCCCCACACCTAACCCCAGCTAGTCCTGATGAGCTCTGTGTTAAGTGTATTAGATGCCTATTAAATCAGTCAGGGTGCTCAGGCATGCTGCTAAGGCCTCCAGCCAGCCTTGCCAAAGTCCTCTGTTGGAAAGAAACTGAACCTATGGTTTCCCCAGCAAAGACCTAGCCCAGGTTAAGCTGGTGGCTTTCTTTCAGCTTAACCCTGGCAGAAGGGAGGTCAGTGCAGCTGGCCCGTGGACCATCTGTGCTGAAGCATCCCCAGGAGAGCAAGCACAGGACCAGTCCAGCCGGGCTCCCTCTGCTGCACGTGCAGGACCAGAAATGCTCTTACAGCACCCATCTCCTCTGGGAGAGCTTTTGCAGAGGTGATGGCAGTAAGTCCTCATGGCCTTCAGCGAGGCCAGTGATGCTGCATTTGCATCTCTCTGACAAAAAAGAGGCAGAGAAACACTTGCAAAGGGCAGCAGGAGCTGGCAGCAGTGCTAATGTCAGGAGCTGAGCTCCTGTGCCCAGTTTAACTTGTTGTTCTTTACTTCTGAACATATCAGGGAGCAAAGAGGGGCTGTGAAAGATGTTACTGCTTCTCATTCAGTCCTCCACCTTTGCAGTGCTTTTTTAGAAAGACCAAGACAAAGAAATTCAAATACATTTGGTGATGACATCTTTCTTCCCAAAAATAACAGGCATCAATTTCCACAGCCTTTTCAAATGATCCAGTGCAAGGAAATTTACTCTTGGATCATTTTCCATAGTTGTTCAAAGCATGTTTCCAAAGGCAGCACCACAGCTTCCCCCTACCCACCGCATGAAAAAGTAAATCCACTCTGGGGACAACATTTTCATTTTTCTGCAGAGCAGTAAGTCAGCAAAGGAATCTAATTCACGTCCAGTAAAAAACACCAGTGCCAATCATTCACATCACGGCAGGTAAAAATTGCACAATGTTCACCAAAAGCAAATTTTGACCATTTTGTCACGGTAAAACTTGCTAAGGCTGTAATTGCTTTATAGTCCCAGATAATTCGAGAAAGCACTTTCCTAGACTGACTTCTGAAGCCAGGGGACCTTTAGGTGTCTGGTTACAGGATCATGGCAAGGAGATGGTAGACATATATCCTCACAGGGGACGTTTAAAAAATATATATATAAACCATGCTCAGAACTGTGATACACAAATTCTGCTGGGAGTTCGATGAAACCCAAGAGGAAGCCTTTCCATCTCCCTGCTGTAGGCACATGTCAGGTGTCAGAGAAGTGAAGACATCAAACTGGCTCACTGGAGCTGCTATAAAAAGCCAAAACCCTCAGGAAATATTCCCAAGTGGGAAGTAATATCCAGTATTACTTGAGTGTTGTACACTGTTCGCTCCCTCCTCTTTTAAACATTTTTTAAGATAAAAGACTATAAAAACTGTAGGAACAGGAACACAGACATGCTACATCTTAACCCATGCACACCTCAACCCCAGCAGTCACTTGTGGCCATGCTATCCATGAAGCCATTGCCTCCAAACCCTGGATGGTTTCCATTTCAGCCTCTCCATTGCTTTGACTCACAATCAGGTGAGCTCAGAAGCTGGAGCCTCATTCTTAATGATCCCTTAAATCAGGTTGAAATCAGCTGAGCTGGGCCAGTCTCTGCACAGAGATGGGTCTCCACGGGGCAGCTTTGCACAGTGAGCAAATTGCAGGGTGTCCAACCTCCACAGAGCCCCCTGGGGCAGAAATTTACTGAGGAACACAGGATGGAAGGCAGGAAGGGCTGGTTGTATCCTATTTTATCCATATTTATCTGCAAAAGTCCAAAGTAGTTTGGAGGTAGGAGCCTGGTTTTGAAAAATCTTTTTTCTTTTTTTTCCAAGCCAAGCCTGACCCCAGAGGATAGATAGTCTTTACCAGACATACATGAGACTAAAACCACCCTTGACAGGTAAGCTCATCTGATGACGTCTTTGAAACACTTGAATATTTTCTGTAATTTTCCCCTTCATGTGCATGTAAAGTTGGATTGGCAGTATGAAGCTTGCTATTAATTTAGCTTCATTTTTAAACCTGAGGGACCATAATGTATGACAAAGCACAATTTAAGCATTTGAAATCTGTAAGAAGACACGAAGACAGAGGAAGGGGGAAACAGTGCTCCAGTAGAGCAACCAGCAGCTCAGGTATGGCATTGTAACGCCCCATGGAGACACCTAATCCAACGTTAAAAATAACCCTACTTCAGAATGATGTCTCCTCTTTCAAGAATAATTACCCTCTTCCTGAGATGCCATTCAGTTCCCTGCTCCAGAAAAACTAAAACTTTGTAGTGATTGTGATGGAAAGATTTACTTCAGAGATGCAAACACAACAATTAAAAAGGGTCCATAGAATTAAAATTAAGCTTGCTGCATTTTTTCCATGCATATAACCCCCCTTCTAACATTTTGCAAGGCTTCTGACAACATCAATCTTTTAATTTTTGTTGTGCACAGAGCAATCTTTTCAAACGTAATGGCTACATAAGCTCTGCAGCTCTGAAAGCCTCTGTTCTCAGTGCACACCTTCAGGAGACACCATTTCTTCTTACAGAGACGCTACAGCTCTTTCAGAGTTCTCTCTGCTGGTTATTAAACACACCAGTGGCCACAGCTGCCCAGGGGCCCAGCTGTCCCTTCCAACCTTGGGTCCCTGCACAGACCTTTCTGAGGCCGTCTGAGATGACCAGACCCCAGGATGCTCAGGAGCAGTTTGGGACACATTTGCTCTCCATCTCTTCTTGTCAGGCAAGGTAAAGGCCCTGTGAGTGGGAAGGGGAGGTGAGCAGTGAGGCACAGGCAGCAGCCTCAGCTGACAGACACAGCACAGCTCTGCCGTGGGAAAAAACCCTTCCCAAAGAGCTGTTATGTGCAGTAATACCAACACAGAGCAAGTCATGGGTTTGACAGCAGGGCCAGAGGAAATGCAGTGGAAAGATCTGCAAAAGCAGTGCAGGCCCACCAGTCCTGGCACAGAATGCAGCAGCAACAGCAATAAAATTCCTGCAAGTCTCCTCAGTTGCGTGGTACCATCTATTTCTACTCTTCCTTTCCTGCAACGCTGCTAAGAGCCCAGAGGTACCCCAGTGTCAGGCTCCTTTCCTTGAATCATCTCACCAGTGCTGCTAATTGATCTCAGCACAGACTAACTGATCTCAGAAGGGGAGATTTTTCCCATCATGGCAATGCTTCAGCAGACCACATAGCATTTAATCAAACTACACTTATCATCTAAATATTTTAAGAAATCTACCTAAGCTGTTCTCTACTCAAGCAAATGGAAATGTATTAGGAGCACTAAAAATTCCTGGGGTTTTTTTTCTAATAAGATCCTTGCACTAAGAATAATTTCTTCCCATCTCTCTCCTTCCCTCCTCCCACAAAGTATTACCTGACTGTTGGCCCACAAAAAAGCAAAGCATAACCAGGGGACACCTGTCTACAAATTACTTAAGGTAATCCATCAGACCGTGGCACCAGCTTGGGTTTGGAACAAGCCAGCCAACCCCCACCCCACTGCAAGGGCAGCAAGGAATCCAGCCTTGTTTTGCTAAGGTGGGATGGTCCAAAGGGGTTGGACACTGCTGACGTGGTCCAGGGGTCCCTTCTAAGCACTAAGGGAGCAATGGTGTTCACCCCATGGGTGTACAAACATCAACTGCAAGCACACACAGCTGCTGGCAGCTGGGCTCTGAGCACTACAGAATTGTCATTCCTGGGAAAAGGCAACTGGACAGGTGGGGATACAGCTCAGGCTGCCAGGCACAGCACACCAGCACCTGCCACGGTCCTTGGTGGGCACTGAGGGACCACTGCCAGCACACAGCAGGGGCCACGTCAGCCCTGGGGCTCTTGCAAAGATGAAGGAAAAGCAAGACAAAGGAAAACCCAAGCCAGGAGCTGCAGTCATAAATTTAAACCTCCACACCAAGCTCATCCACTCTCTGCAGGTGGAGATTCAGTCATGAATAGAAATAGGAAGGGAGAGGGTCTGTTTAGAAAAACAAAAGTATTTTTCTAAAAATCAAGAGCTCCTGGGTAGCTGCTCTTGACTCACCCTAGGAGAATCAGACACAACAGCAATTCTCTGCAACAGATTAGTATCATTTTTTAAATGCAAGGCTGCTCTCTATAGGACTGGAAAAGTCCTGCCTGCTGTTAGCAACATTTTAAAGCCCTGTCAGGCAGCAATTGGTGCTCTTCCAGTATCAGCTGCACACTGGTCCCACTGACTGGGAGTTAAAAGTCAGTTTATGAAAAAAGCAACAGTTTGTTCTGCATCCTAAGAAAGCAGTAGCTAGATTTTCCCCTTGATAAAAAAAGCAGCTGTTCTGCTCAACTCAGAGCCAGGACTATGAACAATTCTCCTACATGGCATGCTGATTATTTTTTTTCTAATTGCTGGCTTCAAAGTTTCATTCCATAATATGCAGGTATTTATATGAATTATACTAGTTACAGCAAATATGATCATACTACTTCAGAGTAATGGCACACCTGTTTCAGAGCAGGTACTGATTACCCTGCAGAGATGTCTTTGCTGCAGGGAAAAGGATTCATTGCACACATCCAGGCATATCAGGCCCATGTAGTTCCCTTTCAGCGAATCAGCATTTTCTATGCAGGATTGCTTGTAAAAGTTGGCTTGGGCACTTTATGTATTTATGTGGCTTCATGGGTCTATGTTGTAGCCAAGACCAAACTCTTCACTGCTGCTGGCTTTGCACAGGGCTGGTTGCCTTTGCCCAATTCACCTCACTGAAAATAAGTTCAGTGACCTGCTCAGGAGCTGCTGGCTTCACCAACTCAGTCTGGAGGTTTGATGTAGATAAATTATTTCAATGCATAAGCTCAAGTAAAAAGATAATCTCTAGACCGTCTTATCCAGAGGAACTGGCTCTATTTCATCTTGCTTCATTCACACCTCATGGCACCTTCACCTCCTGTACAGGCATCCTGAAGACAAGTGCACAGAACACTTGAATTATAGATCCTGCCATCTGATCTCAGATGAATCTGTGCTGAAGATTAGAGACAGAAATGCAGTATCTCCTTCCCCCTTCTGAAATATTATCACATGTGCTACCACGGATAAACCTTCAGTTTTGTCACTGACATTCATTCAGTCCCCTCAGAACGTATTCTGCATAGTTGGGACATCAGCTCTCTAAGAAGAGGGCAAGAAGTGTTGGTCTAATGAAGAATATGAGCCAACAAAATCACACTCCTTAGCCAAAGAAATCAATACTTTAGAAAGTGCCGTATGGAAATTCAGCTAATAATACTTTCTTGGACTGCCTTGGAGACAAGTGTCAAGGAAAAGAGCTCTTTAGTTAATTCATGACGTCAGAAATGCAGAGACAGCCTAGACAAAATGCTAACCAGGATCAATGTAGAGCACAAAAAGCACAGAATGCTACAAAACTGAGCTTCAGCAGTCTTCTAAATACAAATCCCAAATCTCTTTCTGAATCAAATGGCTAGGCTAATATCATCAGACTTGCCAGGCTGCTGAGAGAGTACCAAGTTCAAGAGAGAGGGTGCTGCATGCCTATTTTCTTCCTGTGCATTAAAAAGGTTTAAATTAACTCCTCCATCCTCCTAACCAGGATTATAAAATAAATCTTCTGTAAGCAGCACTGGGCTAAACCATGTTTATCCTCCTCCTTCCAAGGTGTTTCAGACCCAAGTTCTCCATGTTGCTCAGACACTTGAGTCACACACATTTACTCATAACTGAATGACCCTTCCAGAGCTGCACTCCAGTGCTCCAGGAAGGCTGGGTTCGAGTAAGCATGTCCTTGTTGGATTTACAGCAGATGAACAAACAAGAATGTGAATCAGCTGCCTGCAGGTCCTATGCCTCATCCTGAGGTTCACGACTGCTTCAAAAGTCAGAACTCTGCCAACCTGGAGCTAATGCTTAACCTAAGAGATGCTGTCACATATGGCAGAGCACATTACAACTGGGAAATGTCATTTGTTTCAATATTTGCCAAAGGCTTAGTCCTATTATTTAGATTTATAAACAGCTATATGATATTCTGTATGTAGACTTTAACCAAGTCAATTTTCTGAAGCCGCTTTATCCACTAAGGAGAGCTCTGCCAGTTAATTATATAAAACTTTGCTTTAATAGTATTCACTAGCAAAGAACATCTACTTGAACACTTTTAATTTAAAAAAAACCAACCAACCCCCCTCAAAAAATCCACTGTTTTTTCCTGCTACTCCTGTTGCTGGAAGTCAGGAAAATAGCAAGAGAAGTGCTGACACCTACAGGACACTTGTGTGTCTGGAAACCTGTATCTGGTTAAGTCCTACTACATCACTCACACTGGTACAGTTAAACAAGCAGATGGCTTCAGAGTACAACAGCTACTCCATCAGAATTATTTTACAAATGACTGGAGTAATACTTCATACACTTTTTTAACACTTTAATACATCTCATGAACATATAACCCAGGCCAATTCATGCTGATTGTTTGAAGCTCAGAAAGCTCAAAAAATAAGCTATCAGAGTACTTTCTAATTCAATTTCTACTTCCCACTTCCCAGTCTGCTCACAACCTTGGCACTTCTCATTTTTGTGTCTAGATTATTTCCCTTTTTTTGGCAGGGGTGGGTAACGAATGGTCCCTGAGCACTGGAAATTAAGAGATGTGTTTCTATTTCTTTATTCTGTTAAGAGCAAGCTCTAGGACATAACAAGTCAGAAAGAGGCTTCCCTCCTTCTTCCAACACTTCTTCTAGACTATTATTCTTCCCCTCTCCTAGTCATTAGTTTCTTCTCATTTCCATTTTACCCCAGGTGAATGTAATAATTTAATGTATTAAAGGTGTCACAAACTAATGCCTCGATCACCCTATTCAGTGTGATACTTTCGTGCAGCACTGCAGAATCAAGGACAAAGGAGTTTGCACATGAGGAGTCACGTGCAGCCCTAAAGCCCTAAAGCCTGTGTAGCTGAGGGCAGAGACTCAGGTTGGCACAACCCAAGGCCATTGTGCCACCTCACTCAGCTCTGTGTGTACCAGACGGAACCCCGAGCTCCGCACCTCACTGCAGCTCCACAGGGACTCTGTTTCCAGGCCCAGCTCCATTCCTACACCCTGCCCAGCCCCAACATGCCCTCACCAGGAGGACCATTTCCAAAAGGCATCTTTCATACCAAGTAGCTCCTAAGAAAGCAATCTTGATTATCAAAGCCACCCAAAGCCATTTCCCAGAAGCATTAAGAAGCTTGGCTTTGTTCCAGGGAACTGGGGGTAGGATTAACACGTTAGTTTCAAGTGCTGAACAATAAAACCAGATACATTTCTTTGTGGTGCAAAAGGAGCCTTGAGCTCTATCACAATGACAAAGCTAGAGACACGCATTGGGAGCTTTCAGGTGGAACAAATGGTGAAGAGGAAAAATGTAGAAAAAGATAGTTATATACACATTCTCAAGAAAATCCAGGCCAGAATAAAGGAAGGTTTAAACACAAGGAGGAGGTTACTTGGTTTCTTTCACCATCTAGGTCTGTATTTCTTTTTCATATTGACATCAGATTCCTTACAGTTTTACTGCTAAAATGAATCCCCACCCTGCATGACCTTACACAAACAATTTTGGTCTTTCTTTCTTTCAAGTTCCTAGTCAAAAATGTCTTTAGCCAAAGCAAACAGGTAAGACACCACATGCACAAGTGCCTTCCAATACTCACAGCATCCAAAACTCCAGGTTTAGATTGTGGCTGAAGGAGATGCAGCATACACAATGCTCTCATCCTTCCCCTTCTCCTCAGAGGTTAAGTATGCCAGATGGGAAAGAACTAGAACAGAGGGTTTCCACTGATGAAACTGCATCTCTGCAGAACTGCTGGTGTACTGGGAAAAAGATACTTCAATGACATTTGGTGGGCTTGAGCACTACGGTGACAGAGGGACATTTTAGAGCTGTGCCCAAGAATAAAACTACTGCATGAGAAGGATGCTGCACATGGTTTGACCTACAACACAGTTTATTTGTAAACATTTGTTACATGTGTCAATAATTTAATTGAACACAGACTTTGTACAATTCAATGTATAATATTAACAATGTCACACTAGAAGAGCACAACTGTATTCAGTTACAGTTGTACTTAAAACTTCCAAAATACAAACCATTTGAAACACTGAACAAGAAAGTAAGGGAAAATTTGAGAACAGTGAAGGAAAAGAAAAAAATGCAATAAGTCATGATCAAAAAAACTGAAAACAAATGTAACACACTTCTTAGCTGGCTCCTGAACATCTTCAGGTATATCCATCTAGCTTCAGTACTACACTTGTGCCAGAGCACAAAGCCAAGCTGTCTTCTTCAAGTTAAAAATCTTGCTGAAACAAACTTAAAACAGCTTTACAATGTGTAATGCATGTGATTTTTCCCCACGGTCAATAAAACTACCTGAAGAAAAGAAATTGATTCAATTTGTCTTTATTTGCAGTACAATATAAAATAGATTCTTTTGGTATGAAGATCTTTGAGACCTGTTGGGTTTTTACACCATATTTAAAACAAAAGTCACGTATCTGGAAGCCTCTTGACCATCTCAAGCACTGGCGCTGTAGTAGAGTTTCAGGAATTTCAATAGACTTCTTTGGTAGCAATTTATTCAGTAAACTTCAGATATGCAGATTTGAATATTTAAGCTCCTAAACTAGTGTTGAAGCCCCTAAATTAGGATGGCTTGAGTTCTAAAAACTGCAACGCATCTGGAATTCTCACCATTAACTGTAAGATTTATGGGTATTAACCAACTCTGAGGAGCAGGCTACTTTTATTTAGAAACTTTACTTTAGACAACCTAATAACAAAGGATATCCTTCACTTAGCAACACTGAAGAATATGCAGTGAGAACAGTAAGTTTTCATCTATTTTCAAACTTTTATACAACTTGCACTATCATCACTTTACATACTAGTATGGATAGTGCATGGCAAAATTCAATACAACATAGCACATTAGCTCACCTACTGCAGCTCACAGTAGCACTTAAAGTAACATCTAGAGCCCTGAAAGTGTAAGCCATCACCTACTACTTAATTCCTCCACAGTGCCAGGTATTGGCTTAATCTCCACGTAACAGTTCTCACAGTAAAGGTTTTCTCAGCTATTTTTAGCAGAATGACATCCAATTCCTCTTTAATTTACTTTGGAGGAAATAAGGCAACTTAAAAACTGCTATGGAGAGTATGTATGTCCAGTACAGAAAGTCACTGTAGTGTAAATGACCAACTTTATATGGATAATGTCACTGTGATATATGCAGAATGCTAAGCTCAGCTGCTGCTGGTAAAATTCCAGAACAAAACAGATGTAAGAAAGCAGCACTGAGCAAACTGAAGAACTACAGACTTCCAGTTTCTTACAGCACAAGTCCTACGCTTACACTCCAGGAATGTACATAAAGCCAATGAAAAAGAATGGGATCTTCACAGTTGTAAATTAAGTCACTGCTTTATCCTATCATGGTACATTTGTCCTCTTCAAGCTTTTGACATGTTTTTTTCATGCAGAACAGGACACAAACCCAAATGGTGCCATTTTTCTCCTTGCTGCTGTTCAGCACCATCTGTGCCACAGATCCTTGACCCATTACGTATTGCTGGATAGTAATGACAGGATGATTAAGTCTCATTTTTAGTTATGACTGTTTAAAACAAGGCAGTTCTAGTAAAGAAGGGAGCTAGCAGAGCAGCCTTAACACACTACATCGCTCGTTCTCCTCGTGTGCTAAACAGGACAGACTTTTTAAAGCTGGCAGTAAGTTGTTAATACCTAATAAAAACAAAGTAAAATCATGCTACGTAAAGTCATCCCCTAAAAATAGAGCCAGAACACGATTTTAGATGAAACAGCTTACTGTTAATTTTTGTCATGATCAACAGCTAATAGTTCAAGGAACACAGATTCACTAAAGTTTCTGTCTTCACATCCTCTGCTCTTGTCTTCCTTTGCTAATGACTGACGTGAAAAATCAAGAGCTCTGTTCTTTCAAACATTAATCAACAGGACAGAATTAGTTATCTACCTTAAACTCAATTTATGACAACAGGACTTTGCCCACAGGAATTATCACCAGCTTCAAATTACAGCAAAAGACTCCCAGTGGGATCAAATCTCAAACACTCCTGGTTTCATACCAAGAGGAGGATGAATCCATTATCATTAAGAACTCTGTGAACAGAGATAACCACCTCAGATCTTCCACAATTCCATACCTCCGCCAAATACTGACAGAGGTGGAAGTGAACCACTCATTAGCAGTGGCCTTAGGTCATCAGCAGGACACTGAGTCTGCACTAACTCAGTCTCCTCCATCCACTGTACTGATTCATCAAGGCCTCAGCATTAAGCTGAACTACAGAATTCAACAATCCTTAATGCCCCATATCATCATGATGCTTTTATTTAATCAGTTGGTATCACTGAGCTTTCAGAGGAAGAGCCAAATCTCTTACCTTTATACAGAAAGATTTTCAGTAATACAGTACAAAACTAAACAGAATTTATGTCTGAGTAACGAACATAGAAAACTACTATTGCAATTTTGTGGTGACAGCATAGAAATTTAACAATCATCAGAAAGCCTAGAAAGGGCATGTTTAGTTATAAAAGAAAGATTGTCTCAAGATAAAAATAGTGCTGACAGCTAAAAAGCTCTCTGTTGCAGCAAGATATGCAGTAATGAGTAACAAGTTCTAGACAGTTTAAGTACTTCCCCAATACTGCAACACAACACATTTTTGTAACACTACTTTTACACGGGTTATGCTGCAGCAGCAGTACACTTCTTAGTGGTTGGCACTAGGAATTAACCATAATAGAAGAAAGGCATTTAGTGATCAATGCACAAGAACCTCTATTTGACCTGTTCCTTAGGTGTGGTTGAAAAAAACTGAGGAAGGGGCCCATCCATTCCATTCAGATAATACACCTTCCTTGAACATGAGATTCTTGGCAGGAAGAGGAACACCCATATCTGCAGAAATCGGCTGCAGAAGTGAACTTGAAGAACCAGCATCATGGAGCTGATCCAGTGTTGAAACACCTTCCTAAAACCAAAAAGAACAAAACCGTGTCTTAAAAACAAAGAATATGACAGATTAATCTAATCTGCAAATACACTTTGAGTTTCTGAAGTGTGTTACTACAATCCAATAAATACCAAATAACTATGGAAGTAAAAACAGAATAAACAAAATTAAATAAGCATACAGATGCCTCAGCTGCATCTGTGCATGCATAATTTGGGTTCCAACAAACCTTTAGGGGAACCTGAGACTTAAAACTGAAGACCTAGAAAAAATGAATGGATATCTCTGAAATCTTGAGGACATCTATCACACTGCTATTTATCCTGTACCATGCTAAGATGGATACATGTATGTGGAGGCAATTACTTGACCATATGCTGAAGATATTATTTCCCAGAAGTTTGGTTTTCTCATCTTAAAACTCACATCAGCACTTTCTTTTTTTTCCTTTCTATGGTCATCATCTACAAAAGTGTATCTCAGAGATAACATCTAACACATTAGGCCAGGAGTCACTTGAGACTGACAGTCGGTTTCAGGGCTTCAAACCTACTGGGAATCTCCAACGTTCTCCTCAAAAGACAGTTTCAGGATCACACCATCCATAACACTACCTGGTTAAATAACCTGCAAATTCATTGTCTTAATGAAAACACAGAGTTTTAGAGAAAAGTATCATAAGACAGAGCAGCTAGGCAGATTCCACGTTACACATGGACATGGCTTGCTTCCATGCAGAATTAAGAGCAGGTTGCAGACCTGGCATTCCTCTTTGCTTACTACACAAGATCCCTATTTCCTACCTACACTCTTCAAAAATCCTTCCAGAGTATGTAGTTTTATGTATTTATACTCATTGAACACTAAGGTCTAGAGGATCTCAGAACAAGTACAAAAGTAACTGACATGAAATCCATGTTAATATTTTTTTTTTTCCCTAAGGAAACACATTGACTTGAGAGGCAGGTAGCATCTCCCTGGTTTGCAGTAAATCTCTCCAACATATCCAAGCAGCCACCACATAACCAGCAGAGTAGCCTGTGTTACAGCAGGAGGAATGAAAGACAATTTTGCTGAGCAAGTGCCCTAAAAAACAATGAAAATAATTACGCACCACAAGGAACCACAGAATTGAGACAAGTAATAAGTGAGGCTAGAGAAAGGATAGAGAAGTACTTGCTTTGTCCTTCAAGTAGCACTTGAGTGCTTAATACCGTTACCACTTGAAGAAAAGACAAATAAAACAAACCATGTATGTTTCCATACACCCAAGAAGGTCAAGTAAGAGGGCAGAAAGGGATGACGAACCATACAGAACAATTAACATCTGGATTATTATTGCTCCTTACCTGGAATGAATGAACAAAATTAAGGACCTGAAGAGACAGCTTTCTACTGGAATGTAGGAGTTTTTGAAGGCTGCAAAAAACAAAAGAAAAGAAGCTATGGTCAAGGTACACAATTTTTTACTAGTAAAGCACCCCTGTAGTAACTTGCTCACAAATAACTCCAGTAGTATCTAACATCATGTGACAAAGTTAAAAGCTTTCACACATAAAGCTTGATAATACTATCATCGCTGAAGAGGAGCTTGACTCATCTGCTCTTGAGTCTAGTCAGGTAAAAGCTATTTTCCACACCATTTATACTGAATAAAATGAAACTATTGCAATTGAAAAATATTATTTTACGTAAGATACTAATATATTAGACCCATTCTTATCTAGGACAGTCTGGTAACACAACTTTTACTAAGTGTATGAGTGACATACTGTTAAAAGCAGGTCAACTACTGTAATAAAAGCCTTAAGCCTTATTTTCAAGTACCCTTACTTCTGATTTCCAGAATCACGCCTTAGGAAAAAAAAAACCACAAAAAATAATCCATAAAAAACCCCCAACTCCCCTACAAAACAAAAGACACAAACTCCAAAATCCCATTGCTGAAAGAATAATCTTTCATAAAGAAAAGCTGCAGTGAAAAGCATTAGATAGCTGGATCATAAGCTGTGACTAAACTTATCAAGCATGATAGAAACAGTAAAGAAAGTTTCTATAACAGCTAAATGCATTTTACATCAAAGCATTACCAGCAAGCTTTCCTCCTCCACTCCACAACAGTTAGGAGAAGGAAAAAAAGCCTGTGCTAGGCTAGGAAGGGAAATGAGTAGGAAGGCACCCAAATTTACTTTTTTCCCGATCTGCTCACAGACAGTTTACAACAAAGAATTAATTTCTGCCTTACAGAAACTATAAAAAAAAAGCCTAATCTTTATTTTACCATGACTGAGGACTAGTTGTACGTATCTGTGAGCCAAAAAACAACTCCCTTACACATTAGAATTAGCTACTCTATACACACAGCTCAGTTCTGCTTTATAGTCATGGAGTTGTAGGTATCTCTTCTTGCAGAAGCTCCACACACAATACACACCATCTGTTAAACCTGCAGCCAATAAATTACAGCTCACCTTTCTTTTCTACATAATCCATGAGTGGCAATTTTTCTGCAGACTTTCTGATTCAACTCAGAGCTGAAAAGTGGAATGCCAAAGCATAATTCCAGGGGAACCCATTCCAGTTCAGTTGTGGGTACTAAAGAAATAAAAACAAGAGATAACCAAAGTGTAAAGAAAAGAAAGCAAGAAAGCTCATTCTGGGGTCAATAATCTCAGATCTGGATCCACCAGACAGTTCATGCTTTTTAAAGACAAGTCATTCACTGAACTGCTCAAATATATAAGGGAATCTCAAGAGGAATTTAGCATTGGACTCATCCCAGAGAATAACCAAACAATGAATTCAGATCTCTAAAAACGAGGTAATGTTTAGTACAAGCCATTTGTCATGTTTTTACCTTCAAGGCTTTGCTTGACTGCAGAATCCATTGAGGGTTCTTCTATTACCATCTCAAATGATTCTGTGCTCCCATTTACATCAGATCCTGATGCTAGTTCAGTCTCTCCTAAAGGCAAAGTAATTCTTACATAAACATGAATATAAGTTTAGTTACCTCTGCCCAAGGACTATAAAGCTATAAAACTGGAAGAAGGGATAGGGAGAAACATAGGGCCTGACTCATTTTGGGACTAAAGAGTTATTTAGGGATCCTTGACACTTATGAAAGATTAAGTTCTGGCATATAAAAATGACACAATTTATTTTTAATATTTAAAAGAGTATTTTTTCCCTTCATTGACTGTTCTAGTTCAGTCATTTATCAATCTGTATTTGGTATTTCTGAGCTAGTCTCAAAGAAGACTTGGGAAATAAGCCTACTGCCAATAAATTTACACTCAAAATGGGGTCCTATCTGTGTTGGATAGTGTTTTGTAGAGCTACAAATCAAATAATTTTATTTTTTGCTCACCTTTGCTCTAGTAATTGTATGTGAAATTAAGGGGACACAAACAAAAAAGACAATTATTGGCAACCAACCTCTTCCATCAGAAGCATCACTCAGCTTTCTGTTAGCATGTTGACTTGAAGGATTCAACATTGTGACATAGCCACAAAAATGCTGCAAGTCCACTTTGTTTCTCAGTATTTTTAAAGCTGTATGAATGCCCATGTTCACACGAGAGAAGTCTATTAGGAAACAGAACATATTCCAGCTTACTTTACAAGAGGCCTCCCCCATAACTACATGGTTCCTCTCTAAGCCAGGGTAAGTTTTTTATTTGGATTTTTCCTACTTGTAATGCTCCATCTTAGTGATCACATTGTTAGATATGGGATAACACCAAGCATCAAGTGATATTTTATAGTACAATATTAGTGCCAAGGAGAAAGAAAAATACAAACAGAAGACAATCTCTCTCTCCTACACAGACACATTCAGACAGCAGAGATGGCAAGGTTCAGCTAGGCATCAGGCATCCAGCTCTCTCAGTGCCAGAGTTTTATGGCAGATTCAATGCAAGATACATGCTTCATGTATCTGAAATTCTCAAGAATTAGAACACAGCATTAGAGATTAACAAGAAATTTCAACACTGCGTTGCTCATGTCAGAACTTGAGAGACTCTAACTTCAGCATTTCTTCCAACTTGATACTAGATGAAAAAACAGACATCGAAGAGAGCAATTATAAAAGTAACAAATTTTGAACCTAGTAAAAACTAAATTAGGAAGTTAGTTTTATTTCTACTTGGCCCAGACTTTTCTAAATGGTAGCTTAAAAAATTTTAGATTTCATATCTGGAAATTCATAGTTTTATGACATCACTCACTTGGAGAGGTTATGGCCTCAACTATGCAAAGCTTCTGTCCTGCTCATCAAGGAGTATTGAGAACATGTTAATTCCTGCCTTTCAAAATCAGTTGAGCTAGGCAGACTTTGAAGGAATAGATTTTGCTAGCAAAGCTTTTTCTAGGGAAAAAACCCCCGTAGTAGGTTCCTGGTGCTAATAATCAAGGTAAGTTTGTTCAGTTTTGTTCTCACCTGTCTAACAGTTAAGAAATACTCAATATAATATATGGAAGAATTATTTATGCAGTTAATAAATATGCCAGTTAATAAGCCAAGTATGCACAAAGAAAGATTTGGAGGTATTTGTGGAAGTTACTTCTTCACATCTGTGTTAGGTGAGAAGAGAGGCTAGAAAACACATTCTAATTAGGTCAGAGAAGATAGAAAGGGGAAGGTGGTATCTCTTAGCTCAGAACAGACTTGTCAACCATTTAAAACTTTCCATTTTCTCATATGACTCATAAGATCAACAAAATTTGTTTTAAAAGGATTATTGCAACCTTATTGCACAAGGTGATGTGCAATAGATGTGTAATGTAATGTAGAAATTACACGGAAGATGATCAGTTACCTCCCTGTTGCTCAGCTTCATCAAAAGGGAAAGGTATGTGCATTGTTTCTCCCATTCCATGCATGCCATGCCCCTGAACACCAAGAAATTAAATTAGGAACAGAAAAAACACTCATCAGCTTAGCTCAGTCCTACTTTGTGCTCCCTTTTAAGGAGTACCAGCCAAGATGATGAAACAAACAAATGGAGATGTTTATGCATTAAAGGTCTTGCTTAGCTGAAATAATTGAAGTACCCCACCTTTCCCCTTAAAATGCATGTGGTAAACACAGTGAAGCTAAGTTTCACTGAAGAGGAGCAATTTTGCTCTCCAATTACTGGCTATAAAACTATTTTCTAAAGGCTGAGCACTTCTGGAGCAAAAGGGAGTTTCCACCCCGGCATACAGAACATCTTTTAGCAGTCACAGGCTGCTTACAAGTTGGCCTTTGAGAACGTATAATTTTGTTTGTAACAATATCAAACATCTATTTAGTTGAATGATAAATTCAGAGAGTTCAGCTGAAGCAAAAAAACTGACGAGGAAGCCATTTAACTTCTCCCAAAGAGAAAAGTCCAACCTATTCTGCTGTTTGTGATAAACAGCATGTTTTGTTCATACTTTACTGTAAAAGCTAAATACCAAGCGGTCTGAAAAGGTTCATTTCCTGAATAACAGTTCATAACACCAGGTGGTTACCTTGTGTCACCACTTCCTAAAAAGCTTGTGGGCCCCTCACTTTCATTCCAGTTTACTTTCTCCCCTACTTTAGCTACCAAAACTTGTTATGCTTGCCTATAAAGCAATAACACATACATAATGTGAATTCAGTTCAAAACCCATGTCTTAACCGCCACTGAATCACAGCAGCACTGCCTACAGAAATTAAACATGTTTTTCAGCTCTTAGCAAAAGTGTAGCTCTTCTACATTGTTAACAGCCTCTACCACATAACAGCTTAACTCAAAAAATTATGCAGGTTTTCATCATTTACAGAGCACTCTGTACCTGAATTAGAACAGCAGAATGTGTTAAAGCATCATTCAACATTGTGAGCACATTTGAAGTAGGAACTACTCCTGGGTCGTGACCCCAAGACGTTATTAGTAAGCGATCATAACCCTGGAAGAGAGAAATTAAGAGTGTTTATAGTAGTAATGAATTATCTAAGCACATAAAGTGAAATACAAGAGTTATGCATTAGCATATTGTTACAACTAGGAAGTTATCATAGGTAACTACAGCTCTACAGTGTTGAAACCAAGGATCACTCATGTCTGTATTCCTGGTAAAGACAGAAGTCTGCCAACCTCAAAGTTAAGATGCTATTTTGGACAGGAAATATCTGTCACCAAGTCCCGTAGAGCTATGTGGGACATTGCAGCAGCTGTCTAGCAAATAGGAGATTAATACAATCCCACATAAATTTAAAAGCAAAATATAAGCTGGATAAACGAACACTGTCAGCAAAGAACAAATATAAATCAATCCCCAAAACATCTATCAAGGGCAGGGTGGGGAACAGGAAGACAAAATCACTAATTAATTTCCGAGTTTCTCAGTTTTCAAGACTGAATTCCACTGCATCTCCAGAAGATTTCTAGAAACATCTTGAGAGTTCCCTAAGAAAATGACATTACAGAACAGCAGCAGGACAGAAGCACTCATATTCCCATAAAGGAAAAAATGTCCAGACTGGGAGATCATTTAGTTCAAGAAAATGTCCCATCAGCACACTGAGATTCATGCAGTATTGAACTTTTCCAAGGCTATCACACTGAATGCTTTTTTACTAATAAAAGTGCACAATCCATACATGAACTCATGGTTTAAACTAATGACAGACTAGGGTTTGAATCAAGGTCATCACCAATGACCTTACAAAATGCCTTCTGCTCTAGAGGACTTGATTCACTTAATCCTATGTGATCTCACAGTAAATGTTAGAGGTATCTACAAAATTTTTGAAATCATAAAGGGAAGGGACACCTGAAAGGTTTGAGGAATGAAATCTACAAATCCTAGTGCTAGAGAGGACTGCTGATGCAGGTACACTAAAGAATGCACTCCCTCTCTGAATGTCTTCATACCTTCCTAATATATTTAGTTCCTCATATATCTACAAGATAAAAAAAATGAGATGAAAACTTTAGAGGCCTCTCTGCAATTATGAACTTGAACAATACTATTTTACAAATTCCATTGTGAGCAGCAAGACCCAAACACTGCTAAACGCCCACGGCATTTCAAATCAAAGTCAATAGATGCAAATACTTTTTGGTTCAGGCAAGTTACAAGTTGCCATGGTCGCTTCCACCTACATTTGTCTAGTATACAGAATATCCAGCAGTGCTCCTTTGTGGTACATTTGTCTTTATTAGCATCTCAGAGACACAATGGGAGAAGGCAGCATCTGAAATCTTTCAGGCAGAAGTTCATCATCTGTGCTGTTTTGTGGGACTCGTTGCCAAAGCACTGTATGGATGCTAAAAAGTTACATGGATTCAAGGCTGGAAGGAATTGAGGAAATCAACTCATGAGTGTAAAGCCAACAATTTGAGTCACAATCTCTGTGTACAGAGAATCACATGCAGCTCAGGGAGTTCCAGAGCAGAACACGCAGAAGAGTGGAAAGGTCTTACAAGGAAGTATTACATAATGTGCTGCTTCTTTCTGCTTCCAGACACTGCTACAAGCCAGGCTACAGGGCTAGAAAGACCTTTTTTCCAACCTAATGCAACCTTCATTAAATTATTCTGTCATTTAAATTGCGGGGAGAATTACGGCCAATAACTCCAAAGTCTCCAGCACGGATTTGGACAAACTGGAAATGACCATGACAGCCATCTTCTAACCAGGCAGAATTATACGTAGAAGTGATGTTTCTTGCACAATGCTAAAAAAAGCACAATATACTAGGTCTCCATCTTTTCATACCACTCTTCTTTGTAACACTCTCTGTGGATGGACTAACAAACCTTAATTCTTAAGACTGCAGTATCACATTTTACACTAAACTTGAAAGGGGTATATAGTGGAGTCACATTCTGACAAAGGGAGAGACATAAATAGCACTCCTTTGTCAGAACCTTTAAAGAAAACAAACCAAGATGCTACACAGAACTTTCTTCCAGGAAAGGGGCATCATCTACAATGAACTGCACCTCTAACTTCCACTGTTATCCCTAGATAGCATACAGCATATCTTTGAAACACATGGAGAAGGAAGGGAGAATAAATCCATGCATAGACTACCTGAAAAACATCTGGAAGTTTTCGAAGACGTGTTCCTTTAGAGAGTAACAGGGAGGGTGGTCCTTGTCCAGTTATATGGTATATATACAGTTTGAACCAAACTGAACTGACTTCTGGTATTGCAGGCCCAATATGCTGAAGAGAGATTATTCAAAAAATTAGAAATAACTTCATACTGCAACCATCATACATACAGATTTAATTTAAGAAGAAAGTTTTAAAGAAATATAAATCCAGTTTTTCAGCACTGAAGTACAAATGTATTACTCTCTACTGACTATATTCTAGGTACTTAGTCCAGTGACACAAGACTCTTCACAGAAAGGTGATAGTAATGTATTTTCTATGAATCTAAATTCAAGAACAAAGTATCTGTCACTGCCTCTCACTTGAACAGAAAAATTCTTAATAAGTTAAACTTAATTTACTAAATATTCATATTTTTCTTCAACATTTTTTGTTAGATTAATTACAGTGATATTCTACACGCTAGTAATTCTGTCACTTTAAAAGGGACACTTAACAAATGTACCCAAAAAAGCTATTAGGAAGGGGGAGGGAGGGACAAATCCCTCAGTATTTTTCACCTGGGGTGTACAGCTGCTAATAGGTCGAATTTCATTGGTGAGTGGTGCCATGGAAACAAGCAGAGTGTAATTTTTGTTGAGAACTCTGCTGCAGGTAGCTGGATCCAAACCGAGCAAACTCTCACATCGTAACAGGTCCAAGGGGAACCCTATGTTCAAAATACAAGATTCTTAAATTATCACTTAAAATGAAACATACAAACACATACTGTGATTTCAAATTTTCCATTCTCTGCTAATCCATGAATACAGTATTTTCCACAATGAAGTTTTAAACAATTGGGGTGAATTTTAATAAATCTGTACAAAATGTTAGCAATTCTAGGCATACAGGCTTGTCTAAAACTGAACTAGTTCCTCACCAACTAACTGAACCCAGGAAATAAACACAGAGATACTGAGGAAGTTAACTAAGTTTAAAAAAAAAACACCACTAAAAAATTATCCCCATTGGAAGAATACATTCATTTTCATGGCTTGAAAAATGTTTCTTTGACAGAACAGCTATGAATAAAAAATTACTCCTCTATATGGCTTTCAGAAGTATGTGATTTGAAACAATCTCTTTCCCACGTTCAGCTTGTCTTGCCTTTATTACACTTTAACCTCTTGCTCTGGATCTTAAGTGCAAGCCTTGTCAACCAAACCTGTCATTCAACAAGCAAACCCAGTAACACAGGCTCAAAGGATGATGAAAAATATTTCAAAATATTTTTCAACAAGTAGGATACTGACTGCTTTCTACAAGAGCAGCAAGGGCAGAAAGCTGAGTCCATGGCAGATAAGTAAACCAACTTAGAAGGATTCCCAAAAGTGCTCACAGTACCATTATTTGGCTGATCAGGCTGCACAGCTTGTGCCCCCAGGTCTTTATTATGCCGCAGAAACAGTATCGTGTTTCTCAGTGTAAGGGCATGATCGAAGTATCGTTGTGCTTCCCCTTCTCCTGTGCTTTGAACCTAAACAAGAAACAAAATAAATGCACACAAGTGGCAGGTTGTTTACATAAACATCAATTACACCAAAGAAAAGATGAACAAATTAGAATTCTAAGGCTTTGTAATTGAGTAATAACCCTGCAGCTTTTATCCAAAGGTGATCTACAGCAACTAATAAATGAAAAGCAGGTCTTGGCCATGCTAGCGAATAGTCAAAAAGTACACAAAGACAGTATCTATAAATCAGAACCATGACTCAATCTTTAGGTAAAAGGACTGAAGTGTCCAGTCATCCTGACTGGTATGAAATGATACAGCAATTGACAGCATTGCTCCTACATAATTCTACAGCTGTCTTTATAGATTTATCTTTAGAAGGTGGAGTTGGACCCTTTAACACTTCAAGTGCTGAAAAAGCATTTTGCCAAACATGTAACAGCTTACCTTTTCCAGCTCCACTAAGAAGCTGTCAAGACTCTCATCTGACAGTTTCCCAACTTCAAACATTGTGACTGCATGACTTTTCAAGTTCTGGAACAACAAAACAAAACTGTCTTCTTTGAGAACAGAATGGGCAAGTGAAAGTTTTATTCAGCAAGCAACTTAAAAATAATAGAGATTTTTTAAATATATATTTTTAAAATAAAGTTGTATTATATTGATGTCAAAGTAATTTAAAGCCCTACATATTTATTCTTGGCATAATACATCAAACAATTTGGACATACTGGTGAGAGATTTCCCATCATTAGAAAGGCCGTAAGAGTAGAATCGAACAGGAAGGCAATGCGCTTCGTGTGTCCACAGGACAGGCTCAGGCTGCTCACACTGGCTGTTTCAGCTAATAGAAAACAAAAAGGAAGTAGATGATCACATTTGTTTTATTTTAAAATAGTATCATCAAGTTTAATTAAATCTAATAACAAAGAAAAACCAAAAAGTTATCACCATACCAAGTAAAACACAATTCCCTTATTACTACTAACTACTGATTAACTTAATTCAGAAGTTGGTATCTTTGTGTCAATTTATATCCACAATACAGATCAGTCTCTTCAGAGACCTTCAGAAAAAGCTATTTAGCTAAAGACTCATAAACCAAGAAGTAGACACCACCTCCCCCACTGAATAGTCCATATGACAAAAGGATCTATGTAGTCTGTGTTTCACTTATTTCTAGACCTCTTTACAGCCTATGCCACTCTATAAACATAAAAATAATTGATCCTAATGTATTAAAATTTACTGGTAGTGCTAACCTGGATCATCTTGACTGTTGGTATCTGTATCTGTGGCTGATGACCCAGCTTCCTGTACAGGACTTCTGTTTTCCCCACTGTCCCATGAAAGCAGCATCTTTTGAGGATCCAAAGTACTCCTATTAATGTGAATTAAAGTCCACATCTATCGGTCACTGCAGCACCAGAGAAGTATCTCTGCCTTCCAGTGCTAGTAGTCCATGCACAGGCATACCCAACACATGCCTTTCAATATGTCTAAGCCCTAAACCAGTCAAGCTTAATATCCCTGCTTTAGCTTCAGCAGAAGGGCTTACTGGGGGGTTGAAAAGATCAGATTCTGAAAAGATCTGAAAAATCAAGCCACCACAACTGAAGAATCCAATGGAAAAAATCTAATCCACTTTGTTCTCACAAGTCTGAAAAAGCATTAAAGAAAACAGGCATAGCAGTACTTTTAAACGGCTTAGCAGATATTGAACTAAAAGCACCTGACAATTCTTAATTAATGCAATTTGGCATTTCAGCTTGGAGAACTCTTTGTTCACTGGTATTAACAGCCCTTTCCTGGGAGTGATACAGATGCACAGGTATATGAGAGTGTCACTGACAGAACTGCAATGGTTCCTTACAGCAAACAAGCAAACTTTATGCACATATTCACTGCCAGCACTGCCAAGAGCCACAGCCTCTCTAATAGCACACTGACAGCTGTTACTTCTGGCCCCAGGGGTGTAAAACAAATGCACACTCATCTGCTGGAAAACTGAGCAACTAGGTACCCAAAGGTGAAAAAGCCAGCACTAAGTAACAGCACCAAATGGAGTACTCTGAATTCACAGGCTGAATTATCATTGCTCATCCTGAAATTAACACGAGGACCAAGCATTCTGGTCATTATACACATTAGAAAGCCAAGTGAGATTTGTTATTGCAGAAGTCAAAGAAAGCAACCAATAGCTTTAAAATCAGATGTTGGTTCTAAGTTTTCCCTTCAATAAGAAAAATAAGTCTAAGAAAGAATAAAGACACTTACTTCAGCCTGTTTACTGAAGGAACATTCTTCCATGATGGATGAAGATTATCCAGGTTTATTACTTGGCCTTTTTTATGAGCAAAGCCTAACCGACAATACATGGACACAGCATTCTGCAGGAACACACACACAGAGTAAGGAACTGCTGTATGAAACCAAGGCTGCAAGGCAGTGAACTTTCTGTATCCGGTTAAACAAATGCATTGTACACACATACCTTTACTAAAGACAAGTCAATCTCTAACACATTTGCCAGCTAAAAAAACACAAAAGATGAGAGGAGAGTCAGCAATCATCTGCAGTATTAACAGGGCAGGTAATTCACTATTTGTGCCCTTTGGCACCTTTTTGTTGGTCTTATTTCTAACCCCAGCCTGTACTACTAGAAGCAATTATGTCTGCATTGAACATGATGAAAAAAGAGCACAAAACCTCATCACTGTCCCACTTGAAAGCATGCAAAAGAAATATGAGGCTATCTTCCACTTTGTACTTTCTAGGCTAACCATGTATGTATCATTTTAGGTTAGTCATGTATGTCAGAAGACACGCAAAGAGGAAAAACAAATCCTGGATATATTTAATGGGTATTTTTCAGATATTTCTTCACCAACTTTTGAGAAGACTTTAAGAAAACATATTTCTCATACTCAAACTATGCTTATGCAAAAGCTACATTCCTACTTTAAGCCAACACCCTGTGTGCTTTCACTGCCAAAGAAAAATTACTTGAACTTTTTTATTCCACATTAGCAAAACAGACTTTGTTCCAGTTCTCACTCATATAAAAGCCTACTTTAGCAACCTCTGTATAAATTCATTCCAGCTAATGGAATTGTTCCACTGAACTGAAGGTACTCCTTCAAGCCTGAAGCACTATAAAAGCTACACGCCGGATCTTAAGCCTGGCAATTAGGCTTACAAAACAGAAGTATTTTAACAAAACAGAATTATTTTAAGTATTTTTAGCAGTGTGCTTTGGGCCATTTTCAAGTATTCCTATCTCCCGGACACAGGTTAAGTTTTACTTACCTCTGCCACATTAGTATGTTCATCTATTGAAACAAATATCTTGTACAGGAGTGTTTCAAAGTAATCACCTTGCACTCTGTTCATCACAAAACCTTCGAGTGGTGGCACTGAAATAAGAATTACTTTCAAAATTACAATTTGGTAACTTATTTTATTGAACTGAAACTGTACTAAAAGAGAAAAAAGAGTTTACACTTCAGTTTTCATGGTACCTGCAATTTTGAGGATTTCCCAGGCACAAAGAATAAAAACCTGAAGATAGCATATGAGGTATTTAAAATTCCCCCACTCCTTAAGAAAAGAATGCTTGTCAACATGTTTTCTTATAGAAACTAAAGCCACTCTACCTGGCATCACAGCCTTGCACTCTCCAGCTCATCAACTACAGATAATTTCCAGTGTCCAGCCCATAAAATGATTTTGTAATGTGGATGGAGATTAGATCACTACTGTGACTGGAGTAGGGCACAAAAAAACCCACACCACCCACATACTCCAGAACTGAGACTTCCAGAGCAATTATCTAAGCAGTAAGTCTCTTGTATTTAGAGGATTTTCACTTAAATAATCTCTATTCAGCAATGCCAGGTACTTTTGCATGACCATGTTCCAAACAGTTTATGCCTTTGCAGACTATAATGAATCCAGAAACCCCTGAGACCTATCACAGCATAACAAGCTGTTCAAAGGACAGCCCACATGCTCTGCTAGTTTAAGCTCCTACAGAGTCCCCAGACACAGTCCATGACTAATTGAGGTGACAATACACATGAAGAATAGAACTGGTATTTATTAAAACCTTACATCTGTCTGGAAGGAAGTCAAAAACCTATGTATGTTTGGTAAGCTAATTACAATTCTCTATGCTATTCTTCCTTTTCATTACGAACTTATAGGAGGGTACTAATTAATTCATGCCATGACTCTCATAAAAGAATCTCATCTTACCCTAATGTATGTTCAATATAACCTAAGAATTCAAGTTGAAATAAATCCTATATACAATAAAAACAATGTTTTAATAGGGTTGAAAACATTTAGTCAGGAAAAAGTTTCATAGCTCAGTATTTTGTTTGAGCACCCATATGCACACAGACAAGCAGCTTCCAAGACAGAACTACAGGACAATTGAAAGGAAACTGAGAAAACATAGGTATAACATGAAATATTTACTTACCTGCTATACAGCTGTCATCAGATATTGGTACATCAAGGTAAATAAATCCTTTGTTATACAAACCTTTATAAATAAAAGGACACCATTTTAGAAAAAAGAGAAAAAAGCATTTTCCAAAGTACTGAAGATACAGAGCAGACTTCCCCACCAGCCAATTCAGATGTTAAAGTAATTTTTCCTAATAGCCTCCCCAGTAGAATATTTCTTTGCAATGCACAGATCAATAAACCACACCTAACACCAACCAGGTGTCACCCTAAACCAGAGTTCCTCACTTGTAGCCTGATGCAGCACACTTGGAACTCTACAAGTATGTCCAGGACGGCACAGCAAAATGACCACAGATTAAAGCAGCTCCATTTAAAAAAACAGGAGCACATCTTTGCCTAAATGTTAACTTAGTTTTCACCATCATCATTGTACTGTCAAGAAGTGCGGTTTTTATCCTGAATTGGCTTTGCCAGGTGAGGATGCTAGCTACATTTCGCTACTCAGGCCAGAAGTCACACACTTGGTAGCAAGGATACAAACTAAAACACAGCTCTGGTGGTCTCACACATCCTTGCCACACATCTTCACAGAAAGTGTTGTTTATACAACTGCAAAAGTAAATTGTGGTGCATTTCAGCACAAGACATTAGCAAAGCTGCAGCAGATACAGAGACACTGCATACAACAAGGACAATAACAGGGTAAACATTTAAATTGCACTTTCCCGGCTTGAAACTGATTTAAGCACTAAGCATCTCAGCTGAGTTCTGCAGAGAAGATAAACCAGCAAGAAGCTTTTAAGAAAGGGGAAAAAAATACAGTATGGTTATCTTTAGAGTCTGAGTTTTGTAACAGCTGTCATAGAATTATAAAATATTCTGAGTTGGAAGGGACTCATCATGACCATGGAGTCCAACTCTTGGCCCTGCACAGCACATCCCAAGAATTACACCATGTGCCTGAAAGCATTGTTTAAATGCTTCTTGAACATTAGCTATACTTTAATGGCAAGGCATAAAGCTGAACTGTACAGCATAAATGAACCAAATTTATTGTCTCTGGTTCCTTTGGTGTTACCCAAGATCAATCCATCTACACCATATTCATGATGGTGGCGGTGAAGTTACCAACAGCCCTCAGATGAAGTGCTACTGAACACCTGAAGTGGAACTGTCAGGATGTTTCATACACACACAGAACTCACCTACAGTGTGTGCCTATGCATCTATAGTGTATTTAGTTAAACTGCCACCCTCAATCAAATCTTAAATAAAATGCCTGCATTAACCCATCAACTCACTTGGATTCACGCTGATTCACTGCTCAGCACCAGCAGTAACACACTCAGCTTTGCAAAATGATGTGTAAGAACAAAACAGCTTTAATGGGTCAAGATGACATTATAAATCATCAACATGCTAAGTGTGCTTTATACTGTCTCTCCTTCAGATCCAGCTCTCACAATTCATACATCCTTATCTATACACCTGAAATGTACTGGCGGCAGCATAGCTTGGACTCAGCAGTCCTCTTTGCCCAGAAAACACGATCCTTCTCGCAGTCTCATTACATTAATTGTCTGTACATTCTTTTTCTACACATTAGATCCTTCTAAACCTACTAAACCTGAGCTGTAACATTCTCCACAAACAACACGAGGCAATTCATAGAGAAAGATTATCAAGTGGTTTTGGAATTCAAATTTTATTAAGCCCTATACTGTTTCAGATCCCCTCAAGAGCATGAATCTCACCTACTTCACTTTTTTAATTGTTTTGTTCTGCTCAGTAACAGGCAATGAAATTCTGCCTCAATTTCTTATTAAAAACTACAGTGGCAGGTTTGAGTGCTTGTAGTAAGCCAAGCCCTTATAGACAAGATTTTTCAAGGAGGATTTTGTCAGTGAATTTTCATTCCCTAATATTATTTGTCTATACCTATTACTTGTCACACTGAAATGGGAAGACAGTAACAGCTGCAGATTTCTGTGAAACAAGACAACCCCATTTTAATGTATTAAAATAGTAGAGAAATCTAACAAACTCTCCTTTGGAAAGCAAGAAGTGCACTTTAATTACTCAAGATTACCAATTCTAACATTTTTAATTTTAGTTTGTCTTATTCTCATCTACATTCTCTTCCCCCACAATCTTTACTGACAGTTTCTAATCAAAGAATTTGTTGACTTAAACAATAACAGAATAATAACAGAGCTGCTAATTGTTCACCATTAAACCATTTACAAGATTGAGACTGCAGTCTGTACAAGCTTTTGAATATTTTCCTCCAACTCTCCTTTATGCCTCAGCTGTTTACATCACCTTTACTCCTAGTTTCCAGACACTACTCTCAGAATTTACTACACAAGATCTAAAATCAGAAATGTTCATTAAAAACTTACTGTGAACTACATTGAAGTCTAATGAACCAGCAAGTTGAGGACCTGAATCAATTATCTTGTCAATAGCAGACTTCTCTGATGTAGTACAAATCTAGGCAAAAAAAAAAAAAACCACATTAGTTTCCTGTAGAAATGAGTCTATGCAACTTAATACCACTCAAAAAACTCCCAAACACTTAAGCTTCACATCAGTCATAAGTAATATAAGAGTATAGGGAGTAACCCACATTCCTAACCAAAATATTTGCACTGAAGAAGTTAATGCGGTTCCAGTTAAAAGTCTCCAAATTTTTTAGCTTGTCCCCACACAAAATTATGCATGCTCTAGGAGAGGAAATTAATTGCACAAGAATTTGGCAAGTGAAGTCCACAGCATAATAGATTTGATCTTTAAAACTTCCAAACTGAGTGTTCAGCCACACAACTGGAATCATTCTAGAAAGAGGCCCATTACAATACCAAAGTAGTTGGCTTCAAGTTAACTGCCCTGGGTTGGTGGGATGTCAGAACATGAGTAGCCTAAGAAATTTTGAAAAAGAGATTCCATCACTGCTTTAAATATATTCTAATCTAAACAAAAACTTCTCGAGAAGAAAATAAATCCAGATCAAATGACTATAAAAAAACCACCTGAGAGAAATGAAAGCCAAACGAGGATGAAACATGAAGTCATCTCACAAGTTTTTTCGTGCAAACAATGAAAAACTAAGCAGACACAAAGAACAGAAACAATGAAAATATGTAACAAATCCACTCTCATACTAATTACAGTGAAGTTGAAGATTCAGTCAAAACTGACCTGTCAAGGCTTAAATATGAAATTTAAGAAAATGTATTTTGCTGCTTGTTCCCTACAAATCATACAATCACGCACATAAGTTATCACAGACTGGTTAATGCAAAACCACCTCTACACTGTACATCGTGCAGAAAGTACAAAGGGGAGAGAGGGTAGAACATGTCAAAGAAAACATCACCATTTCCATTAGTTCCATTATCTATTTCCATATGACAGTTGCTGCAAACCTGCAACATAATCTTTGTGTATTTCACACAAAAGAAAGCCCCTGCTTTCAGGGACTATCAGTATTCCCCCAGATTTAGAGATGCAGTCCATACTACACTACCTTGATGTCGTCCTCAGTGATGTAACCAGCCTGCACAACCCACCACGCTTCTATAGAGATCTCCACAGGCTTCACGGGTAACAGATCATGGGCAGTTTTCCTTCTGAAAAATTTCTGCAGTGGTACAGTCCATTTGAGATAGTAATAAAGAGCATTTCACATGCACAGACATTCATTTACCTTTATAAAAACTGATCTGTATAAACACCCATTTTTAAATACATTATATTCACAGACAGGAGACACACATACTATTAGCATTGCCATTTAGCAGAAGTTTCTCTTCTCTCTCAGATCACATGGAAATAAAAAGGAAAAATAAAATTTCCATCTGATATTGTTAAACTTTCCCATAAGCTCATCCATATTGTAGGTGTTGCTAATTAAAATCCACACTGTTCCATTGTATTAGGATCAAGTCCAAATTTAATCAGGTAAGAGAGCACAGGTATAGAAATAGGGTATTTTAAAGAAGTTCACTGATTTCAAAAAACACATTTTAAGGAACATATTTTATTTATTTAAAGGGACAAAGTAAAACATTCTCGATAAACACAGTGCTAAAAAATACAGTGAATGTCAGTCCAAGAAAGAAAAACTGGAGGGCACTGTTTATTTATAGACCTAAACAGTTTCTCTTTCATTGCACAACCATTACTTTTTGGTTCACTATCAGGTGCATATTTTGGTAAGCTCACTTTCAGTTAAAGGACTGTGAAGCTACTGCAAGAGCACTTCTGAGTTCCCCAAAGAAAGGAAGGAACGGTTGCGAACTAAAGGCCCTGCTTCTATCAGCAGTCATCACATTTTCCATGTGTGTTGTTCACATCCAAGGATGTTTGTGCACTCACTAGCATTATCTTAGAGAGAAACTTACACACTGCAAGAATTTACACCTATGTGGAAGACTGCTCCACAATAAACTGTGATCTCAACTGCATACATAGAAACATGGAAAAATTCTTTCAGAACCAGTATCATTATTCCCTGCTTACAGTGGCCAAGAGACATTAATCATTTGGTATCCTAAAGTACAGCTCCAAAAATATAAGTTTAACAAAAATTAAAAAGCAGTAATTAATATATTTGCCTTTACTATACTTTGATTTTAAATCAAAAAGATCTTTATTAAACTTGAGGAAACATAATATAATTAACAATACACTACATCATACTCAATTAGCCACACTATTAAACTGACCAGGGCCAGGAAATTATTGCATTCTGCATTTCCTATTAAATAATAAGGGAGGGAGGGAGAGAAGGGGAAAGGAAAGGGAGGGAAAATGAAAGACAAACTTACTTTTGAAGACCTACATTCATTCATTAGATCAATATACTGGTTTCTTCCTATGCCAAGAAGTCTTAGACCTGAAAAATAAGTAAGGTTTTATTTCTCTTAAGATAGGTTTAAGCTGAAGATATATTAAACATTCTTCAAAGAATCAGACCTACTTCCATAACAACCTTTTTAAAATAAAAAAAATAAAAAATAAAAAGACAGTTAGAGGAGCTAAATTCATTCCATATCCCGATTCATTCACTGTGTACAGGTTAAGGGAAAAAAAAAATCCCCTATCACTCCAGTCACAGGGTAGCAGGGAATAATCCAACTCCTTTCCTCCTACACTCACATCAACAACTTCAGATTAATAGCCATAGTTTTTCTTCCCCCAGCAAAGCCCATGCCATGGACTGGATTAGAACTCGAAGAATTAGACACAAAGGGCCACTTAATCTCCTAAGGAAGATAATCAAGACACACTTGAGTTAAACTGAATCAAAATTTATTCTATAATCTCTAGCCTTCAACCATTAAGGAACCCTGAACAGATAGAAGAAAACTATTCATTCGTTTTAAGCCATATTCTGTCTCAGCTTTAACTCCAGCTTTCCAGTTCAACACTAGCATTTATGAAAAAATGTAATTAAGGAAGTTTAAGTCAATTATACTGCAGTCACCAATCTGCTGCTGTGCTAAGAAAACACAGTTGTTGGCAGGGAGCAGAAAACAAACAGAAACAGGAAAGCCTTTCCCTTCTTCACACTCCTGACTAATACTAGATTTCCAACAAGCAAAATGGTGCTGAGGAAAGTTCTTCCTCATCTGTTTCCCTGCTGTGAACATTACACAGAGGCTAACTAGTAGTTAACTGACAATATCCTTCTAAAACCAAAACTAACTGTTTCCAAAAGCTGCAGGTTACTCCTCACCTCACTACACACTATCCTTAAAAAGAACTGCATGAATGTATACCAAAGGCAAGCAATTAAGTGTTAACTATAGATAACTTTTCAGTGGCAGGTTTGATTAATATCCTCCCTGTGCCATCAGTTTACGTTTTGCTCTGTAAGACTTCTCGGTATTGATCATACTCAGTTCTCCTATACCAGGCTATAGGTTTTTGCTGTCCTAATCTCCCCATCCCATACCAAGAGTGGTGCAATAGATAAAACATCTGACATATCAGACATGTCACAGAATACCAGAGCCTCTTCCCTCTCTTCTCTGGTACATCATCCCTCAATCCACACTGATGCCAATTCACAGGAGTGTCAGCAGCCTCTCGGTGTCCTGCTAAAGTCTTCTGCCCAACACATGCCCAAAAAGCACACTAGAAAAGGACCAGCAGCTCAGTTTGCTGATGTACATCAGCTGGAAGTGCAGGCAAACAGGCATGCACAACAAGCAAGGAGAGAGGCAAGGTCTTGTACCATGCCTAGCTGTGCTCAAATCAGCCCAATTCCAGTCCTGCCTGTACAGAGAGAACTCCATATGAAGAGCACACACTCCTTAAATGTTAAAAAAAACCCCACTATTTATAAAGTTTAAAAATCACTGTTTAAATGCTTTTACACCCTCATTCACATGCTCGTATTCAAGCAAACAGATGCCCCCAAATCCATTTTCAGAAGCTCCTTATTTCTAACTCACTGAAAGCAGTAATTCATCTAGGTAATACTTACAGTCGGCAGCAGTGAAGTTGGGTAAAGAATCATAGCTTTTTTCACTGTTCATTATATCCTTAAAAAGAAAATAAAACTTCTAAGTTTCAAGAAGAAAGTAATCATTTCAGAGAAGCAGGTCCAAAATTTTGCCTGTCCTTTTTACTTTAAAAATGAAATGAAATTTAAACAGATCTATTAAAGTCAGTCACCTTATCAGCAAATTAAATACATAAAAGGTGAGACTTCTGTTTAATGTAAGCTTTGCAAAGAAAAATATTGGCTGAAAGAAAAATAAACAAAATCCTGTATCTCTCTTCACTAAAACAAACCAGCAGACAGAATCACTAACAGTAATAACAGAATAAACAAACAACTAATCCATTATGTCTGCAATCACTACGCAGAAAGTAAAATAAAAGCCCTTCAAATATCCAACAAAAATAAAACAAGGTTGCCAGAGTGCTGACAGAAAACAGAACCATCTCTGTTCTCATAAAAACAGATCTGCTTCAGACTTCTCAAAAAGTTTCCAATATGGTTAAAATGAGGTATTTCTTTTACAGTTTGAAGTGAAGACACAAATCTCAAATATCAAAAGAGAAAATCTGGTCTCAGAGTGAGTCCCATCCCAGATCCACATAACAGAAGTCCAGCTCTTGAAAGGCTAATGGGGAAGAAGGGAAAACACTGCAGGTAAAAGCAGTTCTCTAGAAACCTTCCTTACTGTTTCTTAACTTTTTAGCAGGCCTACACAAAACCAAACAAACTACCTGACACTGCCTCCTATGCATTACTGGGCAATTACCAACATCTCCAGACAGAGAACAACACCCTCCCACCATAGTTCTGCACTCACCTCCATTATGCCTGTGTAATAGGAAAATGGTGTTACCCTCAGACCTTTTACCATGATGTCAGACAAATGATACGGGTACAGCATGAGATGATCTCGACTGTATTTTAACAGATCTTCATAATATTTACGTTCGTCTTTCTTGACATGCTTAACTACAAGGGGAGAAAAAGTTACAATGTTGTATGATGTTCAACGTTCTATAAAAGTGTTACAACAAAGGATGAAAAAAGGCATAATGGCAATTGACAGAAAACTACAAGCAAAATAAAGTCGTGGTGCAAGGAATTCAGCATCCAAGGATTTCACATATGATACAAGTAGCCTCAGAGACTTTAAGGAGCAAATTTATCTAAAAGGTTGCCAGGAAGTGGCCCATTGAGACAGAACTCATGCAGGCTGCAGAAATTACCTTTTAATAAGTGAAATTATTATCTGCTTTGGGAAGACAAACGGGTTCAGTCAATGTAAACTAAATTGAAACACTGCAAACAAGTCATATCGAAAAACTCCTGTGAGTCAGGGTAACTGTCTGCATCTCACCTAGTGACAGGCTTCACTAGTGAAATCATCTCAACATCTCTTAATTTCTTGGAAAATGGCAGCAGAAATTCAGTTCAGAAATACAGCAGGAATTCAGTTCCACCTGCCAACTCAGTAAACTTCAAGAGTGCTTTGCTAGAAAAGCTGCCAAATGGATTCAAAAGTCAAGATTTTTCATGATCTTTTATTATTTAGAAGCATTTATTTTTAAGGAAGGAAGGACCTTTGAACTGGACTTTTCTTGCAGTTTTACAGAAAAGACAAGCTTCCACACAGAAGAACTGGGCAGCAATCAGAAGTTACTTTGCTTCTTTACTCACCTAAGTTATTCCGGTATCGCAACTGATTGCGGATGCTGTAGAGTACAACTTGCCTTTCATATTCCCTCTGGGAGTTTCCAAGACCCTTGAAAACATAAAGGCCTTTTAACTGACTTGCACAACCCCCCACCTTTTAGTTAAACCACTGCAAAGTGCCTTACGAGGAAACATGTGCAGGCAGCTGTCATTGCTCAGGAAGTCCCCCAGATGAACAGTTACAGTATCTTTAGTCTCTCTCTGAGTTCAAAATTACCTTTAAATAGGTCTCTACACAGGATGCATGTTTAAGCAATCATTTTTAGATTTTATTTTCCTAGTATCACTCTGATAAAAAGGGAGCATCTGATTTTCAAATCAAAGACATGATGCATCAAACATTTACAAAGCACTCAGTGTCTTTCAGCCTTGAGAAATTACCCACAATTAGTGTAGCCCAAATCAAGCATGGTGAATGAGGTGAAGCTTTAGTTGCTGCACCTAAGAAACTTTTAACACACACACAAAAAAAAAAAAAAAAGGGGGAAACACCTCAAGTGGCAGCTTAGCGGAAGTAANAATCAAGCATGGTGAATGAGGTGAAGCTTTAGTTGCTGCACCTAAGAAACTTTTAACACACACACCAAAAAAAAAAAAAAGGGTGAAACAGCTCAAGTTGCAGCTTAGCGGAAGTAAAACTATCAAGTGATCCTAGATCACAAGATTAAGGAACAAGCACAGCACATTACTTGACTATCATAAAAGATGATAAAAAGAGAACTTTGGATCATGTTTCAGATGCCTTATTTCAAAAACTGTCCCCTCCTCAATATTCCCCATATTACTCTTCTACTCTGCATCTGCAACAAGTGATCTGGGTTGTTTGTTTTTTTCTTCCCTCTCCTGGTTCCCTCATTGATGCTTGTATTAACAGATCCCTGCAAAAAATAAGGTACTTTTCTGCATATATGGGAAAAACAAGAAAGTTGAACACAAACTGCAGAATCAGGTATTAGAAAAGCAACACCTGATATCACAGACAGGTTCTGGAATTGATTAAATATCCAAAGAGATATTTGCAAGTATTTGCTCAAAGGACAANGCTCGGCGCGGCCGGGACGGGACGAGGGGCTCGGGACGCGGCGCTGATGCCTCGGGAAGGGGATCGCTCACCTTGGCTGCGGCCCCTGACCGCCGGCTGACACTGACCGGGAACAGAGCCAAGCCTGAAATGCCTCTGCTGCCTGCTTGGTTCTGTTTAACGGCAGTGTCCTCCTATTGCAGCTCAGGTTACACCCGGACAGATGCGAGTGGCTGCTCAGAGCAGGGGCGGCTGCAGGGACACAAACGAGCATTCCACGGCAGGGAATCACAGGATTAATTGGGTTGGAAAAGACCTCCAAGATCATCGAGTCCAACCGGTGACCGAACGCCACCATGTCAAATAGATACGGCACTGAGTGCCACATCAGTTTTTCTTTAAACACCTCCAGAGACGGTGACTCCACCACCTCCCTGGGCAGCCCGTTCCAGTGTGGAATGGAATGGACTGAATGCCAGAGATGATTGCCTTGGGCCGTGGCCCTGGGCTGTCCCAGCTGAGTGTGCCCCGGTGTGCACAGCAAGGACTGAGAGCCAGCAGCCCTGAGTGCCAGCAGCATCCCATCCTGTGTGTGCCCCCTGCCCGGGGTCCCGAGCAGGTGCGGAGTGTCACCAAGGGTGCTGCTTCAAGTAAAACAGCAGCAGGTGCCCCTCCTAATCTTAGGATAAAATTTTACCTGTGTCGAAATCAGTGCCAAGCATTTTCTTACTGTTGGGGAATTATTGATGTGGGAACGGCTATCTGTTTTTAACACTGTGCAACATTTTAGTGAATAATTTTATGTGTAAAAAGAAAACAAAAAAGCAAGTGAGGTCCTGATCCCTTGTGCCATTTATTTTTCAAGGGTGTTTCCTGCATGCTCAGTAATAACCTTGGAGCTGTGGTGACAGCTGAAAGGGACCAACAGCAGCAGAAAGAAATTCAGTGCTCTGTTATGTTCGAGTAAGTCCCTAGAGAGGTACAGACCCAGTTCTCCTTCAGCATCACTGGCATCTTCAGGATCCCACTTATGTGTAACTGTAGAGACACAAAGGCTCAGCCCATGGATGTGCCCCACAGTGCCAACACAGAGTTCCCTGCAGTGAGGAACAGCTCACACGACCTCCACAATCTATAAGGCCTCCCTGCTCATATCACAGGCAGGATTCAGTCCAGGAACAGTCACAGCCTGCAAATCTGACCTCATCCCCCAATTCTTTTAATGCCACTTATTGGGTTTCTTAAGAGCCCTTNAGGTGAAGCTTTAGTTGCTGCACCTAAGAAACTTTTAACACACACACAAAAAAAAAAAAAAAAGGGGGAAACAGCTCAAGTTGCAGCTTAGCGGAAGTAAAACTATCAAGTGATCCTAGATCACAAGATTAAGGAACAAGCACAGCACATTACTTGACTATCATAAAAGATGATAAAAAGAGAACTTTGGATCATGTTTCAGATGCCTTATTTCAAAAACTGTCCCCTCCTCAATATTCCCCATATTACTCTTCTACTCTGCATCTGCAACAAGTGATCTGGGTTGTTTGTTTTTTTCTTCCCTCTCCTGGTTCCCTCATTGATGCTTGTATTAACAGATCCCTGCAAAAAATAAGGTACTTTTCTGCATATATGGGAAAAACAAGAAAGTTGAACACAAACTGCAGAATCAGGTATTAGAAAAGCAACACCTGATATCACAGACAGGTTCTGGAATTGATTAAATATCCAAAGAGATATTTGCAAGTATTTGCTCAAAGGACAAAAATATTAAGGACTATACTAACACTAAAGTAGACCAAACAGTATTCTAGAAGTTACATTAAAGTAAATAATGCAATAAATACTGGTATGTTTTCTATCCTGACTCACAAAGACAACAATATGGCACTCAGCTGGACAGGTAAAGAGAAATCATCATTCATTCTCCTCTTACTGCCCCTGGAATCTCAAACTCAAGAAATTACATTACTCGTGGCCTGCAGCCACTACGCATCCTCTCCACCCTGCCTCTGTGCAAGAGCAGGAATTGTTTAACAGCACCTCCTTTAAAGCAGTGAAAGACTTTGGAACAAGAACCTCCTCTGAACTCGACACAATACCTCCCGTCTGCTACCAGAGGCCCATTAAATCCAGACAATCAAAATTTCATGAGGTTTTCTTTTTCATGAGCCGCTTGCGGCACGCAATTCTCTGGCTACGGAAACACGGGGCTGCACAAGCCTCCGAGGGCACCTGCCCTGGTCCGGCTGCCCACACTCAGGGGTGGCATAAGGGACACCCGACTCAGCAGTTTTACACCTGCACAAGCGGAGCAAGGACCCCCTATCTCCCTCTGGCCACTGGGACCCCAAAGCACCCCGACTCACCCCTCTCCTCACTGAGGCCACACACACACTCCCCGCTTCCCACACAGAGCACAGACCGCTTTCCTATGCCCTTCTCCCCAGAGACACCACGCACACACACAGCGCCGTCCTTTCCCCACAGAGGGGCCGTGCACACCCCATATCCCCCTGTCCCCACAGAGAGCCCCACGCTCCCCNCGGGAGCCCGGCAGCCCGCACCTGCCTGACGCTGGCGGGCAGCCGGGCCCAGGGGTAGTTGTGGCGGATGTGGAACTCCACGTCGATG